>OX465096.1:22833948-23336448 GCA_949987625.1 Chalcis sispes
CTCTCTCTCTCTTTCTCTCTCTCTTTCTCTCTCTCCCTCGTATAACCGCGCCCCATCTGCAGGAGAGTAGGTGGTAATGTAGAGAAGGATCGAGCGCGTTATCTTATCGTTCCAGCAGCATCGCACGCCCGCTCGCTTCGCTCCTTCCTGCCGCTTTCTCTGTATATACTTTCTCTCCCGCTTGCTTCTATGCTCTGTCCCTCTTTTTCTCTCCCTCTCTGTTACTGCACTCGCGCTATACTTTGGTCTCGTCTTTGCAACAAGAAGAGGAGTCTTCTTGTCCTTAGCTTCGTTCAGCAATGCGATGTTAGACGAATAGAGAAAATACGAATTAGAGAAAATTGAGAGGAAGGAAATTGAAAGGATAATGGCAATACGTGGTGGACAGGGATAGAGGATAAAAGGAATTAAAAAATAAAGTATACGAGAGGTGAAAAGAAAATGTGTGTGTATGTGTGTGCAAAAGAATAAAAAAAATGGGAGCACGATGGCCACCAAATAATCCAAAGAAAAAAACAAGTATAAAACAAATATAGGCGGTAAACTTGAATGTTGAAAACATACCAGATAAAGGAAGAAAGCCTCATTATAAAATAAAAATAAAAAAAAAGAAAGAAAAGCTAAAAGTAAAGAAAGAAAAGTTGGAAAGAAAGAAACGTGTCGGTGCGGTATGCCATGTAAAAAGAAAATAATGTGAGGTATGAGTAAGCAAAATGAAAATTATCAGATTTTTATTTGAATGAGAGAAATATACGCGGGAGAATTATTAAAAGAAAAAATAAAGGAAAATTAAAACCAAGCGGAATTGAAATACTAGTAATATAAGAAAAAAGTAAATTAATAAAGAACTAGAAATATTTCGAGAAAAAATAAAACGTATAAGGAGAACGGCGGAAATGCAAGTAGAGATAAAACGAAAGAGGGAGAAAATGAAGAAGAAAGCGAATGAGACAAGGAGGTTTTAAAAAAATAAATACCCCTTAAGTTGATATTTAAGCTTCGAGCTGTGCTGCCAGAAGAATAATTAACTCCACCACTTTCATCCATAACTTTTTCTCTTTTAATTTCAACTATTGCTCAGAGAGATTAAATTTTATCGTACGTAATTAATTTCTAATTCGATCTGGATGATTTCGAAAAGAGAAATGTTTTTAAAAATGCGAATGATAATTTGGGTTTTAAAAAATTTATGTACAAATTAATATAAAAAAAAAAAAAACAAAAAAACAAAAAAATAACAAAAAAAAAATAATAAAAATTTGCTGAAAAATCAGTTCATTAACAATTATTTTTTTTACAAATTGCGTAGTTTTTTTACTTAAATAAAATTCAATTTTTTTAATTTAAAATGTAAAATAAATGTAAGAAAATATTTTAAAAAGTTAATATAATAAAAATTTTAATATTGAAGCTTCTTTTATTTATTTTTACAATTCGATATTTAAAACTTTAATTGTCAAGCATCCTATCGATCTTGATGAAATACGATAGACTAGATAATATTGGAAAGGTATCGTATTATTGTGAAAAAAAATGAATTTAAAATTAAACTTTTTTAAGACCATCAAATTCCTTACCTCTCATTAATATCATTTCTAACGTTGTCATGAATTCGTTTTTTTCTACATTAAGATATCACAATTAAGAGTCATATTTTGATTAACTAGAAATCGGAATTTAATAAGCTAAAATAAAATATGATTTTTTTGTTTGAAAATATATCGAATAACATCTATTCAGGCTAAAATTGTTCGGTAAATACACGTAAAAGCGCGTATTTTTATGCATTCAAATATAAATTTAAATTAATACAGTCGGTTATCAATATCGTTAAATGTAAACAATCTTACCGTAGGACCTCAATGAAAATATAAATATTACCGTGACCGTTGGGTAAACCGCACGTAGAGAAGCCACGAGAGCTTGGGTCAGATTTGAAAATAAGGCAATTAGAGAAGAGAGGATGATATCGTTTGGGTGTCGATCCTCTGAATTATTCGAAGCGGTCCGTCTTAAAAGCGCTCTCGCACCAGTCAACGGCATCGTCGGATCCGTAGACAGAAAGGCGCCCACAGCTGCTACGGCCGACGCGAATCGCTTCTCTCTCTCTCTCTCTCTTTCTCTCTCTCTCTCTACTACTCTCTCTTTGCAGGCGTAGTGTTAGTGAACATCCAATTTCCGGGGAGGAATTACCTTTCGCGCGCGCGAGCTGAGAGAACGAGAGAGAGAGAGAGAACGAGATCTAAGAAGGCGTATAGAGAGACACAGAAGTTGCTTCGCGAATCGAGCAAGAGAAAGAGAGAGGGAGATAGAAGGAGAAAAGGAGAGACAGATGAACGCGAGTAGATACAGAGCTCTTGGAGAAAGAGGATAAGGTAGATGTAGAGAAAGAGGGGGATAGGATGGGCCAGTTGGTCGTAACCGCAGCTTAATTCATTCTGCACTGGGCTGCGAGCGAACGCTAAAGCCGGAATACTATGGTGCGCTTGGGTATATCGTGGTCGGAGTGTAATTTTATTATCTCTCCTCTCGACGGCAGTACCATCAGCTTTCTCCTTCTCTCCTCTCTCTTTCTCTTTTCGCTTTGACCTCCCCTCCTCCTATAGCATCACTATCTACTATGCTCTATCTTTTTCATTGTCCTTCTCACTCTCACTCTCTCTCTCTCTCAGTTCGTCTTCTTTTTTCACTTTTAGTTTATTTCTTCGTTTTATTCTTCTTCTGACTTTTCTCTCCTTTTCTTTCTTAATTTTCTCAACCTCATTTCGTAATGGTTATTGTTTCATTCGTTCGTCTCTCTCTCTCTCTCTTTCTCTCTTTCTCTCTCATCAGCCTCTGGATATTCCATCTCTTTCTCGCTCGTTTATTCTCTCTCTCGACACTCGTATCCTGCCCGTTAATTCGCTCGCGAAGATCCTTTGTTTACAGTAGGGCTGTTCGATGCGCCATTGGATGTCTGCAAGAGAAAGTCGAAAGCAAACTTGCGCGTTGCTGAATAAACAATTGCAATGATTTGTTTTGATATTCTTTGCCAGTTTATTCAAGTTTACCTAGTTTTTTTACCGCTTGTAAGTAGATATGGGCTAGCGAGAATTATATATAAGCTTTTATCGAAAAAAAAATTCCTTATATCGACGGTCAATTATCGAAAAATTTGATGCGTTCGAATATAAATAGTTATCGCTTATTCTAACGTAAAACTTAAGTTTATAAAATTTTGTTTACATTAATCAAAGTAGTATATTACTGTGCACATTTTTTTAAATCAAAACTTTAGTACAGTGCATACAAACTATTTAAAAAATATATTGTTCTGATCTTCGTCCAATTTGCGCACTTTTATATAAAATAATGTAAATTTTAAAAATATTTTTAAATTTTTAAATTCAAGTTCAAAATCATTAAACATTAAAAATTAATTAACATTGAGTTGTTAAATCAAATAGCTTCATCGTTGATCTATTTTACTCAGTTTTTACATATTTAATTTGTAATTAAAAAAAAAAAAAAAAAATTAAAATATATTTGTACTGTGCATTTTGATTTAATTTTTTAGAAAAATAAATGTTTGCAACCTTTTTTGTAACTTTCGACAAATTTACTAATACAAAAATTGTTTGCGAATGCAGTATTAACTTGTTTTTATCGAGGGTAAATATATGAGGAATATTTATTTCACTGTTTTTATTTGCTTAGACAAATATTTAACCTTTAAAAAAGTAAAAAAATTGCGTAGAAAATCTTTTTTAAACGAATTACTTACCAACCACTAATAAAGTACAAATTATTTCGATGAATAATACCACTTAGTTCGACTTAAGACCCTTTATTTTTTCTAATCTTTATCTTTAAATTCTTGGTGATAACGTAAGTTGCATTTATTCACTTTAAAAATAAAAAAAGTACCTTATTTATGAATCTTAGTATTTTTATAAGATAAAAATTATCTTTATAAAGTAGAAGCTTGATTTGATAATGTTGCTTTGAAAAATTATCAAGGATAAAAAAAAAAACAAAGAAATTTAACATTTGTATTCGTACGTACTTCAATTCAAAATACAATATTGTAAAACAAGTTGAAAATTTATATAATTAGCAACACAAATCTTTAACAATCTGATAAATTTTAATTACCGTCAAAGTTGCTGTATAAAGAATAAAAAAGATTTTTTGATTTTAACATTTGATTTTTAAATGAGGAATTTTAAAATATGTACGTCAATGTAAAATTTATAAACGAAAATGTTTAAAAAATATTAAACGCGCTAACATTTTACAATAAAAATTTTTTCAATTTACCAACGTACAACCTTGGAATATGAATCGATCCCGAAAACCATCGCAAACTTTACTTATACACGTAATAAAAGATTTTTCCAATCAACTTCAACACATAAAATAAATTTTCGAATCTCGGGCACAAAGGTGAGAGCAATGAAAGGCAAGGATATAGTATAGATAGAAGTGTCGCGGCAACGTCTACAGCACGAGAGAGAGAGAGAGGGGGGGGGGAGGGGATAGCAACGCCGATGGAATTAATACAAGTAGTATTAGTAGTACGAGTCGAAAATTGGTCAGAATCTTACACACGAGACGAGAGCATAGAACGAGTGCATGAAATATGTAGGGACGACACCCGTTATAGAAAGTCGGATATAAAAGAAGAAAAATCGATCTCGGCCGTTTGGTGTATAACTCGGGCTTCGGCCGAGAAAGCTTTAATTCACACACATACTCACAATGAACTTGCAGCATCATTCGCTTGCTTACGGATGGGGGAACGCCGTTGCTCGCTAAACACAGGTAAGTTCCCATCTCGCTTCTACCCACGTTTGGAAAATTGAGAATCTCGCCGTAGGCTGTTGGCGCTGAAACAAAAATTTTTTTATTTTTCTCTTGTTTTTTTATTCATTTATTTATTTATTTATTTTTGGTTATTTTATTTCAAACTCTGCTATATTGTTTTATCTTAAATTAATCGAATCGTTGATACCGTGTTGATAAAAAGTTAATTATGAAAGATTTGAATTTTGAATTAATTTACTCTCACGGAAATACATGTTAATTTTGCAAAGATCTGTGATCAAATTTATATTTGCTAATCTTTTTTTATCCTTGTATGAATTTATTTAAACTTGACGAGCATTCTAAATTTAAAATATTGTGAAGAATAAAAAAATTATTATTAATCGGGCCAAAAATTTTTTTTTTAATATTTATTTTTTATGCCCATATTTGCATTATTGCCCATATTGCGTAATTATTCAATCACATACATATTATGTGTATAAAACTTTTATATAAAAAAATATTTTATTTTTGTCATAATTGATGGCTTTACTTGCATTATATAATCAAATGTTATATGAAAAGAAAAAAAAAAATAAAATAAATAAATGCATTATACATTCACGACTTTCGTATACACAAAATTTGTTTTTATTTTTGCGCATTTGTTTATCGATCACGTCTACGCATATAGATGCACGCGCGGGCGCGCATACGTATCCGATAACAATAAAGTCGAAAAAAAAAAAAAAAAAAAACGACCCTTAAACAGACAAATTCGATGCAGATGTAATTGAAAATGAATAGGTGAAAAGGTGGTAGAGGTGAAAGCATGGAACGGTACTACATACGCAGGTGGCGTAGAGTGGGGGGAGGGGGGTGAGAGAAAGGGAGGGAGGGGGAGTGGAAAAAGGATCGCACAAAAAAAGCAGAAAAACGAGATGTAAATGCAGAGCAATTGGCATATATCTTTGGGAGCCGGTGCGCTCGCGGAAAACAATGGCTCGGTCGCTAAACGAGTTTACAAAATGGAGAGAAAGAGACAGACTGAAACAGTGAGAGAGAGAGAGAGAGAGAGAGAAATAGTAGGGGAACGGCAGCGCGTTTATCAGTGTCGTCATTTATTGACGAGCGCTTTTATTTGCGTCGCTTCCAAGTTCGTAACCCATCCCAGGCTACTACTACTCCCGCTGCATTTTGCCGTTCGCCTTTTGTGGCCGTATGCCCCTTCTCTCTTTGTCACTCTCTCTCTCTCTCTCCCCCTCTCTCTCTCTCGCGTCCTCTTTCTCGCAATTCTTCTATTTTACAATTTTCGCTTCTTGCTCTCTTCTTCTCGGGCTCAATGCAATTAAAGATTCGAGTGCATCGATGCCGAAATCGAATTCATCGCTTTGTGTAACAGGTTTGCGAGTTCTTTGAAAAGTGGCCCCTCCGCGATAAAAAATAAAGTGTATTGGTTAATATTTACGATTGCAATTTTTTCGTTGATCTGCGTGATTTTTTTTTAATTGATTCGTATATTAGTATTGTAATGTAATAATTTTCTTAATATATACAAAGTCTTACTTTTTCATTTCTTTTAAAATATTTGTTGTACTCTCATATGAAAAGATTTTAAAAATATATTTCTTTTTAGAGCAGCGAGTACAGATTAATTTATCAACATTTATTCATCAATTTTCAATCTTGATAAATTTACATAAAAAAAATTTTTAAAATTAAAAGTTATTTATCAGTGATGACTTTCTTACATAATTTTCTAAAGTAACAGTACCATTTTCTTTATTAATCAAAGTTTCAATTAACTTTATTATGAATAAAATTGTAACTAAAAGTTGAAGAAATAATTTTTTAATCTCTTTGTTCATTTTAACAAAAACAATTTCGTTAGATAAGTTATTTTATTCATATTCACAAGTTAAAATTTTTTATAAAAATAAAAATAACTTTTGCATTTCAACATGACTATGTTTTTTATTTTCGAAAAATAGAAAAATATTTACTTATTAAATTTTGTTATTTTTTAAATTTGAAATTAAATTTTATTTATAATTATATTAACAATGAAATTATTATTTATACATTTTTGAAAAAAAAAAAGAAAAAAAAAAATATATTGGTCAACGAATTTATTGTATCAGAATCATTTTTATTTTTTAATTGCTTTAATTTTCAATAAACTTATTACATTTTTAATAAAGTATCATAATAAGATTTGAAATGCCAGCTTATTATCGATAAAAGTTCATTTTCGATTATTACAAGTACCATACTCATTGAATGCGTTTAAACATCAAACGTTCGTTCGTCCTTTTCATTTCAACTGTGTGTGCAATGCTCGAAGTAAAAACGCGGAACTCCTCGCAAAGCCGTTTAATTTTCGAAAAAGAATTGCATTTCCAATATGCGGATATTTTCTCCTCTTTTTTCATTTTTTCTTTTTTTTTTCTTTTTTTTTCCTTTTTTTTTTTCTTTTTTTTTTTTTTTTTTTTTTTTTTGCCGTTATCTCGATGATAGAAACGTCAACGCAAGTCAGAGAGAAGAAAGGTTTGCTTTGTGTAACGGGAAAATAAGAGGAAACTAGCAACAAGAAAGAAAAGATAAACCGTACCTTTGTTTTTACTGCCGGATGGCGTCCTTGTCACGATGTCGCCGCCATCCTCGCGCTTCCAAACGATTTCCGGCTTTGGATATCCTTTCGCCTTGCAGACGAGTTTTGCGGAGCCGCCTTCTGGCACCATCATATCGCCTGAAGTCTCGTCGGCAATAATATCCGGCGGTATTACAACTTCCAAATACGCGCTCTACAAGCACAGGAAAATCGTTTGGTTTTACTTGCCACTCATTAAGGCGCGTATAAATTTCAGTTTTCTATATTTACGATGCTAAAATTTTGAATATCCAAGTGATTGAAATTTATAGGCTATTTTTTACTTTTGAGTTTCTTCGTGACATATTTATTATTGATATTAAAAATTTTCTTATTTATTTATTTATAAAATTTAAATGCTGCTTCAATAATAAATTACATTTTCTTATTATAGCTATCGATAATATTTTTAATAAATGAAACTATATTATAACGATGTTTTACAAAAAAATGAAAATGAGATAAAATATGCAACCGAAGTTTTATATGAAGGTAACGAATAAAACATAAGCATTAATAAATAATAAACATTAATATTAATTTTATTGATTATTAGCAGTAAAACGGAAATTATAATTTTTAGGTTGTCGGTCAGTTAATATTTTACTGTTAATTACAATTAACTTTAATTATAAATTAGCTTGTTAAATAATTAAAAAAAAAAAAATTATTTTTTTTCACTCGCACTAATTTTTTTTTTTTTTTAATTTCCGGTAAAAAATAATTATTTAAAAACGTTTATACTCTTTACAAACTTGTAAAATTTATCAAAACAATAAATTAAATACCGCAGCTTTCACGTTGACATACTTGACAAAAAATTCGAATTCAAAGCGAAAAATGAAGGAAGTGTAGAAGGTACTATACGAATATCAAAAAAAAAAAAAAAAAAAAAAAAAAAATGAAAAAAGAAGATGAGTGCAAAAAAAAAAAATAAAAAAAAAAATATACAGCGATAGAAAAATTCAAAGCCGAGCGACGAGTTTGTGGAAGGGGGGATAAAAGAAGCGGGCTTACCTGGCTCTTCATGGGATCAGTGTTGACCTGACACATGTAGGTACCTCGATCCGACGGTTGGGCGTCCTTGACGTTCAGCGTCCACGTATTGAAGTTATGGGTGACGGAGAGCCGCGCGTTATTCGTGATGACGTGCTTGTGAATGGCGAGGATAGCTCTTGTGTCTGCCTTTATCCAGGCGACCTAAACCCGTGCCCCAACAGCCCCAATTATTTAGATTTTAAAAAAGTGCGTTATACTCGATGAAATATTGAATCGATGCGTTCGTTGCCTTATACGTTTATACCTTTTTTTTTCATCATCCTTTATTTCTTTTCTTTTTTTTTCTTTTTCTTTTTTTCTTAAATTATATTAAATATAAAGACTTCGCGATGTAATTATTAAAGGAATGGCCACGATGTATGATAATTGATGCAAAACAATGGTTATGATTTTTCTTTGCTGTAATTTGATATAAATAATTTAAACTAGTAAAATATTAAAATAATTAAAAATTCACAAGTTAATGATTATTTTTATTTTACAATTATTAGCGCCTTGAATATCTTCATATTACTTCAATCAAAGTTTAATCATTTCCATTCGATTTCAGTTACGTTAGTTTACTTAAAATTTTGTGGTCGTATCAACGAATTAATTTTTAAATTTAAAATTTTTACGTTTACGTTTTGCAACGATTATCAAAATTTGTGCGTGTCCGATCCGCGCATAATTTACCATCGCAAAATCGCAAACCTATAACAAAATGAAATTCAAAGTAACGAAAAAAATAAATAAATAAATGAAAAATTATATATTTGATTAATTTCGTTGAATATATCAAATCAACGGGGGGGAAAAAAAAAAAAAAAAAAAAAAATTGTAAAAACCATGAATAAGAACAAACCTGCACTGATCTCGCGATCTACAATTTACCGGAATCGCCGTTCCGCGCGCGCGTATTTTCGTATTGCAGCGTACCGCGCGAGCATACACACAAATCGACGCTATCGACCGTGACGCTTTTCGATCGAATCCCTTCGACCCGTAGATAAATAAAAAAAAAAAAAAAAAAAGAAGAAAATGGAAACCGGGCAACACGCAGAATAAAAAAAAAAAAAAAAAAAACAGAGTTAGAGAGAGAGAGAGAGAGAGAGAGAGAGAGGAAAGAGCCATGACGCGCTTGAATATTTGGCATCAATCTTGTTATCTTCGCGGCATATACATATATACGTATATTTACCAGCTCTCGTGCATCGTTTGCAATTCGAAAAGCGCGCGCACACGCGCTTCGTTCGTGTTCTGTATACACGCTTGTCAACGTGGCAAGAAAAAAACAAGAGAGTGAGAGAGAGAGAGAGAGAGCCCAGTGTAGCCGGATCAACAAGAGCGCCAGACGCGTAAAGTGCCGGAATGTGCGCAGCGGCTCTGTAAATTTACGGTAATGCGATTCGTCACTCTTCTTTTCTTCGCGATTTGCTACGCTTTTGTGAGTGTGAGTGTGTGTGTGTGTGTGTGTGTGTGTGTGCGTATATGAGAGAGAGTGAGAGAGAGAGGCAGAGAGAGAGAGAGCGACAGGGAGATAAAAAGAGTAGGAAGATTAAGTTTCAGTAAAATATGCAAATATTGTTTTTGAGGTTTCAGAACCATGAATTTTAAATTTGAGTAAAAATAAATATTAAATTTAAGTAAAAGTGTATTGATTTAATTAAAACATAAATATATCGCGTTTAATCAAACATTTTGATTTGAATAGCTAATAATTTTTAAACAATTTAACCATATTTTTTTAACTTTAAAAAAATAAATTCAATATAAATATTTATCGAGTTTATTTTTAAATTTACATATACGATAAAAAAGAATTTTCACTTTTTATTTCAATCTATGAAAAACTAAAAATTAATTAACACGTACTCTCGGTTAAAATTATATTAAAAATTACAAAAACATTGATAAGTACATTGTTTTTTTTTTTTTTAATAAAATTAATTTACTTTCATTTTATAAAATAAAAGCTAAAATAACAAACCCGATATTGTAACGATTTTCCATTCCTTTTTTTAAAATCACGAACAAGTATTACAAGAATTTCCAATAAACTGGATTTTTGAGAAAGTTTCTTAAATTCTCTCTTTTTGTTGCTTACATGTACGGTGTATATCTTGTTCTATTAAAGTTCAAACTGTTTTTTCTTTTTCGTTTTAAGAATAACAGTAAAAAAAAAAGAGAAAGAGATAGAGAGAGAGAGAGAGAGAAGGGGCAAAGGAAAGGTAAGTTTAAGTAAACTAAAAGAAAGCACAAATCCCAAGCTCCTCATTGTCTCTTGTATATGCAAAGCTCTGGCAATATTCGAGATTTCGATAGAATTTGCAGATCAAGGGAGATAAGAGGGGCGAGCCGTCTAATGTATCGAAGTCTATTTCAATGTCTTCTTCTAAAGTATCGAAGCATTCCCGCGACGTCTAAACACGTCTCCGCTATTCCGTGAAAGGGCGGCAAACTAACCCTCGAATATGTTTCAACGCTTTTCCTTTTGCCCCTCTCTCTCCTTCTTTCTCTTTCTTTCTACCTTCGAATCGTGCACGTGTGGAGATATCAATAAGTGGTTGAGCGCTGACGGCTTTTGTTGTCTGATAAATCGAAATCCGTTCGAGAGAAAGAAAGAAAGCGGAGGAGAGAAAAGGATCATATATATATATATATATAGATGTATTTGCTTTCCTTTCGTTCTTCATAAGTTAAAGGGAAAGAGAGATGCTTTTCTTTATCGTTATGAGGTTAACTCGGGGATAATAATGACTGTGAGCGGTGACGGAAAGTATATTTTAACGTAAGCGGCGATGATGTGCTCATTGATTCGAGACATTGTGTTGCTCAACCTCTTCGAAGGGAAGTACCGCGCGGTTAAGTGCGTTTCGCCTGCGCGGCTTATGTAATGGTATACAAAAGGAATTTTGCGAGAAAGCACGGCGCGATGCCTTTTTTCTCTGGCACTTTATTGGTTATATTCAAAAGATTGGGTTTATGTTCCGATATATTATTAAATTATTTTATTTATCGTTTTTTTTTTTATGACTACGTTTATTCTGTATTTTATATCATAATAGTAAAATTAAATAACGGACGTATTAAAATTATTTTAACGACTCAAATTTGATATTAAAATAAATTGATAAAATAATTTATTTTTATTATTGAAATTATTATAAAAACAATGTCGTTAAATGATTCATTAATGCAATTAATAGTATTAATTGAAATGAAAGAAATAACAATCTTTGTTGATGAAATGAAGAAGTTCTTTAAAATTTAATAAATTAAATGCGAATGAACTAATTCTTTTCAGTTGAGTGATACACGAGTTGGTGTGCGTTAATTTTACTGCAAAGAAAAAATACACGCAAGATTGCGAGAATCAAACCGAAGGAAACTCTCGCAATGAAAAACGGAAGGTTGAGCTTTCCCGTTCTCTCTCTCTCTCTCTCTCTCTCTCTCTCTCTCTCTCTGGCTCTTGTTGCAAAGGAAGACTTCCGAAAACACATATACATGTATACACGTAAAGCGGAGAAAAAAGACGAGAGAAAGGTAGATAGTAAAAAAAAAAAAATAAAAAAAAATGAGAAAGAGAGCGAGAGAGAGAGAGAGAGAGAGAGAGAGAGAAGAAAAAAAAGAACGAAAAACACTCACGAGTAAAAAATGCGAACCGCAAAAAAGGAACGAACTCGGTTTCCGGTCTCGAACTATATACGTATGTGCAACGAGGAGGGAGTAGAGGGTAGAGGGAGAGGGAGAAGAGTAGTACGAGGCCTCGGCGTGTTACATGCACACACATCTCGGCCTCTTTCATATGCAAAGCATTTCGAATGCCGGCTCTCCCTCCCACTTACTGCATTGTCGGACTTGAGGCTTTCTCGCACACCTTTCTTCTCTCTCTCTCTCTCTCTCTCACTCTCTCTTTCTCTCTTTCTGTCGCTCCTTCACTGCTTTTTAACGCGAGTACTTCACCCTTCTTTTTTCAATTTTATTGTCCGACTTTGTGCTCCTCCTTTTTCTCCGTTACGCCGCAGTCTAGTCTCGCGCTCTTCTCTTTTTCTCCCTTGCTCTGTATCCCCACCCATGAACTTGTTTTTTTCTTCTTTTTTCTGTTTGTTTTTTTTAATTTTTCCTTTTCCTTTTTTTTTTCTTTTCTATTCTAACGCGCTCGCTTTTCGCCATAACCACCGTACAAATGTACACATGTATATGTATAAGCGTGCGTACGTACGCGGATGTATACTCGTATATACATATACAGATAGAGCCACGTGTCCGTGAGCGTAAAAAACGAGCGAGCCGCCGGCTCTCTGTTCCTTTTAAAATCGTTGCGCACTGGAACCTGTGTCTCTCTCCCTCTTTTTCTCTCTACTAGTTCGTCCACTCTCTCTTTCTCTCTCTCTCTCTCTCTCTCGCGCGCCAGATAAATGGATAAACTCGCTAATTAAAAGTTTCGCCTCTCGGCGCGCCGCCGGCTCTCGCGTGGGCTCCATCGAAATTTTCGAAGGCGTGCGAGTTACGAGTTCGCGCTAATTAAAGTGCGAGTTTTCGCAATTATGCGATCGCTTTTGTCGAACGATTCACGCGCGCACGAGACGCAAAGGCGGAGAAGAAAAACTCTTCGCTGTTTGCGCGAAGATCGTGTGCGCTCGCTTTCGCGTTTTTTTTTTTTTTTTTTCTTTTTTTTTTCTTTTTTATCGCGTTCTTCGCACATTTCCGCGGCGCGACTCGTTTGCCGTGCGCTTTTGTTATTTTGATTGCGTGCGCATTGCGGGGAATCGTCGAGAGATCGTGACAATTGCCGCTACGACGTCAATTTTTCACGTCGCCTCGACTGTTTATCGAGTGATGAACTCTCCGCGTAATGTTTTTTTAAATGGAGTTCCACTTTATTCCGCTCGGCGTATGCTACTGATTTACTATACACATTCACCGTGAAATTTCACTTTAATGTATTCTCGGTGAGCGAAATTACTCACTTTTGCATAAACGCATACTTTTTGGCAATTACATTCGTTTTACAATGCGTACACGTGAAAGCGCTGAATGCACGCAAAGTTAAGTTTATTGAATCTCTGTGCATGGACCGCTTTACCATATAATAAACATAACTATATTTTAATGAATCAACTTTAAAATTATATAGTAGTCTCATGCTGAATATTCTATTAGTCGAATAAAGCATTCGAAATAATTAATCACGTAAACTTATTACTATTTTAAAATAATTTCATTAATAATTAATTTTAATAACAATCAAATTCTTATAATATAAGTTATTGAATATGATAATATTGACAGCGTGAAAAAAATTACGTATCGAATAATAATATTAATCATGTTTTTCAAACTTAGAAAGTGATAGGAAGAAAATTTGCGATTTTAATTTCTGCTCGAATTCTCATTAAAGAAGAAATAATTTAAGAGAAAATGTTTCTTTAGCAAGTTAAAGTATGAAAAGTTACAATTACATTATCGATTAAAACTTTTTAAGGTACTTTGTTAAAAAAATACAAGGTTACCTTTTTTTAAACTATATACTTTTAATTCTCGTCGTAACTACGTAACAATAATAATAATAATAATTTGAATAAAATAATTTTCTTATTAATCGTTATATTCTTGAACAGTCTTTGTTAATCGAATAATTTTTTATTTTCGCATTATTTATCGAGTCTACATTTTACTTTTGCGAACAAGTTTACTAAAAATCGTGCAGTTTTTATATTTGAAATCTGAATACTTTTTTTGATTTGAATTTTCGAGCGCTCAAAGTAATGAAAAAAACGTAGAGTATTTTTTTTTATTACGGCAGCGCGTAGAACGGATGATAGATTAAAAAGATATTACTTATATAAAAATTTTTTTAATAATTTTTTTAATTAAATTTTACAAACTTTTAACAATATTTTTTGATATAGCGAATAATTATTAAAGGTAAAAGATATTAAAAATTTTTGCGTACGCATTGTAAAAGTAGTGTTATTTTTAACGGTAATAAATTTTACGAAAATTCTTATGAATTCGAGCGCAAAATTTAAACATTTAATACTTAAATATTTCACCCGCATTGTGAATTTGGAGGAGCTGCAGTTGAGTTATATTTTCCATTTTGAAAAAAATTTTGATCTTACATTTAAATTAATCATCGTACGACATAATTTTTCCATTAAATACAACGAGCAAGCAATGCCTCAATCACACGATTCCTCTCAAAGCGCATTTAGCTTCACGTAAGTATCCTAATCAGGACGCTTACGAAATTCAATTGGGCGAAAAAGACATGCACATGCGTTTCGCCCGATGTTTCTCGATAACTCAAGAACTGCACATGCAAATCGCGTGTCATGCCTCGATGATATAACGCACTGACGATGCATCTTAAAACATTCATCGTTTCACTCATTATCATGTAATGTGCATTTTACTCATATGGTGCGTATACGAACGAAGCGATTTAGTCAGGCGCACTCGTACACGATCAATCGGTGTTTCGGTAAAACTTCAGGCAACACGTGCTTTATCAATGTTTCTTATTACTGTTTGCTTTTATATGTAATTTTTTTTTTTTTTTTTTTTTATTTGTTTACCCCGAAAAACTGTGCGTTACTTTGCCATTATTTTCGCATAAATAAGCTGGATTTTACTATAAAGTTCTCGCTTTGACAAAATGGTTCTACCGAAAATTTTCATGTTATCACATTGTTACCTTCGTGAGAAAAATTATGAAAACAAAAAGTACTTCAAAAAATTAAGTACAAAAAAAAAAAATTATTTATACATATACGTATACGCGTATATGTATAAATGTATATAAATTAATTTAAATGTTTATAATATATTTATATGTATATAATATCGAAATAATTAAATGTTTTTATACCCATTACTTTGTAATCCACAAATAATCTCAAATAGATGCACAATGAAACAATATAATTTTCTCGACGCTGCGGTACACTGTTTGTATTGCGCAGTGCAAGAATTTAGAAAGGAATCAATTATAAAAATATCGAGTTGACCCACGTGATCGAAATTTTATTTTCCTCGTTTTTTTTTTTTTTCTTTCTTTTTTTTTTTAACAACGTGACTTATCATTATAAATTTTCCACATTATATTTAAGCAAAAAATCAGGAAAATAAAGAAAAAATAAAACGCAATTTTTCGTTCGAATATAAGAAACGGATTGGGTTTAGGGTTTGTAAAACCGCTCGCACAGCGTTTGCATTATACCTGCCAATAAAGGCAGTTGCAGCATCGATGCTATATTAGCCAAAAATTGCCTTGCACCTGCGTTATCTTTGATAATTTTTTTTTTTTTTTTTTTTTCATTCTTTTAATTATAATATTATATATATATATTTTTTTTTTTAAATACGCAAATAAAACGAGTGAGGCGCCAGCATGCAAAATAAAAAAAAAAAAAGAAAAAAAAAAACAAGTTGACGATCACCAGGTCACGCTACAAAACTCCACGGTGCAATTTTCATTCAATTCAGTGCTTTTCAATCATCGCTTATTGGCTCAGCTGATGCGATTATAGTTGTGGAGGAGTTGCTTTATCATTGTTTAGATTGTTAGGGGATCCATTAGGGTCTATTGAGTGGATTTTTTTTTTTTTTTTTTTTTACTTTTTTTTTTTTTTACTTTTCGAAGCGAAGAATGAAAGTGAAAAATGTTGTTTGATAGCATACGTTCGAAAGTAAATTTTCAGCTGCGTCTTGGAATTTTCTAAAAAGCATTTTACTGAGCTCGTTTAATGAGGGTTTATAAAAATCTATGGGAGAAACACTTGGCAAACATTAGCTGTGAATTTATTTCCATATTATTAGTTTTTGTTTCGCGATGATTATTTTCGCGTCGTAAAATCGCGTAGATCATAATAAAATTATAACTTTATCATGAATTTTACATATTAAAGCGAAAATAAAGCCAATCTGTACTTTTAGTTCAGTTGGAAGAAAGTTTTGCTTTGGAATAAAAGTTGGTTTTATTTCTGACGGGCGAAGTTTAGAGTGCGTAACTTAAACTTTGCCCCATATACATAAGCTATAAAAACTCAAATTAACTGTAATTATAACACGAAAATATAAAAATATATTTTATACGACCAGTTGTTATTTGAAAAATGAGAAGCGACGAAATATTTTGTATACACGAATGCAATGCATTTGAAAAATAAGGCAACAATTTAACGCGTTATTCGGTAAGAGTTTTTAAAATCAAGTTTCAACTTTACATTTGACGATCGTTAGGAATAGAAAAAAAAAGAAAAGTTAACTCGATAACGTCCGAATAAAACGAAGCTTTGTTGATTTCAATCAACATACTTTTGTAATTTAAGATACACAGCTGTGTACTCGTTATCGAGAAATTTTCATCCGCATTGTTCGAATTTTCAGAATTGATCGAACGGATAAACTTTAAGTTTAAATGCGCAAAGCTCAGGAAATTAATTCATAGCAAAGCTGACCTACGCGCTCACGTTTGTACGTAATCCAGACAATCAAATCAAGATTAAGGCCGAGATGAATATAATCGTACCAAGCGGATCTAAGGGAATTGCATTGGCATACTTGTCAGATAGAGGGGCGAAGGGGGGAGGGCCTTAAAATTCGTAAAGTCAAGAATGCACGCATACACCGCGATGCGGTCGGGTATAAAAGAGAGAAGGGGCGAAATGGAGGTTGGAGTGAACAATTAGATATGTTTACCAATGTAGCAAGTACTTATACAGGTTTAATACATGTTATAATGAATGTGCAGCGGGTAAGTCAAAGAGATAATACACGGTGCTTTAGAATGAGAGATAGCGAGAGGAAAGAGCGATAACATGTTATGAAATAGAGAGACATAGCGAGATAGAGATAGAGAGAGAGAGCTCGAAAAGAATGAGACAGAGAGAAAGATAGAGAGAGAGACTGAGGCAAAGAGAGACAGAGACAAGAATTTGAAAGATATGTAGCGAGATACGTTTCATATATATATATATAGAGAGAGAGAGAGAGAGAAAGTGAGAGATAGTGAGAGAAAAATATAGATTTATAGGAGTGCTTTATATATTAGTGGTGCAGGCATATCATAAGATGCTCGCAATATAAGAGTGCATTATGAGAATAGTAGTGCGGCAGAGTCGATCATTATTATTATAGTTGTGTGTGTCAACAAGATCCATTACAACAGGCGGTCTCACGTTAGATCATGTTATGTTAATAGTTACCCGAGGATTGGCACCACTGTGATCACCGCTCGCGGAGGAGGAAGGACTCACCCGGTATCCACCGATGTTGCTAACAACGCACGTGAACGTCGCGTCGCGACCCTGCGCCACTGTTACGTTCTCCATCGGTTGAAGGAAGTCCGGCTCCAGGCACGTCACTGAAACACATCAAATTTTTAATGGTTTTTTTTTTTTTTCTTTTTTTTCTTTTCTTTCGTTTTATTTTTTTCTCATTATCGTACTATTCTTGTTTTTTATTTTTACGCAAAGCTAGATTAATAAATCTATGGTAAACCGTCGATTTTTTACACCATTTTTTTATATTTAATTTTTTTTTTTTTTTTTTTGTAACATAAAACTTAATAAACGTCGAAATTTTTTTTTTTCGTTGATCGAACGACGATTTATTTTTTAAGTTTTAAATGCACTTGTCTCGTAATCTGAAAAATTTAAAAGTCTTAGGTAAGTGTGATGAAAATAAAAGTTCAACCTTCTAGAAGAAGAGTGATAAGAAAGTCCGTAGTGTCTCTCGAGTTTAACGTGGACATAAACCGAAACTCTGCAGTTTTAAATTTGTATTATTTTACTCAATAGAAGCCAACTATTTAAACTTCGTAAATGGCGATTCAAATTTATTTAACAGTCGTTTGATTTTTAATCAAACTTTCGTGTAGTTTACTTAAGTCTTTTACGATATAAAGTGATTAATTTACAAAAACTTATCGTACAATCTAATTTTTAATTTTTTTATATTTTCTTTAACCTACTAAAGATTTATTATATAACTTTTACCGTTGATTAATTTAGAAATTTTGTTTTTGTAAAAACAAATTATATTTTTCTATGTGATGTGGTTAATAAAAAATTATGAAATTAATATTTTTATAATTTTATTTATAATTTTTTAAATAATTTAAATTTTTTAATCATAAAAATAAAATAATTACAATAAATATATTTCAATTTTTAGAAAAAAAAAAAAAAAAAAAAAAAAATTTGTATATTATTTAGTTTTTATAAAATATTTCGATCTTTCAACATTTCTTTCCCAAATATTTTTTTAACAGTTTTTTCCGTACGTTTGTTACCTTTGACCTCCCTTTTATATGCGAAGTGAATTGCTCGCGGTCTGATTTTAATTTTGCAGATGGATTTCGCGCTCTAGGTATGTGTTTAATTTCTCTTTTCATGCGCGTATATATATATATTTTTTGTGGATTCTTGGCCACGTAGTCATAAACCGCTTTTTTTATTGTTTTTTTTTGTTTTTTTTTTTTTTTTATTATTATTTTTATCTCGTTTGAAGAAAAAAAAATAAAAGTAAACGAATGATCATTTGGTTTTTTACGATGCCTCAGGGTTTCAAAATTTTCTTTGCGATAAAACGTTGCGTTCGCGTGGAAGCAAGAAAATATTTAGGAAACATTGTTAATTATGTGGAAAAAAGGAAGATGAAAGAATTTAATGGTTTATTTTAAGCTACGTATGTGTGTGTACGCAATTTTATTCAACTTTTTTTTTCATTTTAGTTTGTTGTTCGAATAGAACATATACATAGGTGAAAATGCTCGTTCGCTTTTTATTGAAATGTTACCCAAAGGATTTTCAGTAGAATAAAACGTACATGTACGCGAAATGCTAAAACATCGTTGACAATGTATTGCGATCGTAAACATCGCGCGGCTGTTTTAGCGTAGTTGTTGTGCAATTTTCTGAGAGAACAAAGGCATTTATGTGAAAGCATTGCAAAGTTGATATCCAAGTGCGCCGGTTGCATAATCGCGCGAAACAAAATTTTACCTTTGCTTTTTCGTTTTCCATTATGTCATTAATTTAACGACACATAATTAAAACGATAATGGGTGAAAAATTTTAAAAGACAGACATTTTTTCGTCGGACGAAATTTTAATAAATTACAGTTATCATACAAAATAATGTTCGATAAAAACGTTTATAAACAAATTATTTTGATTAAGAAGTCGGTTAAAATAATTATTAAAAAAAACTATGATACCATTTATTTTAGCTAACCTTATACGTAAATTTTTCGAATGTCTCGATGATACATTTAAAGAAAAAACGACAAGGAAATCTTAATAAAACTCGCATTCAATATTTACAATTTTTCTTTTCTTATCTTTGTTTTTTTTTCTTTTTTTTTTTTTTTTTTTTTTTTATTACAAAAGAACAGCGTTCAATGCGAAATAGCAGTAATGAAATTTAAGATCCACCCAGACGAGAATTATTGAGATTAGCACGGAAGCATAGCGCAGAACAGAAGCGTTATGCTTTGTCCTTCTACTTGGATGTCTGCAACGTAACCATGTGCCTTTCCACCGCCGCCACAGTCAAAGGCGAGACAAAGGGTCAGATGGACGTACGTGTGCGCGTATGTATTATGATTATACGCGAGTGTGTGCACGCGGACGATACACTTACGTATACGTATTTATACGTACACGCGTACCCATAATTTTGTATGTATAAGTACATATATACATACATAAATTTAAACCCAAAGGTAGGAGAAAGGAAAATGCAATTACTACCGCAATCAATTTAGATAATTCGACGGCGAATAGGCACGTAATTGGTGGAATAGGATTAGATTTAGAAGCATTGCAGGCCGACAACGGGATTCCGTAAGCTCATCATATCTTTTTAGAACACATCAAAGACATCAAAATTAATAAATCATTCGTTTCAAATGGTAATCAAATTTAGATTATTTTATAACTACAGATTTACTAGTTATACTCAATAAGTAATAACTAAAATCGTTTAATTTCAAAAATAATTTTAAGTAAATGGTCTCAATCAAATGAAATTTATTTTATAAAAGTTTTTACTCTGTTTTAATTAATCCTGCGTTTATTATCTATACTTGAAAGAGATATTGTAATTTATGAATAAAAAAATCATAATTATAATAAATTCAATAACTTCTTCGTTTATATATATATAAAAAAAAAAAAAAAAAAAAACCGATAAAATGTAAGCCGGTATTGTGCAAACAGAATTCCATACAACACAAATAATCTTTATTATTAATTCGATCGGAAAGCAATGGATTTCATGAATATAAGACGTATAACAAGTTCTAGAAATACTTTTTTCTTTCGATGCCGAAGTTCGGTTACGCGAGCGCGCGCGCATATTGCTCGTGAAGAATCTCACCGAGAAAGAAGCAGTGACGTACAATCGTTGTGGTGCAAGTTCCGTCGACGATAACGAAATCGCGTCTCGCTTGATCCCCTTTGCTTCACCTGCATTCATCTAAGTCCTTTACCTCTCTATCTCCTTACACTTTTCTCTATCTTTCTATATATTATGCGTTATATTCCCAAGTGATTCGATCCTCGCTCTTACTCCATTTCCATCTCTTTTTATTTTTTCGTACTTCTCGCAAAGACACCGACGACACCGCATCGAATTTCAATTTGCGCTCACTTTGGCCAGCGCGGGACGATTTTCTTCTCGCTCTCGCAACATCTTTCGTGACATTTTCTTACCTCCCCTCTCTCTCTCTCTCTCTCTCTCTCTCTTTCTCTCCATCCATCTACCATGCTCTCCCTCTCTTTCTCTTTCCGTCTATTGGTCTAATGGAAATACAGAGAGCTAGCTAGCGACAGAAACGTCGGTGGCGGGCGCAACATTGCCGCGCGTTGAATTTTACGAGGGTATTTACATGAGCGCAATATTTTATGGGGCCACTTAATGCCAGGTCACGTTCCTTCGCGTGCAGCAGCGGCAGCAACGCCAGAGCAGAAGAGTCTCGCTACCGGCGCTGTGAGAGCTTCGCTTTCCTTTCTCGCAACCTCTTCCTTCTCCTCTCTCTCTCTCTCTCTTTCTCTTCTTCTGAGCCCGATGGCAGTACCGAGGCTCTGCCCACCTATGAATCAAAGCCCGCTTTAAAGATTTCTTCCTCATCCGTGGGATAAGGAACTCACTCTCTTTCTTACGTTTAAAAGCTTACGATCCCTTGCTGTGCGGTGCAAGCAAGCGAGCGAGCCGAGGCTGTTACTGTTACTCTTCTCCTCGCGGAATAACTTAGCTTTTTTTCCTTTTCTCCATAGTCTATGTCGCGGTCGCCTACTACGTTCTTTCTACTTCTTTTGCTTCTTTTTTTTTCTTCTTTTTCTTCTTCTTCTTCCACCTATTCTTCTTCTAGTGTTTTTTCAAGAATCGGTTTTTAGGTAAGGGAAGTCGGGATAAGACGGCCCCGAGTGGTAAAAGAGTAAGGAACTTCTATCTACGCTCTTGTGGTTTTTGGTTATGCAGATTTGAGAATCAAAATTTTCTTCAATGCCGAAAAGATTAACAAAATTATTATCAATAGAATCATTCTTTTTTTTTTTAAATAGTAAGAAAGAAATATTTTTATTAATATTCGATGAAAAAACGTAATGTTCACACACACGCACACATAAACTGTTGCCAATATTTGTAAAATAAAATCGTTCCTTTAATTATTTTTTTTTTATTCAATCTTAACGATTTTTAATTTTTTTTCTTTTAACCATAAGCATTTTTATTTATTTATTTATTTTTTCTAATCGCAGACAACATTTCTCGCTACATTTATTGTATTCGGGCATTTATGAACTAAGTATATTCCTCATCTCTTAATACGAAAAGGCAAAATGAAGCCAGGCTCAAAGGTAAAATCTAGATCGATTTTCAAAAGCAAACCATTCTGCTTCAGCTCATATACCGATGGATTTCCGCTTATTTTATGGAGAATATGCAGATGCCGAATATGCACGAATCGCTCGAATGATATTGATATTCGCCGCATGTTTTTTCTTACATATACAGCCGTGTGTTTGCCTTTTCGTTTAGTTCATTCTTGAAAGGATGATTACTTACTAGCTATAAGAAATATTTCGTACGTCAAAGATTCTTTGAAGAAAAAGATGCAGTATCATAAAGAAAATTTTTTTTTAATTTTTTGCGAAACATGCATAAAACAAATAACAATACTATTGTATTTTTCTAACTTGATTTGCGTAATAAATTTAGATGTTTGCATGTTAAGAAATTCAATGTGTAACTTATTATATTTATTATACGAATACTTATTATATAAATTGCATTTATTACATAAATTTAATATGAAAAGATTGCTAATTATTTATTGAAATAAATATATCGACATTTGCTGTATGAGTAAATTTTATATTAATTTATAACAAATAAATTTATGGTTAATATTTAAATTTCTATACTAATCCATAAATGTAAAATGTTTAAATATATATTAATTATGTTAATTGTCGATATCTTATTATGCGTGTAATTTATGTAAAATAAAATATGATGAAAAAAATAATTAAAAAATTTATGTTAATTTTATAAGTGATAATCAATTAAAAAAAGATATATTTTTACATAATTAAAATAATAAACTTTTAATTTAGTTTTAAAAAATTAATTATCAAATTTATATAAAGTTAATATAGTTTAGTTTTCAAACCATTAATTAAATTAATTAATAAATTAACAATGTTTATCAATAATATGTTTTATAAAGATATGTTTGATATTAAATTTATTGAAAGATATTAAAATTAATTAAATTTTCATATTAAATTGCTACATCGTTGATATGGTATATTATGAGCATTAATAAAATGTAAATTGATTTTTCAAATCAACATAAGCATTATTTTCGACTTTTTAACTTTAAATTTAAATAGTAATACACATCTATCATTAAATTTCAATGTAAAAATAATCGCAATTTGCATTACCACATTTTTAGGAGTTATTAAGTTTTTGCTTATCTGCATAGAAAAAAGAATCTTATAGTACCGGGATATGTAACCTTCTATACCATTTGTATTAAGTATGCGTACATACTTATATGGTAAAGCATGGAATGACCAATACTATAAGCTTCCATACTTCAGTGATAAGAATCGCTTACTGACGTAAGTTAGGATCATAAATTTTAGCTTAGGTTTATTTTCATCTTAAGATTGTCCTTCGCTACGTTTCAAGCGACTCATTGATTTATGAAACGGATTCCTTTAATTTAAAGCAACTAGAAGTTTACACTACTGTCGCGTATCGGCACTAGTGTACTTAGTGTACTTATGTCTTACTACCATTGCTAAAGTTGTCGTACTTTTAGATTATACCAAGTTCTAGTCCTCGACGACAGCGTGTGTACTCTAGAACTAAGTTTTTTTTCCGTGTGCTTTACTACCAGCTGAATATTGAGTGAGTGGTCAATTAGATATATACTAGTAAGTTTAACAATTTTTTGAAAATTATCGAATTTTTAAGTTTTATTTTTTTGGTTTCTTTAATTTAGTGAATTTTACAGTTTTAAATATTAATATAGTATAAATATAACGGTACATTTAACGTAGATAAATATTGATGCGTTTTTTCTTGCGGCAATAAAAATCAATTTGATATTCTTCGCTGAAAAAAAAGTATTTTCCTAAATAAAAGTTTGTCAGGCTACTTCTGCAGTAAAAATCTATTTTTTTACCCGATTGTGACGAAGCCTTAAAAGAAGGTTTAAAATATTGTAAGAATACTATAATTTTATAAACAATATTCTGTTTAATTTTCATGCCAATGAATTTTTATATTGTAAGAAATTTTCTTTTTATATCTGATTTTAAATCTTTCTAAATAACGAGAAGCGCAAATATTTAAATAGCTTAAAACTCTAATTATTTAATTTATTTGCTTGATCTGCTTAGTAATATGTTTCGCAAGAAATATTAATATTACCTTCAATTAAAATTGCGAAACTAATACTTTTATTGGATATTGTTGATTAAAAATGTTTTATCTCAGACGCATTAAGCTGCTCAAGCAATATTTTTACAATTACGTTATGAATTATATAATTACGTATAGAATAATTTAATTAAAAATTCATTGTTCTACGAGCTTATCTATTATAAACGTCGTCGGAACTTACATGCATTATAAAGTTTCTTTTTTCAATTTTAAAATAAATCATGCCTTTTAACAAGTTTATCTATGCTGGTAGATGAAAAAAAAAGTAAATAAATAACTTAAATATAAAGAAAGTAAATTATTGACGAATGCAAATAATCTGATCCATATCGAATCGACGGCAAAAGCGCGCGCGCATTATAACGAACGTCGATCACACATCGACGACCTCATTATTTCAAAATTAAACGAGGAGGAATTTTAACTGAACGATAACCAAGAGGCGATAAACAGAGAAGGATGGAATTTTCGCTAGTTCGTTCACTCTCACCGGCAAGTCAACTCGAGCTTATCATCGCGTGGCGCGGGCGTTACGCGGCGAACAAACTGAATTGGCCAGCAGCAACGGTACGCGAGCTTCATCCGCGCGAACTTTGCAGAGTCTCGTGTGCTCTCTCTCTCTCTCTTCCGTCCGACCCGATGTAAAACGTTCGACATCGTTTACCGGGCCCCGGTCGACCGATCTCTTATAAACGAGCAAGCGAAGCAAACACTGCGAGAAAGAGGTAGAAAGAGGGAACGAAAGAGAGAGAGAGAGAGAGAGAGAGAGAGAGAGGAAAAAGCAGCCTATAATATCCTAGTGTCATTCTCAGTGACGGCTCTTCACTTTTTCAATACACGGCCGGCGTATATACATGCATGTTTTTCCGATTAAAGCTTGCCGAACGAATGAGCCAACAAACGAACGAACGAACGAACGAACGATCGAGCGAGTCGCGAAGAGAGACGCGAAGGGGGTTTAGATGGACGAGCCGAGTACCTATGTGCTTATGTGTGTGTCTCTGTGTACGATATGAAACGTTAGCGTATGATACACCTATACGGCTCTCCAAAATATAAGTAAGTAGCTGTATGTGTTGGAAAGCGACGATTGCAGCTGCTACGTTGTATCGCGGCAAAATTTCCATCGGATATTTACGTTTTTCTATTCAATTATATTACGAAGCTGTCAGCGCGGATCGAACAGCGTTTATCGTACTCTCTTCCCTCCTTCGTGCGATTGATTCTATCTTTGGCAGGCGCTTGTGTATTAGTGTGTGCATGTATGTGTGCATGCATGCGTACATTTGTGTGTGTGCGTGTGTGCGTGTGGATGTGGATGTGTTTGTGTGGTGGATATAGAGATAGCGTGCGCGAACACGTTATTGTAGTTTTGTCGCTTGATTAAAATGTAAAATGTTTGCTCTGAGGATTACGGACATATTAATTGTGTTTGCGTTCGACCCTTATGCGGGCGATATCGCGATATTCGTACAGGTAATTTCGAACCGGCTGATCTAATGAAAAATTATTAATAATTGACGTTTTATACTGTGCCGTATTGTAGAGATGTTTGTAAAATTTCGTATTGTTTAGAAGTTACTTCGTCAAATATGTTTTATTTTTGTATTTTTTTCTTTAATTAATCGAATAAAAATCTTGTATTTTTTAACTACTTTTAATCTATGAAAATTGAAAAAAAATATCACATGTAAATAAAAACAGTAATTATGTCTACTGGCAAAACATTATAATTTTACTATAATTTGAATAACTTTAAAATTTCTCTAAAAATATGAAAAATTAAAATAGAATCTTTCACATCTTTTAAAATCTTTAAAAGTAGATTTTTTTTTTGTAAAGTTAAATAAATTAAACTTAACGAAAGAATAAACACAGTTGTGACCGTTGATTTTATACCCGTGTTTCTCATTATTTTTTATTATTATAATTTTTTAGCATTACAAGAATCATTTTTATATAAAATTAAGATTAAAAAGAATGTATATGAAAATTTATAACTTATCATCGTTTGTGGCATAAAAGAAACTATAAAATTCAATTTTATAAAACTTAAAAATATACTTGAAAGTAAAATAAAAACATTTTCAGTTTATTTCACATTAACGTCAGAGAGTTCACAAAGCAGAGTATACAAAAAAAAAAAAAAAAAAAAAAAAAAAAAATTAAAGCAAAATGATCTGGGGTGTATAAAATAAATAAACTTTAAAAGTATCGAAAGTCCTTTTTAAGAAAAGCTTGCAAATTTCTCGAGGAAAGAAAGCAACATAAAAAGAGGGGGAGGAGGGGGAGGGGGTGAGCGCCTCTCGTTTTTAGCTTGTTTCCAGCTCGGCTGGCTTTACAACACCTTCGAAATCAACGAACCGCAAACAAAGCAAGCTTTCCCCACAACGAGCCAAGCCTATAAGGTATATAAACCGACACAATTTCACATAAGGTGCAAATGCCGCTTCGCAGTCGTGGTTGTTTGCGCAGTTGAGACGCCATGGTTGAAAAATGTTGAAAACGTTAGATCGGTTTCCTTTGATACACGCGCTCACGCACACATAAGTAAACGTATAATACACGTACATACATACCGCAAAGTTAAAGAGTGAAAGGTAGAGGAGGTTACGAAACATACGCAGACAGGCCCCACACACGTACGTGCACGCACACACGTGGCACGCGCGAGTACGGCGTTGGAATTCGAAAGGCGGCAGAGAGTTTGTTTTCACCCCGAGGGTCGCCATGCGAAGAGTGGCACTCGTGGGAGACAAGAGAGAAAGAGAGAAAGAGAGAGAGAAAGAGAGAGAGAGAAAACTGATCGCGGCTTCGTCCCTTTCGACCTCCCTGGGGATCAGACACGAGTAGAAAGAGCAGAAGGAGGAGAGAAGACTGCGGCGTTATTCGAGACACAGTGTAGCCGTTGCCGGCGCCAACCCTAAGCTTGACTCGTGCTACTAGCTCGTAGATGAAGTGCGTTGGCTTTTTTTGTCCTTTTCTTTCGCGCTTCCTCGGCCGGCTTTCGGAATTCTTCTCGTTTATGTTCTCTCCTCTATGGTTTATGGGAGAAATGGAAAACTAGAGGGAGAGGAGTAAGGAGTTCTGCCTAGTTTTGCGCTTTTCTTTCTCGCCTCCTTCTTCTTCTTCTTCTTTTTTTTCTTTTATTTTTTTATTTCTTCTCTTTTATAATGTGCTCCCTCTCATTGGGACGATATATTTATAGCGCTTACGGAGAGGAAAATGTCTGCGCAGTTTTTATTTCTTATAAGGACGGAAATTTCTCTTCGGGTATCCGGTTATGTATACTTTTCTCTTCACGTTGTTTTTTTTTTCCTCTTTGTTTTTCTTCGACGATATTAATAGGATAGGACGAGGGCGGGCAAAACGATGATTTCTGCCGGGAGGATGAGATATATTCGGAAAATCGTATGCGCGCGATGAGTTTCGTACGTGTGGAGTTGCCGAGAATTGATGTACAATTGTATAAAGGTGAAAAGGAGGGAAAATGTTAAGCAAAGATATCGCACATGTTTGGAGATGGTAATGAAATTGTAGCAAGTCTTGCATGAATGCCAATCAGCAAACTAAGCGTTTTATCTCTTGAATTTCTTATTGGCAGTATCGTATATTTTACGTTTGATCAATGTTAAATGTAGCATAAGTAATATACTTTACTCTGTTGAAAACGATACAATTAGATAAAATAATTTTTACGTTTTTTCTTCTTTTTTTTTGCGTTAAAGAAAATACATAAAACTTTGAATTTAAAAATTTAATAAATTATTAAAATTGCGATAGTACAATCGATTGTCATACATCATGGTACTGTTGAACATATAGATATGTATTTAAGGCAATTTCCACACAAGCAATATCATAATTTATACGATGCAAATCCACTGTAATTTATAGTTTTCTTTCTTGTAAATCTTTTTCCGTTTATAGAGTAAAGAAAAAATCATTATAACAATCTCCTTGATTTGTACAACATCGCGGCGATATAAATAAAACAAGGCGTGACAAATCGTTTTCTTTCCAAGCGTCTCGCGGGGAACGTGTCTCGCGCGTAGAGCAGAGAAACCATTTTTTCCCCCCGCCTGCCTCCGTCGGAAAACGACGTCTACCATACCGTTTTAAAATAGCACCGAAAAAGAAGTAAGAAAAAAAGAAGGAGAGAGAGAGAGAGAGAGAGGGAGAGAAACAAAGAAGAACAGTCAAGAAAAAATAAAAGAGACTCTAACAAACCAGACGGTGGTGGTGATATCGCGATTTTTCCCCCTTTAACCGAACGAAAGGGGTTTGAAAAATTTTGTCGGCTGCTGCACACTCTTTTCCTTCCCTCCATTTATTTTTTTCCGAACCCATCCCCCACCGACTCGTTCACTCGGGCGCTTATGGCATATATACATTCGTGCGCGCGAGCGTACACACACATATATATATATAATGCGAAACAGCGCTGCATTATTCACGGCATGAATTATTGATGAGCCGCGCGTAAAATATGAACGGCGCGGAGTCGTTATCAACGGGCAGCAGGTAGAGAGGAAAGCGAGTCCCCGCTAGTGCGCGACTCCGCGCTAGTCGCGTGGACAAATGGCGCGGTTTAGGTACGACCGGTTACCGTTACGGACCGAACCGTCGCTTCTCTCGCAAAACTCTTCTTCTTATTCTTCTTACTCG
Source organism: Chalcis sispes (assembly GCA_949987625.1). Classification (NCBI taxonomy): domain Eukaryota; kingdom Metazoa; phylum Arthropoda; class Insecta; order Hymenoptera; family Chalcididae; genus Chalcis; species Chalcis sispes. The sequence continues at coordinate 22,863,071 of OX465096.1, forward strand.
ACGAGCCGCATATTGCTCTCGACCATTGCACCATAGACTCGTTCCTTTTGCGTATAATGTCGCCTCATGCCTCTTTATTTATTTGCCGCTATTCTCTTTGTTTTTATTACGAGCTCCCGATTAATTTTCACAAAGGTTTATCCTTCGGCCGTTTGTTATTGCGTAATTGTATTGTTAATGATAAAAGTTACGGTGGTAACCAATTTGTAATACAAATGTGTAACAATAATGTCAATAATGAAAAAAAAAAAGATTGCAGGGAAAAAAAAGAAGTCAAAGTAAAGTAACGATGGAGTGAAAGAAATATACTTTTTTAAATAGCATAGTTAAACTGTTTACGTCAACATACTAGTATTTATAGAATCGAGCTGCCATATGTCACATATGGATAATTTTTTTTTTTTTTATTTTGATGATAAAAATTATTACATAAAATATAACGATAATTATTTTTATTTTAATGAAAGACACTTCTCATTTCGATTTAGTACGATAATCGCAATATTTTTAGTATTTTTATGAGACATTCAATATTTCTTATAAAAAGACCATGTTGCTATGCTTTTTATACGAGTCTTTGAAATTTTTTTACAAATCGAATTTATAAAGGTTGTATGTCGCTAAATTTCCGGTATAAAAATCGCTTATAATACGCTAATGATTATACCATAAAATTTCGTTAGAGGCTGAAGATTGTACGGGAAATAATAAACATCAAATGGTTTGATACTAAATGTTTTTATAGAAATAGTAAGCTTACTTTTATCAGAATCGAATGAAAGAGAGTCATCGTATTTCAACGTACCAGCTTTTACGCGTTTTTGAACTATTTTGTTAAAATAATCTGGGAATTAATATCACAGGAAAAATATCTTCCGTTGATATAATCTGGAGATTATTCACTGTGGAAAAATATCTGTATGCGAAATTTTGATTTGTTGTTTGTAAAAAAGATTATCGAAATTTGCTTCAACGTTTAAAGAATTTATTCATGCACTATTCAAACGAATAATTGAAAGTTCGATTGTTTTTTATTTAAATTAATGAGAATTTAAAGACAAAAACGTGATGAATATTTATTTTTCATGCTAATGATTTCATTCCATAGAGATTTTCGTTTGAAAAAATAGTAAAAATACGTTAAAATACATTTTTTAAAATAATATCAACAATTAAAAAAATATAATGAAAATTAATTGTATAGCAACATTTAATATCATTCAATGTATATAACGTGCCAACAATAATGAATTCTTTATTCATCAGTTTTGGGATATAAAATAAAAAAATCAACAATGATAAATAAAGTATAATAAATAAAAAATATCACTTTTCACAGCAGCTTTAATTCAAAAGTTACATTATCTTATGATTCATTGATAAGAGATAAAAATATACTATTATAAATTATTTAGTTAAAAACTTGATTTACTATAAATTTGAATAACAAAGATGAATAAAAATAAACTGAAAAGAAAAAAAAAATACAAACAAAAAAGAGAAAGCAAAGAAAGAAACAGAATTGAAACAGAGGAAGAAAAAGTAAAGGGGAATAAAGAAAGGGCCAGAAAGTAGAAGCAATAGAGAAGTAACAAGAATGAACGAGAGTGAAGAGGTGAGGAAAAAGAGAAGAGGGAGAGAGAGAGAGAGACGGAGGATGATTTTAATGCCGCGAGCGTGGTAAGGAAAATAAACCGAATGCCGGAGCGTCGGTAAAGCAAAACTATAGGAACTCTGCTAACGAGAAAATTGTTTTTGCCGGATTTCAGCCTGCTTTGAGCATTAAGGGGGGAACCTGGTTTAGAGGGTCAAAAAAATCGATTTTTTGAAACTTATCTCATTCGATTAGAAATATATTCAGAAATATTTCCACAAAATTTCAGAGTCAAATTCCTAATCGTTCCGCAGAAATGGCCTCTGAGAGACAATGCGCTCAGGAGACTGATAAGCGACTGATAAAACTTTGAACGCGATTTTCTCAAAACAGTGTTTTTCTGTTTTGTGCACACGATTAAAAAAGTTGTAATTGTCGCATTTTCATAAGTGATACCTTTTTTTACAGCTAATAGTGTAGGTTTCTATGTGAACCTAAAAAATCACAATAAAAAAAATTTTTTATTAACTTTTTTCAATAAATTATCTTAAAATTTCTTCAGAAAAACGCAAAATTTTTTATAAACAGTCATAAAATAAATAATTTTATATATTTCTTCGAATATCTTAGGTTCACATAGAAGAACAACTCCTAAGCTACAAAAAAAGTATTCGTTTTTATGTTTCAGATGAAAACTACGATCGCTATCGTGTTCACAAAATAGACTCTTCGAGCGAGAAGTGCCACAAACAAATACGAATTGTTATTGCTTAACAGTATCAAATAAAGTGAAAGTGAATTTTTTTTGCAAGATTTGTGTATCTATGACCTATTTCAAAAGTACTTGAAACATTTCATACGTTAGGCAACCTAAAACACTGTGCCGAATATCATGCAATTTTCAGCGTTCTAAACCAGGTTCCCCCCTTAATAGGTCGTCCCAACGTTAATATTTTCTTTCTTTCTTTTATTTTATTTTATTTTTTTTTGTTGTTTTTTTTTCTCGTCTCTTTTTCGCGGAAATAAAGCGATTTTTACACTCGTATAAAAAACGCCTCTTGCAATTTTTCTCTTCCACCGAACGAAAGCTGCTTTCTTTTTTTGATTCGCATTTTTTTAAATACTGGAATTAATAAGAGTGAAGCGTGCGGTATACGTATATACTTATCAGCCGAGTTATAAGGTTTACAATAAATTTAATATGAATTTGTAGATCGACGAATTGTTTAGCAATAATGTTTATGGCTATCAACAATACAATATTCTTGAATTTTAAACAATTTAAGAATCAATATTGTTAAAATAAAATTACAATTCAATTGAATATTTTTTTTTTTTTTTTTTTTTTTTATGAAGGTTATAATAAATCTCTTTTTGAGAACACGATTGTTTCGCAGCTTCATTTAATTTTATAAGTGAACACGTAGCTTATACTTATAAAATTTTTATTTATTAATTTAATTAAGTAACCTTTTGTTCATTATTTTGAAAATGTACTTTGAGAAAGATTTGAAATTTCAGCGGTTGCGCCAATGTAACATTTACAAACGATCAGCTTTAGAAAAACGCTCATTGAAATTATTTTAACGTTCGACATTCGTTGAGTGGAGTAGAGAAGAGTCTCGAGGAGTCGAGATACGGCGAGAGGAAATAAAGGAAGAAAGAGAGAACGGTTGAACTAGTGGATGGAAAAGGAGCGATAGCGAAGGTATGTGTTCTATACAGGTATATGTATATACACATATAACGTGGGAAGCTCGGAACGAAGTGGACGTGGTCCATCGAGGAATCAGTCTCGACAGCAGAAATTCCACGGAAAACAGGAAGTCTTTTCGTACTTTCTTTCTTTCTTTCTCAGGAGCGTTTTTCGCTCGTCGTTCGTGTGAGTCGACATGGAATTCGTGCCGTTCTTAGCCGCGTCAGATCTCGTTCTTCTCTTTTCCCTTTGCTCCTCTTTCCCTCTCTTCTTTTCCTTTTTTTTTTTATATATTTTCTTTTCTTCGACTCCATCCATTATCTTTCGCCTCTTTCTTTTTTTTTTAATTCCCCTTCCAAGTCGCATGCAATGAAGTTCATTTATTAAGTGGCAATCATTTTCTTGACTTTTTAAAGATCTTTGGCAAAGGAAGAGAGAGAGAGATATTCTGTAACGATGTAGAATATGAGAGTAGGGGAGAACTTTAATTTCAAACGAGATATTTTAAGTGGCATGATTCAAAAGTTGCATCGCACGGAAAAACTCCTATGCGCAAATTCCGAATATGAGAAGTTGGGATTGACTTAACGTCAGCATGATTGGCTCTGAGTGGAAATCTGAATCGACATATCGGTGTAACTAGCCTCGTTATCTTTTGTTCGATAATTGGAAAATTTTTTTTTCGTTCGTGGATTTTATTCCGATTGGCTGTTGCATTAAATTTACCGTGGCTGTCTTCAATGTAAAAAGTCTCTTTTAAGCCTCATTAAAATGGATAAACATTGAATTCTTTCTAAAAATATTATGCTTTTATATTGCATCGCAGATTAAGCTTTAATCTTTATTTATAAAAATGTTCGATGTTTCTTTGCATTATTTATAAAATGATATCTGACTAAAACATAATCCATACCATTGGTTTCATTAAAATAGCATGAAATAATAAAATTTTTGTCGCTTAAAAAAATAGAACCTCACATCGTACGCGCATTAATCATTATCGCAATCATCGATTCAACTTTCGTTTTATACAATGTAAAATTTCTGAGTTAATAACAAGGGCGCGCAGGACGATCGCGACCAATAGTCTTCCTCCTTTCCCTTTCTAGTGCTTGTTTTTTAATGAGTTTACGTTTTCGGAATGAGGGGCGGAGAAGCGAAGATACGCCCGGCTTCTCGTCGTTTATTCCGTTGGCGTTTTTCTTAACGAGTTCTTAAAGTTTCCGTACATCGACATAACAATTCGATCGTTGTTAAGGTGTGCTCTCATTTCTCTCTTCCTCTCTGCCTCGATTCATTCGCGAGGAAGGGCTTTCATCGCGCCTTTACCAAAAGAACACGATAGTCGCGCGAGCGTGCGCTACCTTTCGACTCTCTATCTCTTTCTCTTCCTTTCTCGTTAGCTTTCGCAGCTTGGCGGTATATCAACAGCGTGCGCCGCTCACCTAATTGGCTCTAATTGAGTCAAGCCTCGGGGGAATTGCTCGAAAACAAAGCGAAAATTTATCGAGGCTCGACTGCGTGGCCTGCGTTTCTACTTCCGCGCGCGTTGGGAATCCCAAGCGACTACTTTTTCGATCCCCGATCGAGTTGGACACCACACTTTCGTCGGCCTAATAAATCAACGACTGTTTTCAATATTATTTTCTCTCTCTCTCTCTCTTTCTCTTTCTTCCTCTCTTTTACTTTCGATCTTTCTTTCTCTCTCTATATAACGTATAACGTGCCAATTTTCAGGCGTAGGCTGGTTGGATTTGGCTTTTTTTCCTAGTTATTATTGTCATTCTATACATGCATATACGCGTGTAAGCAAATACGCGGTTGCATTGGGAGTAACGTAGTTTGTTAGATATAAATTGATTAGTTTCGTTGGAGACACGGGCAGCTTTATTTTATTAATTGGAAGAGTTTGCGATAATTATTTTTGATTAAAATTTTTGCAAAAATTAATGACAGATTGAAATTTTTTAACGATGTATTTTATTATTGTTGAAACTATGTGCATTACTTAGTTAAATATAAAAAATATTATGTTTAAATATCGATGACTTTTTTATAAAAGTTGTAAGTGAAATATCATTGTATGTTTCGTATAAACAATCACTAAATGGTAATAACGACAATCTATTCAATTTATTATTGGCTAATTTTTTTATTTAAATTATTGATAATACGAAGTAAACGAAAAAAGTATTATAAATACTAAGAAATTATATTAATAAATGTAATCTGTTTTCTGATATAAATTTTCTTTCATATTTTTATTATTAAAAAAAAAAATAAGTTTAACTCTAATTTATTCAATATTACTCAAAATATTGATGCAAAAACCGATTTTATATCCATCATTAGATAAAGAAAAAAAAAATAAATAAAAGCAGAACAATGCAGATCTTACATATCATTGAATATTAAAAAACTGTAGTTCATCTTAATTCATGTGACACCATACGAATGTAATGCAGAACGACGTTGAGCAAATCGAGCATTCACTTGGACAATATCAAAATCTTAACGCCTTATCCTTCCTCTTTATTTCGGTTGAACCCTACCTATATAGAATTAAAGCGCAAGTAGCAGCGTCTCCCGTCAAATTAACTGGGATACAGTGACACTTCTTCTCTCTCTTTTCCTCTCGTTCTCTCTTCCTTACACTCTCTCAGTTTGGCCCTCTCGAGAAGAGACGAGTCTAGACCCGAGTTGTGCGGCCAACGGCAACGTGCGACGAATCGAAGAACAGCGCCTCAAGTAGTATGGATCCGCTCTGTACCTTTCCTTTCTCTCTCGTGCTACTCTCTCGCTTACTCTTTGCCTTTATACACTTCTCTATTTCTCTCTCTCTCTCTCTCTTTCTTTTTCTCTCTCTCTCTCCCTCTATTTTGTTCTTGCTCAACTATCCTTCGACAACGACGTGCCATTATAGTGGCAATCGGTAAAGTCCACCAGCATTGGTAGGTCGTGGACCGGCAGTAGCGAGCGGTCAAGCTTTTTGGTTACTTATCCATAAATGCATTACCCTCGTCGTTTTCTGACACGGATTTCACTGGTTATAAGCATTGCTTTTGGATTCTCAAATTCTTATGTAAGAGTCGTTTAAAGAATGACCAAACGGTTTATTAATTCTTTACATTTGGCAATTAAATTTTTGAGTGCTAAATTAGCAATCTTTAGTAAAGTTGTTTTGTACTAACGCTTTATTGTAATGACTCGATGATGATTTTTTATGTTTTTTTTAATGACAAGAAAATATTTTAAAAAAAAGTTTAAATAAAGGAATAATAGAAGCTCTCGTTAATTTTTTTAATTGTCGATGAATACTTTGCAGAGCAATTTATTTTCAACGAGTGTAAATTTTTCTGTACTTTGTATTGGAAAGAAGAAACAACAATTAAGTATGTTATTAAATTCCATGCACGTATTCACAAATATTAGATAAAAAATTACTTTAATCAGAAAATAAATATAATAACTTGTGCCTTCATTTATTATTTTTACATCTTAAAAATATCTAAAAATTTTTTTGTTTCTTTCGCGATAGTTTCTTTTAATAAATTTATTATTACGAGTCGAAATTATTTATGCAAAGATTGTTACTTGGAAATTAAAACTTTATTTTATTAAAATAATTTGTTTCCTATTTTTTTTTTTAATCAAAATAAATTTAAAAATTGTAAAACATTTCTTTTTTTCATAAAAAAAAAACAGGTTGCACTTGTAGTGTTGAAAATTCTTATGATAATAAACTTTTAAAATTGTAAATTTTTACCATTTCTTTAATATTATATACAATAACCGACTTATGTTTTTATTTTGCGACAAAGCGATTTGTATCGTTTCTAAATACGCCGTATCAAATATTTAAAAAAAAATTTTTATTTTCAAGAGTTAAATTTACTCATGACGTTCATTTTCTTTATCTTAAAATTTTAAACATCGGTATCTAAAGCAACCTAGTAACCTCGTCTAAAATCTTAACGGTAAGCCGGCCTAAAGTCTTTCGTAAAGAATTAATCTCAAGAACGACGCGCTCTACGCTTCAAACACCGCGGTCGCTCGTCCTCAATTCCATCCTTTTTATTTTTCTCCTTTTCTTTCTCTTCCAAAGAATTTCCGAAGCGCTCGCGCTCGGCGATTGTGTATATACGCGCACACGTGCGCGAGTATGTACACAGGACCGAGAAAGAGCAGAGACACACCTCGCGATAATCGGATAACTACGGTCCAGAACTCAATTGAGCCGCCGGGGATGAAGGCGAGCGTGCGGTCGTCCAGAGGAAAGGTTTCCCACCGGTAAAACGACCCGTACACTAAAGAGAGAAATGAGTGGAAGTGGAGAACAAGAGAGAAAGAGATAGACGGAGATAACCCGATGTTCGAAAAAAGATGAGGGGATAGAAAGAAACAGATGGAAAAACAGAGTAAGAGAAAGAGAAAGAGAGAGAGAGTGAGAGAGAGAGAGAGAGGTTCGAGGGGTGAAAAAGAATCACGGGACGCAGCGTTGATGTCGTTGGTCGACCAGCCTCTGCTTTCATTCGAAAAGGCTCTTTCTCTCCCACTCTCTCTCTCTCTCTCTCTTCTTTTTTCTCTTTCTTCTCTAAAAGAGCGAGAGGGCGAAAGAGAGAGAGAGAGAGCGAGAGAGAGCGAGAGGGAGGGAGCTACCGAGCGAACAAAAACGTGAGTCGGCCGAAAAAGCACGTTCGTTAGGTAAGTCGGTTTGACCGGACCGTCGTGAAAACTTTGCGCCGTCGTGTTCTCCATCTACTTCTCCGTGAGTGTGTATAAGTCCTGCTTGCTTGTTATGCGCGGTCTCTTTTGTTTTATTTACTTTTTTTTTTCTTTCTTTGTTGTCGTTGTTAGGTTGCGTTCTTCGTTCATTGATAAAAGCCACATCGAGCCGTTGGATAACTACATTAAGTTAAAGAGCGAATCGCTCGAGGGATTTTTTATTTTTATTTTTACTTTGTTTTTTGCTCTTGCGAAATCACTTATTCGCATATTTCTTATAAATATTTAACAAAGCCGAGTTATAAGTAAATTATATTCGTGCGCGCACTGGATAATAAACGTTTGACATTAACGCCGTTATAGGTGTACTTTTGGAACTTGTTGATTGCTGTATCGAATAAACAAATGGGTAAATTAATTTACTCGCAATTAAAGTTTTGATAATATAAACTGTTATCGATATTTATTTAAAGATATTAATGGAAAAACCAGATCGCATCTATATTTCGATATACTTATATAAATTAAGTAGAATTATCTTAGATTATTATACCGTAAGTATGTCTAGTTATATTTATCTATATTTTTCAAATGTAATTCTTGTATAATACAATTAACGAATTAATATCAATGAAGGTACTAAATACCTACATTCCAATGCTTATTAAATTATATATAGATTAAATAGTTTTTATTTTTAAATTGAAATTTCTATAACAGTAAATAGATAAATAATCTTAATGACCATAATGATCATACTGTACACATAATATAATTTAAAAAATACACACAGGTTTCGATAACTTTTTCGAATTCGGAAATTAAAACACCATCATAATCACTTTAACTTTACATTTTTGATACGTGCAATAAGAAACTATAACAGTTGATTTATAAATATACTTCCGTTAATTATTTTTTGATGAGACTTTAATACTTTGTACTTTCTTGCGAGTAAAATGTATAACAGTTATGTATTTATATAATTATATCAATTTTTACCATTCTTAAGTTCACATAACTTTTTCTTAGGTTCAATAAAACTAAAATTTTCTATTTTATCGCATAACTCAATAAACTACAAAATAAACTTTTTAAAATAAAAACCATACAACGATAGCATTGATTCAATTTGTTTTAAACTGGCAAGTGTATACTGAAAGTAAATAAGTAAATATCTGTTCGAAAAAAGTATACGCAGTAGATTTATTCTGGTCAAGCGCATTGAGTCTTATGCATACGCGTATACAAATACAACGAATTCGTTTGAAATCGTATCGAAAGTCAACCCGTTCACCAAGAGACAGAATGCAGTCTTTCAAAAAAGAGCAGCGGTATACGAAAACGAAAGAAGCAAAGAAAATAAGGATAAGAAGAGGGATAAAAAGAAGAAAAAAAAGAAGCATAGAGAAGACCGCGCATCGTTGGCGTGCCGTAGACAGCAAAACCTTGTACGTACGATCTTTCTCGCTGGCGGTTTGCCTGACTGCTTGTCTGCAAGCAAGCGAGCGCTTTTCTCGGAAGTTGAAAACTCCTTGCGGGAGCCCCAACACCGGGGCGACAGTCACGGAAGTCTTATAAACAATCTCGAGGAACGATGGGAGGAAATCCCCGTGAAATCATGAGAGAGAGAGAGAGAGAGAGAGAGAGGAAGAGGAAGAGGTAGAGGTAAAGGTAGAGGTAGAGGTACAGAGAGAGAGAGAGAGAGAGAAAATACGACAAGATTCTCTGCCGCGGCAAAGAGGATCAATGGCGAAGGCGAGTGCAAGTCGTCCCTACGTAAACACCATCCGGCTGACTATATACCGGGCTATACTACTTGCCGGGTACCAGTCAACGGGTATGTAAAGAAAGAGAGAAAAAGAGACCGAGGGAGAGCGTAAGGGGGGAAAATGAAGTAAGCATGGAATGTGAAAAAATAAGGAGGGAAATGGGATAACCGTGGAAAAATCTTTTTCGCAAATCGAAAATTCTTATAAGAGTAAGAACGGGATCAAAGCGATGAAGGGCTTGTTCCTTTTCCGATTTCTCTTTTTCGCTTTGCCGTACATATATATTTTTAATAAAATTTTTTTTTTTTTTTTTTTTTTTTTATGACTGATTTTTTTAATCGAAGTAAATGGAAGCAGGGTATGATTTTTCGTACATCAAAACCGAGTTTTAAAAATGAATTTTCCGAGAAAGATACTGCCTAGGCAATTGACCTTGGGTTTTTATTTTCATTTTACGAGCGTATGTATATGCATCAGATATAAAAAATTTAATTGTACGTATAATACTTATAAAAGCTTGTTTTTTCAATTTTTTATTTAATTTTCAAAAATTTTTTTTAACTTCTTGTTAAACATATTGTCACCAGAACTTCAAACAATTTCTAAGCTTCAGATTGATACGATAATTGCAAATGAAATTTAGTTCCTCAGACTCCATTACATCATTGGTTACCGGTTATCCCAATAAAAACGAGTTAAATTAAAGATATTTCTAAATTCTGAGTTTAACTTATACTTAATACGTGCAAAGCATTATATTTTATATGCTACAATTGCGATAAAAATTATTTCACAAGAAAGAATTCCAAAGATGAAATTTTTAAATGGCAAGAATTCTATTAGCCCTTACCGGATAAATGTATTTTAAATGTGGTTTAATTTTATTATAGGACACTGCTGCATTGAAGAGTTTTTGCTTAAATAATTTTGTTCTATCCTAAGAAATGTTTTTAAAATTTTGCAAAAATCGCAAATCATTATCAAATTTTAAAAAATCATTGTTTCAAAATATAATTATTTTTAAACAAAAAATATTATATTTATAAAAAAATAGATAATATTTTTGTGTATTTAATTTTGATAAGTATTTCCAAAATTATTTTGTAATTTAGACTATTTTTTTTATTATACTAGGTTAAATATATAATAAATAATTCTTTGCTAAGCATAAATTGAATAATTTCGTGTCTATTCTACTTTTAGATAATTTTAGTTATTAAAATTCGATTATGAAAATTTTTTAGCTATATTTTTTACGCTTACTATATTATTGTATCGAGAAAAAATCAATTTTATCAACTTTATAAAACGAATGGATTTTTTTTTGCGAAAAGGTCGCCAAATCTACTGCAAAACAATAGTTAATCAAGTTACATATCCACTATCCTATCGGTAAAAAACACGAACGATTAATCACATTACCGCTAGACAGCCTAGTCAAGCCACCAATTTGGCCGGAAAGTTCGTTGTTTCTAGATAAGACAGACCCAAAGAGGTTTTAGAACAATCGTATCTCTGTTGCAGAGTCACTCTTATTCAACAAGAAAAAATTTCCAGAGAAACGTGAAAAGAATGTACGCCAAAGTTTGAATGAAATTTTCTTTACTTTATGTTTACGTATAAATGTATGTGTGATCCATTCGAATCCCTATTATGTTTTTTTTTTTTTTTCACAATATTAAACTTTATTATCAATTTATAATCTTTAAAATATTTTTATTCATCGATAAAATTTTTTTCAAACAAATTATTATGAATTTCCTATCACTGCACAATTCTTATTTTTTTCCTCATTCTCTATAACCACTTTTTCGTTACTTTATTTGAAAAAAAATTTTATTTTAATTTGAAACTTATTTTAAAAATTAACAATAATAATAATAATAATAATAATAATAATAATAACAACAATAATAATAATAATATAAAAAAAAAAAGAAAAAGTAAATTAAGATTTCGATTTATCATGGATGACTGCACTCCCGAAGCATCGTGTAATTTTTCATAACTTACCGATAGGCACGTTGACGATGAAAAGAATGGCAAGGCTGCGCTGGCAGAGCATCGTGCGCCGCGGCGGCGATTGGCGAGGTAGCGTCGTCGTCTTCCTCGTCCTCGTTGTCGTTTTCCGAAACTTCGGCATCCGGCGACCTATGCGCCACCACTAGGACTCGTTTTTTCCCTTTTCTCTCTCACTCTCTCTCTTCTTTCTCTCTTGCTCTTGTGCTCACTTTCTTCCTCGTACTCTCACTCACTCACTCACTCTCTCTCTCTTTCTCTCTTCGCGTCCTTTTCTCTTTTATCTTCTTAACCCCATCTTCCGAGGTGCGGACCTCTATTTCCGCCTTTCCCCCACAGCGACATGCCTGTAACCGAGAAAGAACGAAAGCTATATAGATACCGAAAGCAGCGGAGAGTATCGTTGTTATTATTGTATGGACGAGTTATTAGAGTCAAGAAGGGGGAAGGAGGAGACGGAAAAAAGGACATGATCGAAGATGAAAGAAGGTCAGTCGGCGAAGGAAATGCAATCGTGTCAGCAGGTGCTTATCTTTAGCTTCCACCGAACTAATTTTTGTTCGGTAATGTACTAACGTTGTGATGTTTTTTTTTTTTTTTAAATACTGTTTAATATAATTCATAAATGTCAAAGTAAGTGAAATTTAGTTTAATACGATTAAATGTTATTGGATAAATTCACTTAGTAAATAATAATCAAGTATTTTTGGCCAATGTTTTTTTTTTTTTCGGTTAATACTGCCTTAAATTTTACAAAAAATTTTATAAAAATCAATAGAAAAATTAATTTTACCAATTAATTATTATTGTAGTGTTAAAAATTTTGAAATTATTTGAAAATAACTCATAGAAGGTTATTTAACATAACCTATTAATTATTGATTTCTTTTTTTTTTTGGATAATCAATTTTTTTTTATTTTATAAAAGTATAAAACTTAATTAATATTTGTAACGCTTAATTTTAATACGATTTCATTAGATTTATTGTGTTACATCGACATCTTAATTGAACGATCTTACATCAACTGTTAAAGTGATATCAAAATTTATTACTATTTCTTTGAGTTCAGTTATTATTTAATCCAAGATGTAAGTTTAAAAGTTTTTTTAAGTCAAAAAGTTTTCAAGATGAAGAGAAGCTGCCGTTATTAAATCGGTTACTTACTATGAAGCATTTTCACTTCGAAATATATTATCTTTTCCTCTAACCGACGCGATAATAACTTAACTTTTTTCTGAATATTAAGAATCCAAATTGTGTTTAACTTTAATTCATTAAAACTTTATTGATTACACAGTACAAAAACTATACTAACCTAAAACTTTACAAAGTTATTAGTTATATATTACGTACAAAAGTACATAAAAATATTTATATTTTTTTATTTATATTTATCTATCAAATATAGTTATTAGTTTAAATTACATCGATGGAAAAGTATTGTTTCATGGCCTGCTTCTTTATTTTTTCATTCTGTAACCAATAAATTTATTCTTTATAAATTATTTTTTTTTATAATTAACAAGCTGCGCCCCATTATTTCTCCCGAGGAGATCAAGGATTTGTTTTATAACTGTTCCATGTAAATCTTTGCTTGTTACTTCTTGCTACTAATAGTACTGTTTGCTAAAAATAAGAAACGTTATTTTCCGACTTTTTGTTGAGTAAAAACACATTAACGCGGAATAATTTTTATACATTATTTCGTAAAATGAAACTAACTACTATCATTTCCTATATTTTTGGGACATTAGGTAGCTTAGGTTCTTCTTTAGGGTACAAGCTATTTCCTTCCTAATTTTAACGGCAATCGATTCAGCAGTTAAGACGTGAAAAAATAACAAATGGAATTGCTTCGGCATTTATATTAGTATGGACGTGCTCGCTTTATCGATTTTAAATAAAGATACGTAATTACATCCTTATCTTTCTTCATATTGTATCATTACGAAATTATTTCTCTGCTTTAATGTGAATAATATCAAGTGACTTAATAAAAAATTTATTAAGTTTTATGTATTTATAAAATGTTATTGATATTTATTTTATCACTGAAATACAATGATAAAAATTAAACAATTACTGAAGCCCAAAACAAATACTGATTTGGTAAATAAAAAATATTTCCATTTTAAAAAAAATAATTTTGTTTTTGATAAAAAGAACAATGAGTATATATTATACAGTCACGTTACAAATAGCCTAATAATTTGAAACATACTTCTCGTTAATGTAACCCGTGTAAGACGACTACAACAACTACATCAATGAAAATAAAGACTACCATCGAGGTAATTTTAGCAGTTTTGTTAAATCGGTCATTTATCGACAAGCTTTTAAAAATTCACGACTTACACGGACTTGTGTCTAAGTTTCACACACATTCACGTACCTTTTGTACACTTCATTTCTTCGAGTTTTTCTCTAGCCTTGAGTAAAGTAACAAAACCTTATGTAGCTTAGTCACAAACAGTTTCACGCGCATACGCTTATATCGATTAGTCGGTGTGGCCAATGCTCTCGTGAACCTTTGCACCTTAACTTAACACCTCCTCTTCATTCTGCTATCTCGTATAACTTTTTTCTATTTTTATAAATATTTGTTTAAAGTATTTTCCCTTGAAAACGTTTTACCGACTAATAATGTAAACATTGTTAAAAATAATGTCAAATTATTTGTGACCAATATTTTGATACGTCAAAAATATTACAATAAGGATACGATTTTGCAAAATGTTTGTAAAGTATTATTGTTTTAAATTGAAAAATTATTAACACGTTTAATAACTTTAATTTAAAATAAATTCGTAAAAAAATATATATCAATAATTAATTGTCTCGATTTAAGATAAATATGAAAATAAAGTTTCCTTAAACTTTATTAATTTATTAATATTTGTCGAAATATTATTTTATTTATTTAACTTTATAAAATTTTTGGAAAGAAATATTCCTAATATTAGATTATTGTAAATATTTATTAACATAATAAGTTATTAACTACTAAAAAGTATATATTATCTAATTTTAAAGAGTGTTAATTTTTTATTTTAGGTATTAATTTTTCAGATATTAAAATATTAATTTTATTATTAACTTTTTAATACGAAAATTTAATGCATTTAAAATGGTTTCTTGAATAATTATATATAAAATATAAAAGCATAATATTTGTAAATTATTTTTTAAATAAATTTTTTATAATATCTTTATTATTCTAATTGACATTGTCATTGCAATAATATTTTATTGAAAAAAAAAATTAACAGCTTAGGTTTTTTTGTAATTAAATGACTCAGTAGATTAAACAGATTTAAGTCAGGCGAGAAAAATAAAGTTACATAGCCTACACACAAACATTTTTTAATGATTAAAAATAATAAAAAACAATACTGAATTTATTATTTTTCATTATATCATAATAAAAATGAACGATGAAAATTTAAACAATATTTTTAAATAATATTTAAACAATATTTACTTAATATACATTGGTAATCTCGGTAATATACTTTATTAAATAATCGTGTTCAGGTACGACAAATTTATTCGATTTTTAAGATTTACAAACAGACCGTAATGCAGTACAAATTAAATAAATGTACAGATGAAATATTTTTATTTCGGTAAATTAGGTAGATGTAGCTTTGTTTTATTCTTACTGCTTAAATATAAATATTGATTCAATGTTTTTTTCTTCAACTTTTTTAATCTATCCGTTTCATTATTTGTGTAAAAAAAATCCTATTATCATTTTTATATTAAAATTTACGTATCTATTAAAGAAAAAAAAGAAATTTTTTTTTTCCAAGAAGTATTTATCGTTAAATCCTTCAACGATTGCGCTTCCTCTTTTTAGTCCATCAATTTGCTCGTTCACTTTCTTCTCTCTTTCACTAACAGCGTACGTAGTAGATCGTCGAGCGCACGGCGGCGCTCGGCAGCAATTATACGGTATTTCCTGGCGAGGATCGTAATCGACTCACTCTCTCTCTCTCTCTCCTCTATACTCGGGCAGGCGTGCGCGCGCGCTGGGCTGAGCGAGCGCATGCCTCGGGAGTATCATCGAAATGCAAAGTTTACCTGGCGTGCGAGGAGAGCGCAACAGTCGCGTCACGTGAGTTGGCTCACCCGAAGCAAGAGAGAGAGAGAGAGAGAGAGAGAGAGAGGGAAGAAGTACAGAGGAAGCAAAAAGGGGAAGGAGAGGTGTAACTGGGGTGTATAAGCCAGGCGCGGAGTCGAGCCGTCCTAAGCGTCACGGGGGGCTTTTAAATAGCTCGGAAATTAATTAGGCTTCCAGAGCGCTCAACCACTCGCCGACATGGACATTGTTCCTGTAATCTCGCATTACGAACTATTCGATTTAGGGCGCTGCCGTTGTGGCTGCTGTACCTAGTGGTAGTGATACCTTTGTGCTGCCCCGCTCGTGCGTTCGCCTATTCCGCAAGGTAATAAAGCAAAACACGAAAGATAAGAGCTAAACGGGAAATGTCGTGGCTTCGCGAGTGCAGGCACGAGTGCACTTCTACTTTTATATATTTCTCCCACTTCTTTTCTTTACTATATTTTTCTTCCTTTTGTCTCACTGACTATCGCACTTGTAGCGTACCTTATCCGACTTTGACGATTTGTCGAAAATCTCTTTTGGAAATGCAACTCTTATATGGCATTTTTAAAAATAAAGTATTACGTTAATAACTAAAGCACTAGTTATGATTTCGATTAATGTATGCAATAAATAAAACAGTATTTTTCTTTGTTATGTTTAACAATGCGCTATTGTTTCATTAATCTTTCTTACCCGTAAAGATATTAATTAGTTTTTCACATGTAATGCTATCTTAAATAAGGTGCCATTTAATCTATTAAATTTCTTTATTTTTCGATGGTTTAACCTATTTTTCTTTTTCCTAAAAAGTTTATAAAATAATTTCTGTTAAAAAAAAATTTTGAATTATAAACGTTACAATCTTCAATTTTTAAGAAAATAATAGCCAGAAAATATCTCATGATTTTGTTAAAATAAACAAAATAATCAGTTTAAAAAAATAAACTAATTAAAAATATTACATAAATTTCTAAGTACAACAATATACAGGTAAAACGGCTTTAAATACCATTTAAATAACGGCAGCGTCAATTTGATAAGGTTCGAGTTAGTCGACGGTGCGCGCACTCGGCTCAATCTCTACGAGCAGCTCATTCAAACGGGATAATTTAAAGGCGCGCGCTCGCGCACATTTTCCCTCTCGGGTTAACGCGCGCCCACGAAAAGTTCAAATCACGGAACAAAAGCAGATAAGACTCGGACGCGATGTAAAGTCTCGGTGGCTCCGTCTCCCTACCACTATTGCGTTGTAGTAACGTTAGCGGAGGAGAAAAGTGAGAGAAGGACAGAGAGAGAGAGAGAGAGAGAGAGAGAGAGAGACAGACAGACAGACAAAGAGAAATAGAAAGAGGGAGGACAGAGGATATAACGTGAAGGTAGCATAGGAAAGAGAAAGTCGGAACGCGCTTCGCGCTGCACTTAAAGCCCCCTTCCACTCGGCTTTCTCCACTTGAAAATTTATTACCGAGCCAAGAGGTCTCTCTCTCTCTCTCTTTCTCTTTTTCATTCTCTTTCTCTTTTTCTTTCTCTTTCTCTTTCTTTTTCTCTTTCATATTCGCTCTATTGCTCTCATTCTTACTTTCTCACTCTTTTTTTCTCTCGCTAGAGAAAAAAAAGGAAAGGAGAGAAAACGAGAGAAAGAGAGAGAGAGAGGAAGAAAGAGAGGGAGAGAAGTTCATTCGTGTCGTAAAAGAGCTAAATCTTTTACCTCGAAATCAGGAACTAACGAGTTTCGCAACTTGTTTTAGAGTTTGAGCCTCCTTCAAAGACTTCGCGGCGCCTTTTTCTTTCTCCCTCTTTCTCTTTCCCTTTCTCTCCCTCACTTTTCTTTCTCACTTTCTTTCATTCCCTTATAGCCACGCTAACATAGCTTTTTAACCTTTATTCCTTCCCCCAGTTATCCCCAAACTCTTCGTTCCGGCCTCACAATCGCTTTTTCCATCGACGGAGATGGCGACGGATGTGTGCCGCCGCCGACTCGCATCAAAGCCGTGGCGCGCGAGCGAGTCTGACTACTCTTTAATCGGCAAGGTAACCGTGTGTGTTCTCTTTGTTATCGTCTGTGTGCGCGTATTTATGGGAAGGTGCGGTAAGCCGCGGGCTAAAATCACTCGTGTTAATGTGTGCGCTTGTATACATATAGACAGCTCGTACGATTCTTTGGTTTAGTTCTACAATGGTCGTACAATCTCAGAACTCACCAATATTGGCATTGTACTGTGTGCGCAAAGATTTTCGCTGAGTCGACGCGTTGTGATGCGGTTTCCATTAGCGTCATACTTTTAGGAAGTTTTTGCTGTATTTTCTCACCTCCATTATATTCTTTTTTTTTATCACCAAAGGTTTTGAAATTTTTAGAATATTATATTTAGAAAGGAAACATTTATTGATTATTAAAAACACAAAACGAAAGATTTTCAAACTTTATATAAATTTTAATGTTACTTTTGATATCATTCTACTTTTTTTAACGGGTAAAATTATAAATATAATTCGGATATGTTTTTATTTACAAAAATTTTTAATGAAAACGAAGCTAGATTTAATTAATCAGTACTTTGACATATGTCATTCAATTGAAATTAATCCACGTACCAATTAATTTTTTCAATTAATAAATAATAAAATATTTATAAATTACACAAAAAATGCGTTATTGTTACATTTAAAAACTGTGAATTCTTTAAAATTTAACTATCCTCTTTTAATAGGAATACTTTATTATCATACATAGAAAAAAATTATTGTACAATATTTATGGTTTAAAGCTTAATGATTCTAGCGTCCGAGTATTAAAGAAACTTCAATATTTGCACATACAAATATAATATTCTATAACTAACAGTTAATATAAAAAAAAAACTTACTATTATTATAAATCTCAGTTTTGCCGTTGCGGTTAAAAAATGAATACATTTATTACCTTTATATAATTTTAATTGGCATTTTATTTAATTCAATGAATTCTCTTATGAAAATAAGCAGGCATTAAATTCAATTTTCTTTCATAATTTTTTCAAACTATATAATTTATGTATTTAAAAAATACAAATTTCCTTCCTGAAATAAATTGAAATACATTTAAAAGTAATTGAAATATAAAAATTATATAATATTTTAAAAATAAACTAGAATTTAAAATTATATAGGCTTTTACTGTTTGCTTAACGGATGTATATATAATAAATAAGAATATCGGATCGATAACATGTGCTCCAATAGTTTTAAAAGTATACACAGAGCAGTCTGATAACTTATTGACAGAACGATGTTCATTAAATAATATTATTAAAAATAAATATATAATATAAATATCGTTTATATTTCAAATAAAAAATAAAAGGATGACGAAAATTTTTATGTATATCATGTGAGAGTAACATATTTTTTTTCTATATTTAATAAGAACATATTAATGTATAAAAACATTGCGTTTATACTATAAAAATTATTAAATTTATTAGATACAAATAAATGTAAATTGTATAAAATATGTTTAAAAATATAATGCGCTCCAAATGTTAATTTTTCCAATATTAACTGAAAGTATTATTTTTTCTAAACAGCATTTTTTTCATTTTTCATAAAATTTTTACAACAATTTACGTATGGTATCGAAAGTATTATCGGTTAATGTATACATCGCTATATCGGTAAATTTTGTCGGTAAGAACGGGTAAAAAATGGCAAAAACAATAATTTGATTTTCTCGCTGCTCATTCCGTTTTTGCGACAAATAAGTGAAATCCACCAGTTGAGCAATTCCCCGGGCGCATTTGGTGTTTGCATTTACTCTTTCTCCGAATCTGCGGCCCGTAAAACAATAGAGCATCGTTTAGACGCGAGCAAACGCAAGCCAAATAGCGAGTGAAAGAGAAAAAAAAAGGATAAAAAGAGAGAGAAAGTGCTAGAGATTAGAGAAAAAGGAGAATTTTGACGAAAAGGATTGGGAGAAATTTCTCGAAGCTCTCTCATGCGAGAGAAAATGAGATAAGATGAAATTCGCGGCGTCTCTCTCTCTCTCTCTCTCTTTCTCTCTTTCCCGACGTCTTGGGGTCTTTCGCTGCTGACTCTTGACTATCTGTTTTGCGTTTCGCAAACGAATGAACGATCAGCGAGAGGAGAGAGCGAACAAGCGAGCGAGCTGTCGGTATAGAGGGAAAGACCATGAGCGAAAAAGAGAGGGAGACGAAGCAAGTGAGCGAAAGGAGAGAAAGCGGACGTCCGGAGGAGGCAAGCGAGCGGCAAGATAACGCGCGCCTATACATATACATATATACATACACGTATATACATATACACGCAAATGCAAATTACAGTTAACCCCATCAGGCTCTTTTTGTTCTCCGTTGGCGTCGCCCTCCTTTTCCCTCGTCGCCCACCCTTCGTTCATGCTTTTCTGGCGCCTGACCCCCTACCTCTCTTCCCCTCTCCCTTCCATCCTCTCTCCTCCTCCACCTCCTTGTTCCTCGTCGACAGACACCCATACAAAAGAACTACGCGGTGCAACGTGTGCTCATATATATATACACGAGTATATGAAAAACGAGAAGGGACTGAAGCAAGGTAAAGCGGCTTTCCTCGCTTTGGGATATGTAACGAACCTAGAGCGCGTTTTCGTACACGTGGACGACACGTTAATACTTCTTTTGGGATGTCGCCTACCTACCTTATACGCTCTCTCGACGATTGTTAAACGTATCCATTTTACTTTTGAAAAGAAAAAGCCGCGTCACTTTTTTTTTTTAATCTTATTTATGCTTCGAGGTTGATACTTTTCGACAAAATTTTTTAAATTGTCAAAATCGTGATATATGAAAAATCTTTAAAATCCCATGAAATTGCAAACTCCAGGTCCAATTGCAATTTTTTAAAAATTGAAATTGATTAAATGGTCGAGTTGTTTTTTCTTTTCTCTTGTTATATTTTAACAACACTTTGAATATATTTTTTAAAAGTTTTTTATAAAAGCATACTAATGTTATAGTTTGTAGTGGTTTTGAATTTGAAGTTACGAGAAAGAGAGAAAGAGGGAAAAAGAGAAAGTAGGAAGCTTTGGCGTATCTGATTGTTTCGCTCGCGAATTTTCACCTTTGTGCATTATACTGTAAATGTTTATGTCATTTTTTTTCCTTGTCGTTGTTTGAATTTATTTTAACGAGTAACAAACGAGTATTATTTTAAATAAATTGCTCTACAAACTTATAAATTTTGAAAAAATTATTATAATTCAGAGTTATTAGTATTGTTTAGTACCTATGTTCACTTTTTTTATTTATCGTTATTCGTACACAGTCTCCCATTGACATTATTTTCTTTGTATTCTATTTATTTACGATGAGCGCAGTAAATATTATTTTATTTCCGTAGTTATATATTTTTTATGTACAACAGTAAAAACGGTATTTACACACTTTTATTAAACAACGAATGAAAATGAGAAGTTAGTTTTTTTCTTTTCTTTTTTTTTTTTTGTTTTCCAAATTCAATTTGATGATTTAACGAGTGTTTTAATATAATGTAAAAAATAAAATCCGATATTTTTACAATTTTATCGTTCGATAAATATAATTTACGAAAATTTGAATTCTGCATGAACAATATTGATACAGATTTTGTAAAGTTTTGTTACCTAAACAACCTAAAACAAAATTAAATTCAATAAATAAATTCATAATTCGTTAATTAAATATAAGTATTCGGTAAACGACTATTATATCGACATAACTCCTCACAATTCATTAATAACAAATATAACCAAAGTAATTTTCATTAGTTTCTTTTTTCTCTCAATGTAAGAAATGGAATATAGCTCGCGCGCATGAACCATTAGTAGGGTAAAACCATTATAGTAAGTCGAGAGTCAATGAAAACTCATTATAAATAGTAGTACATCACGAAAGTCTTTCTTTCTCCCGCTTGTTTTATTTTTTCTTTTACAATTTATGTAGGAACGAAAAGAATGTTACAAATCTCATTATAAAGAATGACTTATATATTCGCTTCCGAGATCCTGGCAAAAAAAAAAAAAAAAATTTTCATGGATACCTATTGATCAGAGGGAAGAAAGCTTAATCAATTATTCGATTTTTCGAGTGTCCTGCAGCCGCAGCTGTTTCTCGTGCAATATGCATGTATATACATACATAATAGCGCAGAATATATGCGGAATCCTATAGGCCTTGAAAAGTAACGCGGATGAGACTAGACCGAAAGGAAGGAAGCAAAGGAAAAGCAGAATAACGACGCCATCTTTTTTCTCAATTACTGGCCTCGAAGTTCGTTCAATCTTTCGGCAGCGCGAGCACAAGCGAGTAACCCGAGGCCTGCAGAAGACAAAATAGATTACAAGAAAGCTCGACTTTCTCTCTCTCTCTCTCTCTCTCTCTCTCTCTCTCTCTCTCATTCTCTATCTCGCTCGCTTTCAACGATATTTTCGACTATTCGAAAAGGAAGGTTGACTTTCAACTGAGAGATGGATAAGATTCGTAGAAGGGACAGAAGTACGGTAGGTGCTAGAGTGTAGGAAAAGAGAGATGGATCTCGAGAAGGACAGAAGGATGGAGAAAAGGAAGAGAGGCAAGCGAGCGACTGAGCGAAAAAAAGAAGGGAAAGCGAGAGAGAAAGAGAGAGAGAGAGAGAGGGAAGGGGGAGGGAACTTGTCGATACCGTGACGTGACGCCTGCGTTTTTTACGGGTACTCCATTAACATCTCATTATGAACACTTGAGCGGCTCGTTCTCCTCTCTTGCGCACACAGCCTCAACATCGTCGTCTCTCTTATTTCCTCTCACGCTCACTTCTCTCTCTCTCTCTCTCTCTCTCTCTCATTTTTCATCTCGTTCCCTTGCGCTTGCCCGCACTCTCTTTCTCCCTCTTTCATACCACTCCCCTTTTAACACGAAATATCTTAAGTTTGAACTTCCATTAAAATATCTGCCAAGCCCGATGCGCTTCCGATACTTCTCCGGACTCTTCGATCTCCGAGCTTGCCGCGCTCCACTCATTAACGTACCGAGTGCAGAGATAGAAAGAGAGAGAAAGAGAGAGAGAGAGAGAGAGAGAGGGGAGGGGGGAAAGAGAAAGCCTGCCCACAACTAAATTTAAGTCTCCCGAGAATTTTGTTACTTAACAACCATGACAAGTGCGTAAAACCTTGGAGTTTTAATGCTGGCGAAATTTTTTAGTGCTCCGAGAACGCGAATCTCCGTTATACTTGAAAGTTAATAAAACTTGGCCGACTTGGTGACTTCGAGATTCTTACAAGGTTTTCTGTTGATACCATGTAAAGATACCTGCGATAGTATCTGCTAGTATTTTTTAAATACATAGATTACTTCTATCGATATAACGCATATTTCAAGTTGATCATTTAATAACTAACAAGTCAACTACATTCTGTGATAGAAAAAATGAAAGTATTTTATGATTATCGATGTAATATTGTGAACAACGGAGAGAAAGTTTTATACTATATACTGAATTTTTAATAAAAAGAAATGTCGAAACCATTATATTATAAAGTAAAAATGTAAATAATTACAAAATATAAATCTAATGCATTTTTGTTTTATATCTAAAGTGACCATGAAAGCTTTGATGTTAAAAATGAAAAAGCCTTATATTGTTATATTGCTTTCGGTAATAAATGTATAAAAAATTCTGATATGAGTAAAGCTTATACATAATTATTTTTTCATATTTTTTATATTTAACATATCAATTCTTTATTAAAAATAATGCAAGTTTATTAATTGTACTGTACCATTATTTGAAAACCTAAACAAAGAGAAAGTAAATGATATTTATTTTCGTAGAAACCATTTTTTTTTCTTCTACTTTAGATATGAATATTAATATGAATTAATATGATGCTTGATTTTTTTATTATTGAAATTTCTCAGAAGTATAAGTATAACGAAGAAGTTTTTGCGTTTTTTAAATAATAATAATCTTAATAAATCCTTGTGGCTTTTTTAATAAAGTGAAGAAGAACTGCACAAGATAAAATTGAATTCTTTGAGCTCGGAAACTCATAAAAGAATCTTAAGAATTCGTTAAATTAATGTAGATTTCCGTACGATTCTTTTTATTCGTTACGTTAATAATTTAAGAAGCTTAGCTTTATCTTATTGTTATTGTTTTATACCATTTGTTTTATTATATGGATTTTACTTATCTATCGGATTCACGCTCTTTGTTAAACCACAACATTTTTTCTCTTTTGATTTCTCGTCATTAAAAGAACATTTGATATTTGATTTATTTTATTTTTTTTTACCTATCCATCTTTTAATTATAATTGTCATTTTTTTATAGTTACTATTTTTTTGAAAGTAAAATAAAATTTGATTTGATTTTTACAACATTTTTCATTTGCCTTAATCACTTTTATTTAAATTTCATTTACTTTCTTACTCACGTCACATTAATATTCATTATCATTAAAGAAATAATGATAATAAAATAATTTTTTTTTTGCAGTGTTTAGTAAAAATAATTTGTACTTAAACTTACGAAGAAATTTCATTGAAATTTTAAGGTTCTTCATTATTCTATTCTTAACTGTTACTTTAAGATTATTAAACTGATTAAACCGATTATTAAATAAAAAAAAGAAAGCAGTCTTTATAAGAATGCTTTTAATTTATAGTAAGATGCATATTAAACAAATTTATTATATAAATTTATTATATAAAAATATCAATTACATTTTTTGTTTAAATATCTAAACAAGATTTTGATCAAAATTTTCTATAAAATAATCTATTCATTACTCTAAAGAGTTATAGAGAATCTCTATAAGAGAAATATTTCTTATACTATTGACAACTACATAGTTAAGGAAGAAAAATTGCACAAAACAAACTTGAGCCAAAATAAATGAAGCATAATGTATCCGAGACGGTGCAGAGTGAAGTATCGGAAAAACTGAGTTTTATTAAAACATTTATATTGAATCGAAAGTTCCGCAAGTTTAACTTGACATTTAACAATAATATTCATCATTGAATCGGATTGCCCCGAAGATATTGTGCTTACACTACTATCGGCGTTACGCATAAAAAAACCAGGAATCTGGAAACGCATATACGTATACAAAATACGGGCAAAAAAGTTCGCGTAATCGCGCGCGCGCGCGTGAATGCAAATAATACGACGGAATGAAAAAAAAAACTCAATAATAGCCTCAAAGAATTAA
Source organism: Chalcis sispes (assembly GCA_949987625.1). Lineage (NCBI taxonomy): Eukaryota > Metazoa > Arthropoda > Insecta > Hymenoptera > Chalcididae > Chalcis > Chalcis sispes. Next base: position 22,888,189 of record OX465096.1, read on the forward strand.
AAAAAAAAAAAATATATATATAATAATAAGAAGAGAAATATCGAGCAAAAGAAGAATAAGAAAGCCGTCTCTTATTAGTGAACGAGAAATAGAAATAGAAAGAGAGAGAGAGAGAAAGAATTTACACGAATGACAGTCGATAGAAGTCGAGTGGAGAAATGGATTCCTCGACGAACGTTCCGGTACGCCGGCGTCAAGTGGTAAGTTTGCTTTGGAATAACTTTCCGCGCTTGGGTGAATGGAACAAAGAGAAGAATTATTTCATTATTCCATTCACCGGTGGAGAATTTCTTCACGCGTCGAGCCGATTGAAAGCTGGCGAAAAAGGAGAACGAAAATAGCGAGCTTCATAAAGCGTGACTGATGAAATTGCCGAATTTTTTTTTTTTTTTTTTAGATTTTCTTGTACCTACGTGTATATAATAGTTAAATGCTGCAGGTGAAAACGAAGATGATGGAAATTTTTTTCTGATTGGCATGGATCAAAATCAGATGTTGTGTATACCGAATTCAGTATATTATTTTCTGCCGATAAATATCGACAGTTCGAAATTAAGCGAAATATAAATAATTTGTTGTGGTTTAATTATTTTTGTGTTTCCTTGAAAAAATTTATTTTACTGGAAAAACATTTTTTACCTGACAGGCTGATTTACACTTTATCAGATGTGTGATATTGTCAGCGGTCAAATCCATACTAATATGCGAAAGTAATTTTGCGTGTACATTTTTTACCTTTTCACCCCAAAACCTCTAAACTGACTTCAATAGAATATGACAAGATATTAGCTCGTACTCTAAGGAAGGATATACATCTTCTTTTTTTCTCAAAAAAATTGAAAATGTTTTGATAATGCGAAAAAAATATCTTAAAAATATTCAACAGATGGCGCCGCTCATTTTTAATAAATAATGTATATGAAATCGCGAATTCAGCTATATAAATAATATAGCAGGCACAGTTATCTATAAATATAATAAATATTTGATTTACGCGAGTGAATCCGCGGAGTACATCTGGTTAGATTAAAAATCGATGAAAGTGGATTTATTGAACTTTGATTAACAATTGCCCGCATATATGAAATCGACTTTTACTGAGTTAAATTTAAATTGGCAAACTGTATATAATTAAGTTCGATATATCGATATTGTTTAATTTAAGCTAATGTAATTAATTATGTTTTGAATAAATGTTGATAAAATTCAGTTTCAACAACGTTATTCATTTCACAGTTACAAAAAAAATCACGGTAATGATTAATTTAACGAAGTATTTTTTAAGTTTTACAATTATCTGTTAAAGTTTTTAAAATGATATTTAGTTCAAATACTTTGTAAATGGAGATTTGTAAATAAATATTGCTTATTTAATGAACTCAGTCCTCAAAAGATTATAGAGTAATTTGCTTACATAATTTACGCTAATGAAGTGCTTTCATTTTATTTCAATCATATTTGAGATAATCAACCGATGTTTAAGATTCTAGCTACGTTAAAATCGCATATTGTTTATAAATTAAACTAGTAAATCGAATTAAAGTAAGAATGATTCCGAAAATTTAATTTTTTCAATTTATTAATAGAATCGATTATAATTTTATGTTTCACCGCGTACAATTTTGTAATATTATACGATTACATATTAGATACTTAAATGTAACATTTTTGAAAAGAGTTCGTCAAACATTTTTAAAATCTCGAATGGAAATTAAATCTCTTTAACTATACCGCTTGTAATATTGATCCATCGATAGCATTTGCCACTTGTGCATTTTTAATTTTTGCGATATAAATATACGTTTATCAATATTTAAATAACCTACTTTTAAATTATTTAAATTAATATTTTTTGCATACGGCTCGTGATACTCATAAGTTTACGATCGCGTTAACCTAAATAAGCCACAAAGTTTTGAGACGAAATTTAACCGTATTTTATCTTTCTCGAATCTATTTTATATTCTCACTTTTTCTAAAAGTGTAGGGGAGCAAGGAATTTATTGTAATAAGGATCAGTAGTAACTCGGTTTTTTTCACAGGAAATTTAAACATTATTAATTTATTTTTTTTTTTTTTGCTCAATTTTAACTTTATATTACGCTACATCATGTAGTTATAACTAATGTTTCGTTAGACGATGCAAGTAGATGTATATATGCGCTTTATTTTGATTAGATAATGTAAAATTTTACTTTTGTCAAATTTTGGTTGTCGTTATTATGATAAATTAATTCAAAACTTATAATATTTCGTTATATTTTACAGCCAATCAAAATGTTCACCTATAAATTGTTATAAAAAAGAAATTAAAAAAAAAATAATATGGTAGACAATAAGAGTAGAATATCGATTATAATGTTCAATTATAGTGTTATATTTGTTCGTAAACAATAACGATATACTGTATAAATAAAGTTTACTTGGCGTAATATCAAAATTTTAATCGTTTTGCAAACAAATTTATTAATCCGCTTTCGGAGGAAAAAAAAAACAGTTAATACAAAATCCAGTTTCATATTCGCGCAATACTTTTTTTTTTATGTATATACATATTATACGCACATTCACAACACACAAGCGCGCGCGCGCGCGCACGTATACACAGATATACCACGAGTATTCGGATAATCCGTGAAATTGCCGGAGATTCGCATTTGCCGTGGCGTAAATGGAATTACGAGGTGTCCACACTCTTGTAGGTCATCGTTGGTAATCCACGGTGAGCGAAGGGACAGGGAGAGAAAGAGAAAAAGAGAAGAGAGAAGAGAGAAGATAGCTGGCTTTGGCGCCTTTTCAAAGTCCAAGTGGTAATGCTTCGCGAAAGTGGTGGTGTGAGGATGCGTATATATCTCCGAGGACTCGCAATATAACCCTCTTCCTCACTCCCTCCCTCCCTCTCTTCTCTACTTTTCTCCTTTTGCTTCACCCCGTAATGGAGTCCGCGCACATAATGTCGCATTAGCCGGCGCGAAAATATATTAATATTAAAAAGCGACCACTGGAGCAGAAGTAAGCGAGCCCGGTGTCTTTCTAATTAGCTACGTTATGCCGCACGACGAACAAGAGGACCAAGGAAGCTCGACATTAACGGACCGATCCTCGCATTAACTCGCTCGTTTACGCGACACCAAGCGAAATCGCAAGTGGATGCGCTATTGTGTGTACGTATCTGTGCCACTTTAATTGTAACGATATACGTTTTTTCCGGATTCTCTTGCGGACTTTCTTTTATCATAGTAGATGATAATCCCTTCTATAGCAATTCCAAATGGAAAAAAAAAAGTAATCGAATTGATTCTGATATTTTTTGACTTTTCCTTTTTTTTTTTTTTTATAATTAAAGTTTTGTTTTTGTAATTAAGGGGGTAGATGCTTACAATGATTCAATTTTTTTTTTTTCTAATTATAAATTGAAAAACATCTAATATTGAATGTGCAACTGAATAATTTTAGTAGTAATTTTGACCGAGTAGAGAGTTTTGAAAGTTCGATTTAAAAAATAATTTTCATGTATTGAAGATAGAAAAATGTACACAGTCTAATTAGCAATTGTTAACAATTGAAATGAAAAGCCATTTTTAAGTTTCAAGAAAATAAATTTATTAATACTTTGGTAGCCCAAAAAGTTATACAGCAATTCTATTCGTACCGTGCGTACTCGCGTTTAAAATAATAATTTCGATGAAAGCCGCGTGACGAGCTACCATGAATGTCCGTCTGTAACATAAAGTTAAAGCGTAAAGTGCAAATTACGCGCTTAAAACTGTACCGGAAAAGTCCTTTGCGTGAAATATTTTCACGGCGAATGCTCGAACGTGTCCGCATGAAATAATTTTCCTCATTCTAATTTTAAATATAACGATGCTGGTGTTACATACTCACTATCTAACACGCACACACACACACACACACACATACACGCACACATGTTCACCTGCACAAGAGCCAGCAGTTCTCTTGCTCATTCAGCCACTCTTCTTTTTTCGCCACTTTCGCGTAGAATAAGAGGGTTGCGGGAGAGAGAGAGAGAGAGAGAGAGAGAGAGAGTGAGGAGAAGAGGAGCAGTCGCTTGGTCGCCGTCGTCGATGTCGTCGTTGTCGTCGGTGGTGGAGCATAGCCGAGCTGCGAAGGGCCAATTTCGAGACTATGGCTAATAAAGCGCTTTACTGCCGACGCTTCTTCTCTCTCTCTCCCCCCCCCGTCTCTCTCCATCTCTCCCTCTCTCTCTTTCTTTCTGTCTCTCTCGCACTCTATCTCTCTCTCTCTCTCTCTCGCTTATACAAGGTACGTGTAAGCGAGAGCAAATTACATCGGAAAGCTTCCCTGTATAGTCCGTTCGCTCGCTCGAGCAGTAAAGTCTCATACGCTTAATGACGAATTAACGGAGCCCCGTGTCTTAAGTTTTACGTCTTAAAGGTCACTTCCCTAACTCGCTTGACGGCTTATTTGTAAATTTACCGAAACTCATACCTCACCCATCATTCGCTTGTACCCAGTCTTGACTAAAAGTCGTAAACTTCAGGGAGGTTTTGCGATCTTGAGTGATCACAGCGTCCGATTTTTTTTTTTTCTTCACTTTTACGACAGATAAAAGGATTACTCTTTCGTTGCTCCTCTGGCTTTTATTCTCTCTGTTTATTTGGTAATTTTTTACGTTAGAGTTGACTTTAATGAAATTAATTTACAAGTAAAATTTATTATTATCGTTAATTGTTCGTCTATTGAAACGAACGAATTGTGAACGTGTAAGCATTTACGTTCAAAGATCTTTCATAATTTTAAAGTAAAAATAGAAAATAATTGTAAAATTGGATTTTAACATTTCTTAACTTTGTTATTGAAATCTAATATTGTTAATGGAATTTACGTGTAATGCATAAAGAAATAGATTTTGAAACAGTAAATTAAAGAATTATTTTATTTAATAATACGCATCAATAATTGTTCATCTGTAATCTAATTTTCTTGTCAAATTATACGACTTATTTTAAAATACTTTTAAAATTTTACAGAAAAAAAAATGGTAATTTTTAAATTAAACTACTTGATTGATTTTTCCCAAAAATGGTCGCCTATTTTTTATTAAGGTTATTAGGAAAAGTCAATCATCTGAAGAATTTTCGAAAAAATTTAGATTTAGAAAATATTGAACGAAATTTAAAAATAAACTAACGCAAAAAATTTATTATTATAAAACAGTTGTAATTATATAAATTAAGCATTGAGTTTATGATAATTACATAATTGCAATTGTATATTAAAAATATTTGGGTTAACTTGTTTTATTCCAGCACTTAATAATATTCATTATATTACTCGCACTTTTCTGCGTTACAACCGTAGTTCACTCTCGTTGCCTAGACGACGCACGCATCTTCAGAGTTATAAAAAACAAAAAAAAAAACTTTCCCATCTCCAACTCACCTTTGCGAGAATACTTCAATTTTCTTTCGCGCGCTCAAGACGGCACGCGAACTGAAAAATTTATTCATTCTTTTGTTTTTACATTTTTTGAAGTTTCTTGATTTTTTTTTTCAATTTTATCGCTTTTTTAAAATTTTCAATTTTTCAAGTTTTTTCGTTTGTATCATCAGTATCAGTTATTACTGTATAATGGGAAATTTGAAGAAAAAATCTCGTGAAAGAGATATATTTTAAAAGAATTGTCAAATTAACTATTCAAAAATTAAGAGTTAAATTTGCTGATATAATAGAAAACGAATTAACGAACATAACAAAAAACGCATATGATAGAAAAAAAAAAAGAGGAAAAACTATGGGTATAATGTATTCGAGCAAAAACTACATATTATTTCGATCGAACGTCACTTACAGGTAAGTTTATTTGATCGTCCAACATATATTGTTAACATTATCGTCATCGAATTTTTATTACGTATTCGTCCGCAAATATAGTAAGTTTTTATTAAAATTTAAATTAAAATGTCAATCAGTTAAATTGAAAATAAAATATTTTCAATAATTTAAAAATAATCGTTCGTAAATTATTGAAAATTTCAAATTTTACTATTAATTATTTCAATCATAAATATTCGAAAATGTTAAGATTGAAAGTTTAATTTAAAAGTCACGTTTAATAATTTGCTGTGTTTTAAAAGTGTTTGTTGTGAAAGTTTAATTTAAAAGTCACGTTTAATAATCTGCTGTGTTTTTTTATTATATTTAAAAATTATGATGGCACAATATTTTAAAAAACAATGAAATATTCAATTGTTCATAATCATTATTTGAATTTTTAAGACAATTTCTATACTTTATTTCCGAAATTCATGTAAATATTGCCCGATATTCGCAATATTCAAACGCAACATAATCGTCCAACTAATTTAATATTCTTAACTTATTTTTGCACGAAACGTAACATGTTTTTACACGATCGTTTTATGCATTCATATATTATACAAACGAAAAAAATTTGCCCAACAAACGCGTTTCGATCGATAAAGAGCACATTTGAAGCATCGCATGCACGCGCGTAAATTAAAGAGTATTCCCTAACGTTTTATTTGGACTTAAAATAAGCCCAGTTCATCCTCGCGTACACAGCCAGCATAATTTCGAAAGCGAAACTTCGTGTCGGATTGAATTTTATAGCCATCGCGCGTTATTTTATTGATACAGAGCCGAGGAGCGAGCGATCGAGCGAGCGAGACAAAACGATAAGAGGATATTTCGCATAGGTGGCAAGAGGGGAGGGGGGGGGGTGAACAGAAGCGAAGGAATGAGGAGAGGTGCAGGAAGGGTTGGTAAGGTTGTAGAGCACACACTCCCGCGGCCGACTATCAATAATAAAACGCGAGTTTATGGCGGCGGGAAATGGCTGGGGCGAACGCGAATATCGAGAAAGTAACGCGGACACCTGCGCGAGAATTGAATGCGTTAACGTATTAGGTTGCGAGCGCGCGCTAGAAAGAGAGAAGCAATAAGCCTCCAAAAGAGAGAGAGAGAGAGAGAGATATAGAGGGGGGAGTGGGGGAGGGGGGACGATGGCGGTAGATAGATAGAGGAGTCGCACCGTCGCGTTTTGATATTCCACCGGCATGAGCAGAGGCACCGAGGCCGCGAGTTTCTCTCTACTCCACTCAGCATTCAGGACGCGATTCGGCAGCGGTGGGTCTTCCCTTCACCTCCTCCTCCTCCTCTTCCCAATCTTCTCCGCACCTTTCCCGTATTCGCCATTAAATTATCTTACCGAGAGTCTCTACTACTCCCCCTGTAAATATACGAGCGCGCGCGCGCGCGGAAACCACGGAACTGTTTCGCTCGCGCCTTCTTCAAAGACGCGTCGATTGCTTTTCTGCTCTTGCGCTCGACTACTCGATCCGCCTTAGTCTCCGTTATTTTTCTTCGTGCGTATACTACCGCTCGATTATTTGCTATTCCTTTTTGCGTATATTTTTCTCTTCGTTTTAATAGGAAATATCATACGGCTGATTGTAAAACGATTTACAACCGCGCGTCCGTAAAAATTTACGAAAAACCGTCTACTGTTTTGGTAAGGCCAGTGGGGGCTTTAACGACCGTTTTATTGATCGGGTTTGTATTAGCAAAGTTATTGTCTCGCTTTTTTTTTTTTTTTTTTTTTTTTATGCTGTACACTAGGTGAAAAGAAACGCTACACGCGCTTGCCGTAAATCATGTCACGATGGATGTTTCTGTTTCCGCGTGCTATTATTTTTGTTAACGGAAGTGAATGTGATTTTTTAAATCGCTTTATAAACTTGCGGTTTTATTTGTCGATGTGCGTGCTGAAACTGGGGATATAATAATAATGCATTTACCGTGTTGTAATCAATCGCAAAAAATAATACTATAATTTAATTAAAAATATACTAAACCGTAAATTTTGCAATTAACATTTTACTTCTAAATTGTAACTTACTAAATCGTAAATACATTTGATAAAAGTTTCATGCTGTATTTCGAAGATTTTAAAATAATGTACTAAGTAAATGACTTATATTGACATACTTGATTGTTGAATTTATTTAAATATTTTTACAGATTTATTTATTTAAAATATTCAGAAATCAAACGATTTTGTATTTTACTATTATAATATAAAATTTTTAGTCAATTTGATAATCATACCATAAAAATTATTATAATATATAAAAACGAAGAATAAGAATGTATTTCGTACCATAACTTTTATATAATAAATAAGAATAAATAATTTTTATAACTCCATCAGCATGCAAGTAAATTTCATCTATTAAAATTCATCAAAGAGAATTATGATTTAATATTCGAAAATTATAATAATAATTTTTTAAATATAAACATTACATCAATTTTACAAAATATCGAAATGGTACTGAAGTTGTTCAACATTTAAATTTTTATATTGGAAAATGTAGATTTTCCTGAATTCAAAATTCACGTAAATTGTAGAAATTTTAGAATTTTAATACATTTTTTTTTTTTTTTTTTTTTTTAAAGAAATAAACTAAACTTAATTTTATAACATTTCGATTGATTTATACATTTTACATATGAAACAAATTGTATTACATGAAAATGCGTTACTTTTATCTCAATTGCGTTCTTTGTAATCCCGTTTTATAAAAATTTGTAAAATCGAATAACAAAATTTTTATTTTCTATTATGTTAAAGTTGTTGAAGCTTTGTCGGCTACTATGTCATCTTGAAAAGACTCATTAAATCCTGTACAAGTTTCAATGAAGAAATTTGAGACGTGTCATGGCGAGATCGATTTTACCTTCCATCCTATACGTCAATGTCTATTATCACCATTATTTATCTAGTTATTTAAAGTTTCAATTTTATACAACTCGCGCGTTTATTGGTTAAAAGCTTTGCAAATAAATTATTAATAAATGGGTAAAATTTTACTATTTATTATAAAAATAACTTTTTAGATTTATAATGATATGTTAATGAATAAATAAAATAAAATTTATTCTCATCAAGTTTCTCTTATTGAACTACTTCAACGCAACTTTAGCAATAAAACAAAACGCATTTTTAACGACTTTGAAGATTATAAAGTATTAGTTTATGCGCGCACCTTGTTTCGTGGAATTTTCCAAGATATACATTTTTTTAATTTCCTTTCATTCTCTGACCGCTTATGCCGTAAAAGAGCCGATTACGTAATAAGTGAAGATTTATACGTATGCGTAAGCATTTCTGTGCTTTGAGTTTGTTTATAAAAATTAGTTTATTTTAAATTAAAATGGATTGAAGAGTTATCTTTCTTTTTAGGCCATTAAATCTTTTTTTATGCTCAATTCACTTTTGAGTATTATAATCTTTATACTTAAATTTATTTCAATTTTCTAAATAGAAAGTAGATACATCCATAACTTTTTATATCTTTTTAAATATCGAAATCGCGTTTAAAAAATTGTTGTCTACGCGATACGATAAATTTTTATAATTTGTAATTTTCGCGAAATAATTTTTCACGAGTAATTATAATAAAACTTACGGCAATGCATAAACATAAATTTCAACCGAAAACATAATTACGTACACGCTTTCAACGACTATTAAATTAACATATAAACGAGGCCACTTTACGCAGTCGCGGTGGCTGCGAATCTTTCTTTGTTCAGCAGGATATACGCACGCGCGTTTCACAGGATGTAACTTCGACGAGTCAAGGCATCGCGTGCGCGCGCGCGCGCGCGCGCCCTCGGTAATGCTACGAAGCATCGCAAAACTTTTCCAAGAGTACGTTGTTATTATATACGCGCGGATATTACGATGGCTGGGTGTTTGGTTACTTGTCTTGTTCATTAGTATCTTCAAAGGATTAGAGCACTGTTGGAGTAGATCATCTTTTTGGATTTTGTGAAATATTCGTCGTGTATACATTATAAACTTTCAAAGTTTTGCTATTCATAACTTTTGGAATTTCGTATCCAAATTGTTATTTGAAATTCTTTTGTATTACTATTTACAATTAATTATATATTCCAAAGTGTTATTTAAAAAAAAAAACGAAATAAAATATTGATGCATCATTGTGCATGAATGATAATGAATCCAATAAAATTATAAACAAAAAATTAAAGTTAATATTTTCAATATGCGAAACTTATTGTTTCATTAAATGTTATTACATTGCTTTTGAATTAATTATAAATATTTTTAATGTTTATAATTCTAAATATTTTTAATGTTTATAATTATAAATATTTTTAATGTTTAAATTAATGTTTATTTTTTATGCGATTAAATGTTTAATAATTTCATCATAAATTAAGAAAGCATTGATACAAACATAATCCAATTCGATAAGATAAAACAAATAATAGAAAGGCACAAGAATCCAACCATTATAATTGCTACATAAAGTAAAGTGAAAAAAGCCTCGGAACGAAGAATAAGCCAACAAAAGAAGAAAAATCAGCAGCGCGGTTGTCCTCGCATAAATAACTAAGACTGAGATGAAAAATACGATTTCCCACTTTTTGCTCGACAGGAGCGCGCTCGCGCAATTTTGACGCGCAAGACTTCGTCAGTTGTAGATGTATCTATATATATATGTAGGGATAAAAATTGCTTCCAACTCGACAGAAGAGCAATAAGCCCGCGTTGCTCGGTTCTCTCGCGCGCCTAACTGTTTTTCATGACGGGAATGACGAGAGCGCGTTACTCCTTTTCCACCTATAGCCACTTTTACACGTGTGCTCGAGGTGGTACGAACTTGTTCGAGTCTGTTGCGCGGATATCGTCGCCGCCGTCGTCGTCGTTGTCGTCGTCGGAGCGCCTTATACGTGCGTGCACTGCATAATGCGCGCCGAAGTCGCGTGCGCGAGTAGTGACAGTCGCTTATATCCTTGTACGGCACTATCGGATAAGAGGGTGTGGGACACACGTTAACGTGTAGGAGGGCGAGAAAGAGAGAGAGAGAGAGAGAGAGAGAGAACACGCTGGAACGCATAGTCGATGGCTACGCGCGACACATACTTAAAGCTAACTCCTCCTACGGATTCAGCGAGAACTCCGTTGCCGATGCTTGAATTTCGTACCCATGTGCGCTACGTATATATATATACATGCGTACCCTCGCGCGCAAGCGAGGTGAAAGTGTGGAGCTGGTAGCGCAAAAATTTATGCATACGAATTGTGTACTTTGCATGAAGATTGAAACTGGGTGCCGTGGAGCCGACGGCGTACGTCGCATTTTTTGGCTAATCGAATTTATAAACGGCTTTACGAAATTATATATATATATATATATATATATATATACATGTACATGTGTACATGTGTATGTATATACACCGTATTCGTTTTTTCGAGGAAGCTCTTTACTTGCTAGGATTTTTCAAATTTTGTATTAGTTTTTTTTTTTCACGCGTTCAACGTCTGTCATATACAAAGATAAATTTTGAATCAAAGTTTTTATTTCTTAAATACTAATTTTTTCCTTTGGTTTTTTCTTTCTATCAATGTCTGGTTTTGCAAAACCAATTTTACTTTCCTTTTTTTTTTTATTTGAATAAGAATAACTCAATTAATGTTGTTGATAATTGATAAAAAAAAATTTTAAATGTTGTATCTATAAAACAGTTTTATGATACGTGATGAAATAAATTATTTTATTACGCATTGTTCATCTAAGTATTAATTATTGTGTGGGATTACAAATAATATAACTATAGTAAATTTACATAGATGTCAGTTGTCATTGGACATGTTTAACATTACGAAATTATGTTACACCGAGTGTACTTTACCTATTATTAGCATCACATACGTGAAAAAAATTGTTCTTATTGCAAAATTTATTTAAAGAAAAAATATTTAAATATTTACACATAAATATTTTAAGGCTGTTCAATAATATTCCAGAATATTCAATACAATATAAAACAGGTTACAATTTTGTTTAAGCGAACCATCGATGAATCTGAAAAAAAAAAAAAGTATATGCCCGCATAGCCCGAAAGGGACGCGATAAATTGCACCACTTACACGGAACTGCAGGAATATAAAAACCTAAGTTCGGTAAAATGTTTTTCAACGGTACTAGCTTACGCGACAAAGACGTCCGGCGGTATTGGTGCTCGTGTGAGCTCGACGACTCCCGAGTTAAAGCGTTTTCTTCGACGCCGACGAATTTTTTCATTTTCACTTTACGAAAAGCCGCTTTTCCATCCCTCCTTCTCTCTCTCTCTCTCTCTCTTTCCATCCCTCGATCCTTTTCTCTCTTCGCTCTTTCGCTCGTCCTTTTTTTCTTCGTTTTCCCCACTTCGCGTCTCTTTCCTCCACGTTCGCACGTGTAGCTTACCGCGTGTACAAGCAGAATGACGCGTCACACGCTCTGCACCTGACGTCGTTTTTACTCATTCTTCTCATCTTCCCACGGTGGTCGGCTTTCCGCGACGAATAAGAGATTCGTCGTGGCTCGCAAAAACTTTTGTCATCGTACACGACGCAACAGTGCCTACGAAAACTTGTGCAAAAGTCTGCCCATGAGTTTGTATGCACGCGCGTATATGTGAGAGTTAAAAAGTTGTGAAGGAGCGCGTGAAAAAGGATAAAAAAATAACGTAAGAAAGATAAGAAGATATTAAGTTGTTGTTCCAACTATTAATTTTCTATAACTAAATTTATAAAGATTAGATTTAATAGTTGAGAAATTAAGCATAATTGGATAGCAATGAAATTTGAAATTCAGATATTATTTTGTACCAGTGTATTTTAATGCCACGAATAAAAAAAAGAAAAAAAACATATATATATATATATATATATATATTTTTTTTTAGTTATATCATTTTTCAAATAGTAAAAGTAAATAAATTTTGTTTTTTTTTTTTTTTTTAGAAAATAATATCATGCACTGTTTTTTAAAAGAAAGGAAGGTAAAAAATATTTTTTACAAGCTTTCGAATGGCATGAAAATATGAAAAATAAAATTCTGACAAATATAAAGCTGAAAAAAAAATTGTAAAGATTTAATAGTTGCACGACGCTAGAAATTCGTGATTTGTACGAAAAAATTTTTTTCTACGTAGAAAACATTTTAACGCTTTGAATTTCAATCATTTTTTTATTTTAGTCTTGAAAATTGGAATATTATTTGACGCGAGGTATGTAAAAGAAAATTGCAATACTTTCTTACGCTTTATAAGATTTTTTTTTTTTTAATATATATTTCAATGAAAATAATATTCAAGCTATAATAAAATGATTTTTATGAGTAACATAGTTAAACAATAATGTCAAATTCACGATCATATATAAGTGTATTTGAATATTCTATTAAACTTAAACAAAATATAGAGTTTAAATAATTTACAATATTATTTTTAATTTAGAAAATGAATTCATAATTTCACATAACTCATTCGCTCCTTCAGAAATTTAATTTTAATATTTTAGCAAGAATAAATTAAAATTTGTCACCGTCGTGAAAATTTTCTTTGCAATATACATGCAAGTAAAAAAAAATCAGTTCTTTAATAAGAATAAAAAAAAAAAAAAAAAAAAAAAAAATGTACATATACGCATACCTCTTGTATTTTAATTTATCTTTTTTTTTCCAGAATTTTCGAAAATTCTTTCTCTTAGAATGTGCGCGTCAATTATCTTGCAAGTTTTCAAACTTACTCGTGTAAATTTAAAGAGTGAAAAGTAGATGAGGAAAGCGGTACGAGGGGTAAAATTGTGGGAAGGGAGAGAAAGAAAAGATGTAGGAGATAGAAAGTAACAAACGTACGAGCTCTAGAAGAAAGGAAGGAGGAGGAGAAAGTATGAGAGAGAAAGGGAGAGAGAGGGAGAGAAAGAGAGAAGAAAAAATAAAAAGTAGAAGGAAAAAGAAGGGGCGAGTGAACGAGAGAAGTTGTCGTACGTTGGCTCCGTCACAAGTTTCCATTTAGCGCTCGTCTTCTCCTCATCGTCATCAGGGAGCAGAGCGGCGTTGGCATTCTGACGCTTTACGAGGGAAAAACGGGGCCGAACCGATAAAACTTAGCTTACGCGCTTAATGCGACATTCCATCGGCCTAATTCACTTCCCGTTCACCTTCGATTTATTTCATTCCTCCTTCCTTCGGCTCTCCCTCTCTCTCTCTCTCTCTCTCTCTCTCTCTTTCTATCTTTCCTCCACTTTTCTCTTCCGTTCCATAGTCACATCACGGCAATTCCTGTCCCTTTTGTCCGACTTAACTCTGCCTCTTCTTATCCTCCCGGTGTGTAACGATAAAACTCCCGCGTAAAGAGATACCCGTAAGTGAATTGCCGCTCGTACATCGAAGATCGTTACGACGAAATTTGAATATCCCGCTTGCCACTTCAATTATTTATCATGATATAAGGCTTATTTATTAAGATATTTAAAGTTATAGTAAGTGAAACCTCTAAGAGGAGTTATTCAAATGCTACGTAATCTTTGTTATTATGCTATTTATATTATTGATGTTATTTATTTTTTATTGAAATTGTAAAAAAAAAATCAGGGCAAAATACTACAATCAGGGCAAAAGACTGTTTTATCTCGGTAATACGGACTAGTCTATATTATAATATATAGCAAAAACTATTATTATAAAAGCAAATTAATGCAAATGACCCATGCGGTAAAATGTAGATATTTTTGTAAAAATTTTAACACTCATAATAGTATAAACAAATTAAAAATTTTCACTCGTTAAAAAGTTGCTTTTTATTTGTAAAATATGTAAAAAACTGTCGACAGTTATTAAGTAAAATTTTTTAATGTGTCGCAATCATTTTATTAAGTAATATGCTGCTATCTACTAATTATTGCATTTATTGCATTTTAGGTAATGGATAATTAATTATCGTTAAATATCAATTAAATTGTAATATTAATTATTTTGTACATACAGTGTATCTCTCATTTAGGAAGTACGTATATCAATGTTTCTAGAAGTAAAATAGTAATATATCTAGTTTTTAATTTTTTAAAGAAATTATTTATAAAAATAATTATAATATATCGCGTGATTAGATTTATTATTATACAGTTAAAATAAAGAAAAAAAAAACTAAAAGCAAGCAAACAAGATTTTATTTAATTATAAGACATAATTCAAAATTTATGTTATTATATAGTACTTTCATGATTAATTTTTAATCCAATCTAATCATTGCATTGATGTTAATGCGTTCTTTAACTGAAATGCATTCTTTAATTTAAAAAATAAATTCTTTATGAGTTACTACAATATGTTTGTAATTTTAGACAATTTTTTCGTTTTTATCACGAATGTACGTTTTAAATTTGCCATATCATATTATTATTACATTAATTTTTTATCTAATAAACAGCAATTAAATATTTTAAACTTTAAATTTTTTAAAATAATATATCACAATGAGCTAAAACTTTTCGTAAACTTTCTTTACAGCGCACACATATTTGTTTTAAGGTAAAATGTTTGTAATATATATTTGAATTTGTAATACTTCCGCTTTCAGTTTGCTCGTATTCCCAGAAAATTAGAAACACACCTCCGCGCATGAATTCGCAAAGCTATTGCCCTCGCAATCGCGCGCTCTCCCTCTCGCGCGCAAAATTTTGCGAACGCCACCGACCAATTTCCAAAAATAAGCGTTCATGCGTGCGAACATGAAAAAGGAAAAAGGAAAGAGGAGGGTAGATCCCGAGGTGAATCGGTAACAGAAGTAAAAGAGACGGAGAGAGTAGACCAAGCTCTTCCCTCTCTCTCTCTCTCTCTCTCTCTCAATCCGTGTGCGCACGCGCGTATGTGTATGTGTGCAACTGGAAAGCAACGGTGCAACCCATCCCCGCTTGGCATTACGATAACTAGCGGCGCTCGCTTTCCGTACAACTCCGTTTCTCTTTAGCCTGCGGAGGAAAGGACGGTAGCAGTAGCAGCGCCAGCGAATTCCGTGAAAATTCCGACAGACAGTTTCAGCAACTAATACGCCAGCATTTCGAGGTAGTCCATGGGCGACTACGACGACGACGACGACGAAGACGACGACGACGACGGGCTCGGCAACGACGACGAGTACGAGTACGACTAGCTAGCTAGACGCCATCAGCGCGTTGGAGAACGAGAAAGGGCAAGAGGAGAACGAGGCAGAGAAAGAGAATGAGAGAGAGAAAGGTGATAGTTGGAGGCCGTGCTAGTTGAGTGGCCGTTATACGGGGTTCTAAGCATTCTGATTCTGCTGACCGCTGTGCTCACCCTCTATCTCTTTCTCCACCCTCTTTTCAGATCGTGTCCCTCTCTTTCTCTCTTGCTCTTTCGTTCGGCACACCCCATCTCCCGCAGGCTACGTGGTTGGCCTTTAAACCACTATCCTTTCCCATAGAAGCGACAAGAGAGAGTGAGAGAGAGAGAGCGAGAGCGAGAGAAAGAGAGAATGCCCGGAGCTCTACGTTCTTTACGGATCGACACCTTTCATCGTCTCGCTGAGAATTCGGCAGCGTGTACACACTCACAGACGATGCGAGCGCAGACGTATATGTGTAATCATGGATACTTTCCCGTTGCGCGTGTATACGCGCCGGATAGACGTATACGTATACACACGCAAACTTCGGGGATGAAACGAGGATCGGAGCCTGCTTCAGCTAGCGCCGAATTGCATATCAATCGCTCGAAAGAATTCGAGCCGTTCTTTTCTCTTGCTATACCGTTACGAAAGCTTCGATCGTATGAGCGTGCTTGTGTTTTATTTAAAGCTTTTACCTACGTATCTATTTATCGATTTCGTTTTGCTTTATTGCTACGCCATCGCGTCTCGTTGAGTTTTAGAAATTGATGGTGTTCGTGTGTGCAGTTTGTTAGTTTATGGATTTGATTTATTATTATTCGTTGAAAAAAATATTTTTTTTTTTTTTTTTTTTTTTTTGTTTTTAAATTAACAGTTTTTGAATGTAAATGTATATTCATTCAGGCGCTTAATTTTTCAATTTTTATATGAAAGTTTGTATTCGATACGGTGTATGAATTTTTAAATTTTAAAAACTTGTTTATCGGTGAAATTTTCGATGGAACATGTTTTGAAAGAGATATTTCACTCAATGTCGTTGATGATTGATTATCCATTACAATTCAATTGATTTATTTTTTTATTTTTTTATTTTTTTTTATTTTATTTATTTATTTTTTTTTTTGTAATGAAGAAGCAAAAGCTTTTTGTAATAATTACGTAACGCTTATTTACAAAATAATCAATGTTTTTTTGCATGCAATAAATAATTTAAACAATTTTACCGTTGAAATATAATTCATTCTCATAAATACACAACCAATTATCATATGCACGGCGCGTACGCCAAGATTAGATTACACAAACTCTGAACGTAAGTACGAAATGTAATAAACGATGTATGCTACGTAAGCATTAATATATGTATCTCATAAGTTGTTTTACGTTTACTATTTAACATTGAAAATTGGTTCTATTATTTATACCGATTGATAGTCAATTTGCGGTACATAAACGGTGAATATCGTCACAGATTGACCAGAATTGCCAATGGAGTTCGCCTGGTTCGGTATGCATAGAATTCAACGTGCGAGTATTACAGATTCGACGCGGAGAAATGATTTATTCGGATTATACGTTTTTCACGCAAAAGAAATATTTTGCATTCGGCTATTATGCGTTTTCATCGGGCGCGAAAATTCATTCCTTAATTGGATGGGTGAACTTTGCGTTGAAATAAAAGTAACTCAATAAATAATTGTTTGCGAAAGTGTTTATCAATGCGATTGATATTTCTTTTTGTTTTTATTTTTTTGTTTTTTGTTTTTTTTTGTTTTTTTTCGTCTTTTAAATTACCCCACAATGTATATACTAATTTTTTATTGTTTTAATTTTAATAAAAGCTTTTGTAGCTTTAATACAATAGAAACAAAAAATCAAATCTTTAAACAATGTTTAATTTCAAAATAAATATTATTTTAATGAATACAATAAAATTATACGTACAAATACAATTTGTACTAATTAAAATTAAATTAGTAAACATATGCAATGGATATTGTTGTTATTAATGAATGAATAAAATATTTCGATGCATTATGTTGCGCAATGACTATACGTTATGATATAAGTGCTTATATCGAATATTCATTGCGCGCCGATTTAAATTACAATATTTAAAATTATATTGAGATTAATGCATTCATGCTTAAAATGCCACAATTTGAATCTGACAATTAATATAGTATCAATTTTTATGTCGAAATTGAACATAGCTAACGTTTAATCGATACCGTAAAAGAAGCAATGAAAGCCTTTTGCTGGTCGATTATCTTTTCATCACGCTTACAAAACGAGTATCGAGTACCTTTTTTATAAACTTTCCTGAAACTAGTAAGATGATGAGAAACGGATGCAAAAAGATACCGATTTCATTGAAATCTTTGAGTCTTAGCTGCCTTTTGAAAATTTCGGTATTTCATTCCTAAATCGAATATTTTACGAAGAGTCAAATAAGCGCAAGATTACTGAGAGAAAGTGAAGGGGTCGTATACAGAGATAGTTCAGGTAGTGCCACGAAATCGAGTTTCTTTCGTCTGACTTTGCTTTGATGCGTCTGATCGGCAGGAAGCAATGTGTTGTCCTCGTTTCTTCTTTTCTCTCGTGTTGTATGAGAAATGCAAAACGATAAAGAGAAAGAAATAGAGCAAGTGAGAGAGGGAGAGAGAGAGAGAGAGAGAGAGAGGAGTGGGGCTTCGAGGTATCGAAAGAGGAGCTGCGCGCAAGTATTAAAAGGAAAAGAGGAAAACACTGTAGCGATACATGTGCGCGGGTGCGCACGTAAGCTACAAAACAGTCTTGAAAAGTCGTGAAACGTCTTCGGAAGAGGTATAACAGAGGGAGGAAGGGGATGAGCCAAGGGAAAACGATGTCGGTAAAGCAGACGAGGGGGACGGATACTGTAAGCACACCGAGGAGAAATAGTTGGATCGTGTTTCCAATATCAGTAGCGTCTTTGATGCATCGATGCTCGGAAGTACCACTTGTTCCACAGAGTCCCTCTCTCCCTTTTTCCTCCTCGTGAACGGAAAGCAGAATGAATTTTCTCTCTCTTTCTCTGTTACTTTTCCAACCTATCCGCCTTTTTTATCGCTCTTGCTGCTTCTCTTCTCCCCCCCCCCGTCTCTCTCTCTCTCTCTCTCTCTTACTCACTCTCCCAATATATCTTTATTGTTTCCTCTGTGCTCGTTTCTTCTTTGAAAAAGAACAGCAGCCAGTTACCGGTATTTCAATGCTCGGTGAAGCACGGGTCCAAGGCGAAGTCAAATCGAGCTATTGATTCAAAGTGCACGTGAGCACATCGCCGAAAAATATAGAATTATGTACACGAGCGTCTATAGGTGTAAACAGACGAATTCTTCTTTCCTTTATTTCTCTTTCTATTTTAGATTCGAGACTGATTTCGCAAGAGAGATCTTCCAAGATGTATCTTTGTGACTTTCACATGCACGCTATTTTCACAAAACTAGATAACACAGCTTTTACCTTATCGTTTGCTTTCAGAGATACTTTTAAAGTGGTATACTTAAAAATGAAGGTTGTAATTGCGATTATTAAATGCTAATTAGACAAAGATTAAAAATGTTTAGTCTTATTATATAAATTTTGGAATATAAACATTTTTTTTTTTTAGCTAGCGAACCTCAAAAGCTAATGGCATTTCAAGACTATTTGAGGCTCATATTTGTATATGCGATAACAAATTTTTGTTAAATTAATGGAATAGGTTACTATAGTTAGCAACGAAGCTTCTTAATTTGCGTCGTTAATGTATATAATTACGATCTCAAGTGTGTTGCTTCGTTTTCATGTCTTAAGTATTAAATTTAATTTGATCGGACGTTGATAAGGTATAAAATTACCGTACGTTTATCGGAATACCATAAAATTCGTCAAAACGATGCGCGGCTGAGATTTTCTTTGTTGGTAAACCAAAATCGACAAACGATTGTCCACGCCGTAACGAATCGAGCGAGCGTACGCAAACAAAAGCCGTCAATAAAAAAAAAAAAAAAAAAAAAAAAACAAAAGGGAGAAAATTAAATGCCCTACCGTATAACTAGAGCCTCATTTTTCGACATATATACTTTCTATCTCGTTCTCTCTGTATACAACAGGAGTAGAATCCTATCTTGGTACATGGGTAATTTACTATATATCCCATGCACACCAAACAAAAGTACCGCGCGTATGGAACGAGAACGGGATAGAAAGTGCAAGAGAAAGAGAGAGAGAGAGACATAGAAAAGTAGCGACATCGCGAGTGAAAAGGACAGAGGGAGTCAAGCAACGCGGCACATATAACCGCTTTCCACGCATGCATCGGGGGGTTAATGCATCAACATCAAAGTGGCTCGGTGGTACAATTATTGCACTCAACACCACTACCCCGTGAAACCCATACGCGTCGATGAATACCCGAGAGCGTTGCTCCATCTCACCCTCTCGCCCTCTCACTCTCTCTCTCTCTCTCTCTCTTTGTCTCTCCACTGTATGTTTTAATGCATCTGCCCGCGTTTACGAGCGTGGATTTTCCTCGGTAACCGTATACATATATATCTATATATATATTTATATAAAAAGCTATGCGTGTGCAAATATATACGTGTATCCGTACAGATGTGGTCACCTAGCCGGCACGGCTAATGTGACAGTGTGTACACGAGGCACATGTGTTAGTGAGAATACATGTTCATACGCGTGCGTTGGAAAGTAATGCAAAAAAGTGAGAGAAAAAAAGAGGGAGAAAGAGAGAGAGAGAGAGAGCGAGAGAGAGAGAGTAAAAAAGCGACAAAAGCTTGCTCGTATATTACATTCTTCTGTGTTTCTGCGTTTTGGTTGCCTGTTTTATCTCTTTCTCCCTTTCTCTCTTTTTCCCTTTCTCTCTTTCTCCCTTTCTCTTTTCCTCCCTTTCTTTTTTTCTCTTTTTCTCTCTTTTTTTTTTTTTTTTTTAGAGGAAAAGGGCATTGATTTAAAAAGAAAAAAATGAAATAAAAAAAAGAACCATGGATAAAAGGGAGATAGAGCGACAGAAATCAAAAGAGGAGCAATGTAGTGCAGGTTGTGTTTTGAAAAAAATGCACCAGTGTGTACTTTAGATGAGCAAGCTGAATTCTCGCGAAATTAATACTTCAAAAGGAGAAAGCCTTATCAAACAGTATTTACAAAAGAATAGAGAGTATTACTCTTCGACTAATGCATGAATTGAATGCGATATTAAAGATTGCCGTTATTTTTATTGAAGACATAAATATTTATCGACGCAATAATTTCAAAAATTAATCGATCTATTGTACGATCCTTCATAATAAAATCATATTGAAGCAAAATGAAATTTGGCATTTTATACACATTTATAGTAGTTTCGAAGTAAAAAAAAATATATATAATTTTTATTATTGAAAGACTAAGTGGTAGTTCTATGGCTAATGGAAATAAATTTCTTCTTTTTGAACAACCTCCACATGGGCGTACATATTCCTACAAATCACAATTTTTAATCCAAAATAAAAAACGAAAAAGACTTTGAAAAAAACATGTCAAAACCTATCAAATTTCGTAAGATTTTTTAGAAATATTCTCGATGTATGATTTTTACGAAAATACCATCAGGTTAAAAAAAAAATTTTTTTGTCAAGAAAGTATCGGTAGAAAATCGGTAATAAAATCGATAAATTTTGATGGATTTAAACAACCTTACGTACTTCGTTAGAAAATCTTATTAGAAAACTATTTAAAATTTAGTGGTTGGTTGAAAATTAGATGAGCTGAAAGTACATACATTACAAAAAATATGGTTTTAAGAAAAATGCGTTTAAAGTTTTAAGAATACTATAAAATAACGGAAGCTTATTATTTAACTTCAATCGTCGATATCTGAACCATACAATTGACCTTTCAAATGAAGTTTGTGAATATTTAAAATAATTTTAAGGCAATAAAAAAAAAAAAATTGCAAAATAATTCACAAGGTATTTAAAATGGGCTCAAAATAGATATATTTTTGGTACAATTATAATTAATTTTGTAACGTGCATCGTGACATTTTACCGATGTAATAATTTTTAGTGAACGTGCTTGGTTAAAAAAAAAAAAAAAAAAAAAGAGAGAAAAAAACATAACGCTGCGCTACTTAACGCGTGCATGCGTTGTGTTGATAAGGCCGAGGATTGCGATATTCTAATTCGTATTTTAGTTAATGCTAATTCTATGCAATTGAAATTGCCGACTGGTTAAATCGCAACATTCTAAATTTTATTATTTCAGTCTATTTTCTTTCGCTTATCGTTGTTTGATTAAATTATAAATTTCTTCGATCTAGGCAAATTGTCGTGTTTGTTTTTAAATTAAATAATTATAAGTTGAACGTTGAAACGTTGAATAATGTAACCTACCTTTTTTTCCGCCAATAATGTTGATATTTTTATTCTTGGCATTAACTTCATTCAATTACTTTTTCTCAATTACGTTTGTATTTGCATTTGTCAATACTCAGGCTAATTATGAATAATTGTTTCAGAAAGTTAACAAGATACTTGCGATACAAGATTTGTTCTTTAGTCTCATCGTATTGAAAGTTCAATATCAAGATAAAAAAAAAAGGAAAAAAAAAAGAGAATTGGAATACCGCAGCGACTATTTCAGTATCGTGGTTTTTTTCTACTTAATAGTATTATAATTAACAAAGTATTTTGAAATAAATAATTTATGTTCTAACACATTTTTATACTCTATTTCATTTGTTATAATAAAATTAGAATTTATTCGTTAAATCTATTTATTCATTTATAATTTCATATTTCATTGCAATACAAATTTAATTATTTTATACAATTCTTTCTCATTAGTTTCATTTATGCAAAACTGTCGCTACATGGAGAAAATAATTCCGCGTGTCGTGAAAAGTTCAACGTGATTGTTTACCAATGATAGTCAAGAAGAGCCTTAAGTCTATTTTCTTTTACGGTAAAAAAATATTTGTTTTGAAATATTTAAAAAAAAATTATAAACTCAAAATAGTGAGAATTAATAAATTGATTTTTATTATATTTATATAATATGAGTAAAATAAATTTACATTGCAAATTATATTTATTGTTAATACAATAAGGTGCTAATTATACTTTGTTGTTAATGTTTTATATTTTGTTATAATAATATAAAACAATACAAATTCAGAGTATTATTTATTTAAATAAATTTTAATATAAAAAATTCATTTTTGTCATTAAAATTTTTTTATTAAATTAAGCATTGCCTAGAAATGCAATAACGTTAACTACGAGGGTAGTCCCAAAAGTACCCGACCTGACTTATGAATACAGGTAGTTTTAAAAAAATAATTACTGCGATTGACAATACTACCTCTCAACAACTTAATGTGAAAAATTCATAACGGTAGGTTTATTATTATTTTTTTTACAGACATCCAAAATGAACGCTCTCAGTGAATTTGTAAATATGGAAAAAATCGGGCATCGTTATGTGATACAATACTTTCATTTGAAAGGTCTAAGTCCAACCGATATCAAAGCCGAGTTAGATTCTACTCTGGAGAAGTCTGCTCCTTCGTTTACAACGGTCAAATATTGGGTAGCTGAGTTTAAGCGAGGTCGTACGAGCTGCCAAGATGAACACCGCAGTGGTCGACCAAGTGAGGTCATTACGTCATAAAGTGTGAAGAAAATCCACAAAATGGTATTGGATGACCGTCGACTAAAAGTGCGCGAGATAGCAGACATGGGAGGCATTTCAAAAAGTGCTGTGCATCGCATTTTGACCGAAAATTTTGACATGAGAAAGCTGTGCGCAAGATGGGTGCCGCGTTTGCTCACAATGGAGCACAAACAGCAACGTGAGGATGTTTCCATCGAGTGTTTGACAATGTTTCGCAGCAATAAAGCCGAGTTTTTGCGTCGATTCATAACCATGGACGAAACATGGGTCCATCATTTTACACCTGAGACCAAGGAGCAGTCAAAGCAGTGGACTAAAAAGGGAGAACCGGCTCCAAAGAAAGCAAAGACAGTTCAGTCAGCTGGCAAGGTCATGGCATCCGTTTTCTGGGATGCGCGTGGAATAATATTTATTGATTATCACGAAAAAGGAAAAACAATCAACGGCGCATATTATACAGCCTTATTGCAGCGTTTGAGTGATAAAATCAAGAAAACACGGCCCCATCTGACGAAAAAAAAAGTGTTGTTTCATCACGACAACGCACCAGTCCACACGTGCGTCATTGCGATGGCTAAAATCAATGAGTTAAAGTTCGAATTGCTTCCTCACGCACCCTATTCGCCAGATCTGGCTCCCTCGGATTATTTTCTTTTTCCGAATTTGAAAAAATGGCTCGGCAGCAAAAGATTTGCCAACAATGAAGAGGTAGAGTCTGCGGTTAATAGATATTTTGAGGAGCTTGATGGTTCCTACTATAAAGCGGGTATCGAAGCTATTGAACATCGTTGGGAAAAGTATATCGAACTGAATGGAGAATATGTTGAAAAATAAAAAACATTTTCGCAATTTTTTTACTGTTTTCTTTATCGGGTCGGGTACTTTTGGGACTGCCCTCGTATTATGAATAATGTCTTTTCATTCTAAGAAATTCACTTGTAAGTTTTCATAAATTAATAAATATTTGTTACGCAAACATTTTTCATTTCAGTAAAGTTGTTCTAATCAAATAATTTATATTTATGACAGCTTTCTTTTTTTTTTTAATAATTAATAATTAAATTAGAAATTAAAATGTATTAAAAATAAAATTCACTAAAAATTATATTAATTCACTCTTAATCGAAACCATCCACTTTTTTTGATGTTCACATATTTTTAATTAATATTTTTCAACAATTTTTATAAATCTATGCGTAAAGAAATATAATATCTTCCGCTATGAACAAACGAATTAATACAGAAGTTAAAACAAATTATCGATAATACTGTAGAGAGTGAGAGAAAGAGATAGAGTTCGATATTGGACAAGTCTATTGGAATGACGCGTGTCCTCTTGAACCATTGAGTGCGCGTAATTAGCTGCGCGCGGCTGGTGTATCCAGCAAGTGCCGAGCCCCTTGAAATTAGAATCTACACACTGGCAATATAGGGCCAGAATGTCAGAGAGAAAGCGAGAGAAAGCGAGAGAAAGAGAGAGAAAGAGAGAGAAAGAGAGAGAGAGAGAGAACGATCGAGAAAGCGATAAGCCCCTCGATCGAGGGTCATATTTCTGGGCTCCCTTTCTCTCGCTTCAGCTATTGCCCCATTATACGTCAACGCTTCATCGCATGGTTCGTTGCGAGTTAGCTTTCTCTCTCCTTCTCACTATCTCTCTCTCTCTCTCTCTCTCTCT
Organism: Chalcis sispes; assembly: GCA_949987625.1. Classification (NCBI taxonomy): domain Eukaryota; kingdom Metazoa; phylum Arthropoda; class Insecta; order Hymenoptera; family Chalcididae; genus Chalcis; species Chalcis sispes. Next base: position 22,913,537 of record OX465096.1, read on the forward strand.
CCCTTCATTCCATTGCACACATTCGCGCTTTCCTAGGCTTAACGTTTATCCGAGGCTATTGCTCTAGCAGCCCTTTCAATTAAATTGTCTTTGAATAAAACTGGAAAAACGCTCGCTTTTTATTAAAGAAAATATTGCACGTCGGTAAAAGGCAGAAGGAAGAATTGTTTAAAATTTCATTTTGAAATAGCCGAGTAAAAATTGCTTCATGTATCATTTTAATTGATAAAATTTCATTTTTCTTTTTATTGCATGATTTTTAATATTATCGATAGATTAGATTATGAAAAACATAATTTAATAGATTTTATTTACAAATTATTGATTTCTCCATTTAAGTAAATTTGTAATTAAAATTTGTTTAAAACCATTGATATACTTAAAATGAATAAGAAGTCATTTTTAATAATTTTGTAAATTTAAAGTTTTTTTTTTTTTTTTTACAAAAGTTACGAAATTAAAACAATTTTTTTGTTATTAAAATTTTATTCTTTTCGAGTTTCACTTATTTCTGAAATTTAACAATTTTAAAATATATCACCTAGTTTTAATTCAAAGATTCATTAAATTTAAATCAAATTATGAATTTTTGAAAATTATTTGGATAACTTATCTTCGAAAATTCTAAACACAAAATCAAAGTCAATAAAACAGAAGCAAAGATCGTGAAGTACTGAAAATGTATTATTATACTTGACATTAAAACCGTTTCGAGCTCTTCCAGTAATAAAGGATTCATTTCATAATAAATATGTAACAGCTTTTAATAATCGAATCTAAAACTTTAATTATTATCCTTTAAATTATAAATATTTCTTTGCATGGCTCGCATATTGCACATCATATTTGCATTATGAAATGTCTGATTATAATAGACAAAATCCTCGTCAAATAAATATTATTGACAGTAAATTGTTATTCAGGCTAAAATGTATCTGGTTATTTGGAAAACCATATTACAGATTATCATATTTATTTATGGGTTTATTTGCAGGTTTACTTTTTCAGCTTTCAGATCTAAAACTGATGGTTATAAATCTGGAGATCTTTTATACGAGGTCTCTAATACTTGTTCAATCAAATCAGATTAAAAATCTTATCTTGACTTATCAGTCACAGGCTTTATCGCTTCCATCGTCAAGGCCATCCTCATCTTAAAGACCTGAAAAATCTGAATAATTAGATTTGTACTGAAAAAATGTATTGCAATGTTTACCAATCCATCGGCTTAAAAAAGTCAAAAAACGAGTCAACCCGAAAAAGAATAAAATATTACAATCTTTTTTCAAAAGCCTTAAATTCTCGTATATTGTAGATTATCGTGTAATGTGAACTATGATTTTTTTTATTAAATCGATTAAATCGCAGAATTTTTAGATTATGTTCATTAAGCTTGGAATACAAAATTAAACTCGGATAAGATAACTAATTATATATTTAAAATTTACATGGTATCTATGAAATATGAAGGCACGAGACTACTGATTTATGTCCCTAATTTCTGCTCGCAAGCATGATCTATATAAAAAAGATTTAATGTTTTGCGGTAACAAATAAATACTATTCATAGCATTGTTTTAATATAAATTCACAAATACTTATAAGTAGTTCAAATTTGAAAAAAAGGAAGACTTTCGATACAACGCATAAAATAATATTTTGTTAAAATATTAAAACATAATAATACTATTATTTATCTTTATCTTTAAGCTAAATACAATTAACGAATCGATCGAATAATAATTATTTTTCAATTATCATGTATTTCTTTTTTTTTTCTACGGTCGTCACTATATATAGTATATTACGTATATCCGTGTGTATATATATCTTTAGAGTTTCCTATATACTACAAGAGAGGCCGCAAAGCCGAAGCGCAAACATCACCGCTTCATAACGTGCACGATCGAATCCCGACTACGTGTCTGCGTGAACGATTCAGAGGCCAATGTGTACGAACGCACGGCGGGTTCATGCGCACGATTGTAATCATGCCACGTGTGTTTGTGCTCCCTCTGGCGTACGTGTGTGCATTTGTGTACACATGTGTGGTCAAGAAGATGAACAGGATATTAAGCTCGTGGTTAAAATCGTAAAGGCTGACGCGTGTCTACCCCTTCTCCGATCTTTGTCTCTGTCTCTCTCTCTCTCATATTAGCTCGATTTGCTGGATGAGACAATCGATGACTCTTACACATCTAAAAGAGAAAGAGAGAAAGAGAATCGAGGAGCGAGAGAGAGAGAGAGAGAGAGAGAGAGAGAGAGAGGAGATGAGACAGAATTGTTCGATGCTTTTGGGAGAAAAAGACTCGGCTGCTTTTCGATCTGTCTTCTCACGTGTGTGTACTCGCTTGATTGGAAGCTTGCATTGCACTCGAGCTGCTTTCTAATGGCAAACGAAAGGCTTCGTATTATCGGCGTTTTGTTGCGCTTTTTTTTTTGATTAACATGCAAATTAAATATAATTACATATTACTTTCCGTAAACGATACGACATGTATAGCAGCAATAAGTAATTAAGTTTGAGCCAAGCAATACGATTTAATTCAATTTATATTTAATTTAATTAACTGATTGTTAATTGTTCAAAATAATATTGAAATAGTCAAAGTTCTTAACCAATCGTAAAACTATCGCATTATTGATCATAATTACTTATATTAATTAATTTATTATCATCATTTAATAATGTTAATTGATATTGTTTTATTAATAAAATTGATTCTTTAGAAACGAAAACTATATGGCTAATCATTCAACAAGCCAATCAATTTAACAAAAATTTTTAACTTCAGAATGCAAATTATACATTTCGCATTTTACAGTCATTGCATTAAAATGAATTGATTAAACATTGTAAGTATGCTGATAATGATATTGACGATGTGCAATAAAAAATTTAATTAGACACGTATTTAATTTATATAAATTCAATTAAAAAATATTGCATTTTATAATTATAATTGTATGATAAATACAATAATAATAAAAAATATAAAATAATTAATTTAATTGTTAGTCTTTGCATTACATTCTACCTAATGAAATTAAAGGATAACAATTAATATTAAATATGAAATATTACAGGAATTTATTTTAAAAAATTGTAAATACGAAAAATCGAGTTGATAAATTATCGAAAGCATAAATCATATGGTCATAGTCACTTTTCAACTTACAATACTTTACAATCAGCCGTCAATTCGTAAACCTAACCCGTCCCTATTGCACAACCGATAAAAAAAAAAAAAAGAATAAACGCTCGATCGATCTTGCTCGACTGGGTAATTTCTTCACGAACCATTGACTGCGCGAATGAAAAATCCCCATCGATTCCATAAATATAATACTCGTAAACGTGCCATCTCTTCCTCTCCCTCTTTTAGCAGCCGTGCATACGGCGAAATTATGCGACGTCGACGAGCCGAAGAAAAATAATGGTTCGATGCAAACCTTCACCCCCTCTATATCTTGTGACGGAAAAAAAGAGAGAGAGATGAAGATTTCGTGCTTGGATTTCGATTCACGAATCCCGCGCAGAGCGGCGTAAAATGGAAAACTCGATGCGCGCGTGCAGTCGCTCGCGCGTTGTGTGTCACCGACGCGTGCAACAAGTTGCCACCCTTGCGTCACCTCGTTCTCTCTCTCTCTCTCTCTCTCACTTTATCTCTCTATCTCCCACCCTCTTATTCTGTCCCTCTCTTTCTCTTTCTCTATCTCTATCTTTATCTCTGTCTCACTTCGACTCTTTGCGAGCGCGCGCAAGAGTTACCAAGCGCCGGTGGTGGAGGCGGCAACGACCTGCAGCTAGCATTAAATCATTTTAAAACCACCGCACGACCCGTAGAAAAGGGAGAGGGAGTGAAAGAGAGAAAGAGTGAGAGAGAAAGCGGGAGCTCCGACTAGTTCATTCGAAGCGCCGGTCCGCAAATCACGATTCTCGACAAATTTGACATCGAGGGTTAACTGAATCGCGCGAGAATCTGGCTAATTCTCGGCACTTTTTTCTCGCGCGCGTCCGCGTAAATGTGTAATCGCTTTTATAGTCACTTTTAACTCTCGACTGCTGAGAACGAAATTTTTAATCGGATGATATGTGCGGTTTTCAGTGGATAATCATATGCCGTCAAAGTGAATGAGAGAAAGAGTGAAAGAGAGGGGGAGAGAGACAGAGACAAAGAGAAAGATAGGGAGTTTTCGTAGAAATGTAAGAAAAGTGGAAAACGAGTTTTTGAGTTGATTGCCGAGAGAATTAAACAGTTCTCGTAGCAGTTTGTGATTAAAACGGTTACTACAGAGCAAACTTTATGAGATTAGTGTGCGTTTCGAAAAGTGGATTTAATCTACTTTAATTTATTTAATCAATAGAGAAGTACCAGTAAATAAAATTACTTGAATAACATGAAACTATACTATTATGCACAAAAAAACTGATTCTTCTGAGTAAACACAATTTTTTTTTAATTAATTTAGATTTGTTATTATTTAATTTACGATGATACTAATTAAAAACTTAATAAAGTAACTGTTGGGTTTCTTTTCTAAACCATCGGGCTCTTTTTCACTTATAAAAAGTTTTTTATCTATGTATATAATATATTTATCAAAGAAATTTATTGTAAATTATGTTAATGTTAAAAATGACTTTATCTACATAAACAAAGATATTGAATGACCAAATATTGCCTTAAAATTAATTATGTATTTGTACGTAAAGTTGATTTAAATTATAAAGTTTCATTTCTTTATTGCAATTTTATTTGTATAAAACAATTTGAGAAATGAAATTATTAAATTATAGCAGTAGCTTTAAAGTAAATTATTCATCAAATAATATAAAGTTTAATATTTAAAAGAATATGAAGTGGATTGCGTGACCGAAATTTTTGGTTAATTAGTAATATTAAAAAAAATTACGTTCAAACAATTGTAATTAATATTAATTTCTTAATGGTCGCATTTATAATTTCCGCATGCAAAAAAAAAAAAAAAATAATGCAATATCTTTCAAATAAAAAAATTATAAAATTGTTATGAGAAAAAGACTCTAATAGGTGGTATGAACGGACGTTTTTACATGTAAATAATCTATATATCTTTTATATTTATATGTATAATAGATTGAAAAAAGAAAAAAAAGTAGATGGAAATAATTATTAATTTTACGTATTATTTATGTATTAAAACAAGCATGCGATAATATAACAATATAATATTAGTTTTTTTTTTTTTTCAAATTAAAATAGTATTTTACATTTATTTTAACTTATATCAATAATTCTAAAAAGACAGTTTTACATTTTATTAAATTTTATTAAATTTGTAAGAATTTAAAATTGATGACACCGACAAAATTTATAACCTATATTACAGGGCATGTAAGAGGCTGATTCTTCAACCTGTGTTGCCCTAGTTTCTGTCGCTCATATCTCCCCCACCTGTTATTATTTTTTCATTCATATTTCAACATTTTTATTTGTATCTTAATAAAAAATTTAAATCTTAAAAGATTAATTTGAATAAAAAAGATCGTACGTAGAATTTAAAAGAAAACCTTGAATTTTTCATAAATATTATTTAAAATTATATGAATCGAATAAAAAAATATTTTTTTTTTTCAATTAAAATGAGGCTATATTAAAAATTTCTAAGTGTTATTCAAAATTTTTTTCACGAAATAGATTCAATTCACATTTGTGGGAAGTTAAGAGTATTTTACATTGAAATTTTGAATATATAATTTCGTAATTATTGCAAATACCCGTATTACCCGCTCGTTCGTACCGTTCCACTTTCCACTAATATGGGAACAAGTACAAAACTATTAACGGTATGTACTCGTGATATGACACTTTGTGGTTCCAAATAATAATTACTTTCGTATTTGTATTATATTGCAAACAGAATATTTTAATTTTTAATCGAAACATTTAGTGAAAAATTGGTTTCGCGTTTTATTTTTATTAATTTATTATTCGGCAATATAAATTTTAAAAAAATTTGAAATTAAAATTAAATTTTTATCGTGAAAAGTAAATAAAATATGAATGTATAGATATACATGTTACGTTTTATTACAGTAATTGTTAATTTAATTTAATAACTTGTATATTATTTTTATTTTGATGAACTATTTTAAAAATTTTAAATAATTTTCGATACGAGACTATTTATCAAACTGTAAAAATTTATTATATTTAACGAATTATTTAATATAATATTACTTTATTTCAAAATTCTATTGTATTATTAAAGATAATAATTGAGATTTCTTATTACTAAAAAATGTATATATCCTCACATGTATATGATAATCAATCATATTATTTAATAAGTAAGTAATTCACTTCACTTTCACTTAAAATTTAAAAGTTAAAAGTTTCATATAAAACAAATATTTTTCTTCATTAAATGAATTAATCGGCTAAGTTAACTTGAACTTGGTATAATAGTAATTAGTTCATAATTATATTTCTTTATACTCCAATTTTTATTTAAAATTTTCTCGACATTTTATATATAATTAAAAACGCGTCGAATGAGAGGTGAGCCGAAAATTGCAAATGCAATTATTATTTTAGGTTTATAAAGATCAATAATTATTTTGATTTTAAAATTGGTTAGTAAAATTGGTTATTTTTTTTACTATAAATGGATTAATACTTGAATGAAAATGATTTTAAGCTCGAAGTGCCTTAGACATTTATGGTAATGAAAATCGTTTATGAATAAAATTCGTTATTTAAATTTTTTCTAACATAGTTTACTGAATAGTTATTATCTCTTTGTCATTTATAAAATGACTTGAAAATGAATATTGCACACGAAGCGCGAGACCAGAAGAAAGTCGGGTTTTGACAGATAACCAAGAAAACAATATTAAGCCAAAAGCTATAGACCTGAAAGAGCAAGCCCGAGTGTCTTCCACGCGAAACATCACAATTCCGTCTCAGGAATCTCAAATAAATCCCGCGCCATACCCGACATCCTTATCCCTGCCTCTCTCTCTCTCTCTCTCTCTCTCTCCCTCTCTCTCGCGCTATCTCTCTCTTACCTACGCACATTTGCGTCTCACTACAATACGCTTGTATTTCACAGCGCACGCGGAATTCTCCACTTTGCTCTACGGAATGAGCTGCAGCATCTCGGAGTTCATTCAGCCCGAAATATCCAAATTCTCGTCGACTGTACATGCAAGAACCCAGCGTGAAAGTTAAACTCCTTTCTCTCAAGAAAAGCTTTGCGAAAGCCTGGCCAAGTTTAGGTAAACGGTAAGGAAGCCGAAAGATAGATAGCTGTCGGGTTAGTTCTTTTACTTCTCTCGCTTCGTTCGTGAGAGTTTGTGAAAAAGAAAAAGAGACGGATGAATAAATTAAATGGAAAAGCCCTAGGCTTGTTCGTAAAAATCAACATCAGAATCAATCCTGTTTGTATCAAAGGATATTTAGTCACATTTAACTACTCGTATATACGGTAAATATTAGTTGCAATGTTGCAAATTACCTAAATTGGATTTTTTCAGAAGGATATTATAAAACTGCATCTATAATATTAGTCTTATCGTTAATCAACTGCAACCATTAAAAATCAGTTTGTCAATAGCGTAACATTTTAGGATTATATTATTGTATTAATGTTTAAGTAATGATATTCTATAAAATAAAATACATTTTTTAAATATCTATTTGCATTAAAACTTTAATAGCTAAAATCCAATCGATTTTTATTTTAAGGTAAGTAATTTCAAGGTAGACTGCAAGTAATGATAAAAAATTCCTAGCCGTTATCAATCAGTTGTTAAGTTTATAAAAGTTTGAATTATCATAATCATTCTAAGTTACCAAGATTGTTATAGATCAATTTTCAGCGAGGGCAGATACTTTATGAACTGCGAAGCTGTTTAATTGTCGAGAAATATTAGAGCTGATAATAGAGTTTTTTTTATTTATAACACCGGTGTTCAATGAGACAGATCAGAATAAGCGAGACCGAGAGAGAAAGACTGACGCGATGAGAGAAAAAGAGAGAGAGAGAGAGAAAGAGAGTAAAAAAGATAGAAAATGAGAGTGCAAAAGAGTAAGAGAATGAAGCCGGAGGATTCATTAAGGTCGGATAGAGGTGTTAATATAGTGAGCTCTCGGGAGTCCGGATTCCACTTCGTTCCTCATTTAACGCTGAGCTCGAGCGAGCAGGGATACGAGAAATAATGGAGCAGAATAGAACGGTACGGACTCCTTCTCCTTCCCCCTCGCTCAATCTCTCGCTGCGTCTTGGTATTGCAAGACGCCAAAGTGAGAGGGCGGGGAATATGCGGAAGGATCGCTAGATGAGCCTTGCAGAGCTAAATTACGCCGTGTTACGCGGTGCCCTGGTTAAGAGAGGAGTCAAGCTGAGAGGCGGGAGATGAAACTATTAGCTTGAGCTAAGATTCAGAAACCTATATGAAGTCTCTTACTTTCACTTTCTCTCTCTCCTTCTCCCTCCATCCCTTACTTGCCCTCGCTCTTACTCTTGGTTAGATAAACTTGCAAGGCACTTTAACCACTCTGCAATAGAAGAGAAAGGAATGGAGAGAGAGAGAGAGAGATACAGAAATAGAGAGAGAGAGAGAGAGAGAGAGAGAAAGACAGAGAGAGAGTGAGAGAAAAAGAGAAAAGTGCAAATCGGCAGCTTGTTTCCTTTACTTACGGCAATCTTTATGTCGTATGCCAACGTTGCCGTTAGATCTTCATAGAGTCGATCAACCTTAAAGAGAGAGAGAGAGGGAAGAAGAAGAAAAAGACTTAATATCTGTGATGATTGCACCATAATCATGTCACGTGAATGCCTTGGTAACGACTTACGAGACGTTGATAAGCTTCGATGTATTACATAGTAGGATATAAATAGATATCCATATATACAATGAGAGATCAAAAGCAGTTCACAATAAAGTTGAGCAATATCACGACATTATGAAAGAAATAATATTTAAATTGGATTTTAGAGTATTCTTTATACGTTAGGTAGTGCTAAATTTCATCACATAAATTGAGAGTGAAAAATCGATTATTTTTTTAAATTAAGGTAGAATTTTTAATAAGCTGATTTTTTTTACTTGAAAAAGAATAATAATGTAAAATTTGTACGATGTTGGATGGTATTATTAAAAGCGCTGTAAAAAATTTATCAACAATTTATTACTCAATAATTACTTTTTATAATATTTATAAAATTAAAAAATATCAAAGCATGGCTATTTTGTCCTTTGAAATCCCTATTTAGAAAATTTTGAATAGACAGTTAATTTGCTTTGTATTATCCGATTTTATGCATTAAAATTTTTAATGAATTATAATTTTATTAAGAATGTTAATTATAATGTTAATATTCTACACCTATAAAAACTAGTTTAATTATTATAATGAAAATTTTGCAAAAATCATTGTAAAATATTTAAAAGTATAAAATATACTTACTAATTTCATTATTTATGAAGGAAATAAATTTTTACGTTATTAGAATTTGTTTGTTCTAATAATGAGAAGAGATGAAAGAAGTTACATTGCTACTTTGTTTTGTTATTTTATGACGCACACTAGTTTCTAACTTTTTTCTTTACTCTCAAGTCTCTACGTAACTTTTTACTATTAGATTTCAATTATCGAACAAAAACTCGTTAATACTAGTATTTATAAGGAAACAAAACTTTTTTACGGCGATTATAAAGAAAAATTTAACCGATTCGCATTGTACGTAGAATTAGAAACTAATATTCGGCATAATTAGTATTCCGTTGTAAGTTTGCTGGTTTCAACGCTCGCGTTTCATAGAAATGAACACCCACACTAGCTATCGGGAAAGCTCCATCTAAAGCCGTGCAAAGAACTCGTAATCGTAAATTCAAAATGTAATCGCACGAAACGGTTCGGAAACAATAACGGAAATTAAAGTCAGATTAACCCCAATCTTCCGAGGCAGCGGATAAAAAGCTGCCCTCCCCCCTTTCCCCTATAGTCGACCCCTCGGCTACCGGTACAGCCGAGCTCAACTTTCCAATATAAATAAAAAGCGAATATCGTACCGGTCGACGCTCGCCAACTCCCTTTTTCCCTTTCTACCTGCATAACTTTATTCCATGTGTGCGCGCAAAATAAAAAAAAAAACAAAAAAACAAAAAAAAAAAGATGGACGAACCACCACGAATTGTTCAGTAGAAAATACCGGGTATAGTCAGACGCTCACACGCTCTCTCTCTTTCTACCTACACATGTGACCGTCTGCAGGCGTTTTCTACTTTTCATTTCTTCCTCTCTCTCTCTTGCTACCCCTACCTCTGACTTTATCATTCTCTCTTTCTTTTTCACCCTCTCTTTCTCTATTCTTTCCCTTTATACCTCTTTATAACAGTACCTCTTTCGCATTCTCCTCTCTCTCTCTCTCTCTACTCTCTCACTCTTATCCTCTCGCACATGCATGTAAGGTACGCCTCATACGCGTGTCGGGGGACAAATTATTTCCCCATTTTATGGCTTGCTAAAATATAAATCAAGTTCTAAATTAAATTCCTCGCCCCGCCACGCGTCGGTACCGGAGCAGGCCGAACAGTTCCGCGCAGCCAACTATAACGAGCATTTTATAACGTGCGTAGGCTATGTGTCAGAGAGTGCGCGCGCGTCCGCACGGTACGCGAGCCGCATGCTTCAGCCTCCATCTACCACTTTCTTTCTCTCTCTCTCTCTCTCTCTCTTTCTCTCTTTATCTCTTTCTCTATCTTCTCGAATTCTTGCTAAATTGCATGTGAAGCTGGGGAATCACAAAAACTTTTGCTCATCATTTTTGATACTAAGTACTATATATTCTTTAATGTTAAGTGAAAATGATATTTATTTTTTTAGCCCGTGTTTTATTTTTTTTCATTTTTAATCTAGCACTTCTTTCTTTTTTTCTCTCTTACCCTTTTTATCTCTTACACTATTAATGGTTAAATATCATTGTACCAGAAAAACGGAAGAGTGAAAAACGTACGTTTTATATAATTTCACTTGCGGTCTCACTGTCTTCGCTTAGTTTTTTCTCTTACGTACAAGGTAAAGAAAGAAAGAATGATAAAAAAAGTACCAGAAATTTATATGCTCACTACGTTATTTGTACTTTCTTTAATTAATGTTGTTTATAGAGCATTTTTTGTTCACGTGATGTGTTATTCTTCTTGAGTTTTTTATAAAACTCGTTAAGCATAATTGTGGTTTAAAAAAAAAAATATGGTTTTCAAAACGTTTAACTGTCAAGATTGATTAAATGTTTGTATGTAAATAATTTACTATACAAGATATACATATGTATATATAAAGTTTAAATAAATAAGAATAAGCTTCTTTTCATTATAGATTATGTATTGTTAATTTCAAAATTAAATTAACGTTTGAATGAAAAATAAAATTTCTTCAAATTTGAAAACAAACATTGCACGACATTGTCTAGAAATTCCAGAAAATCAATTTTTGTGTAATTAAAAACGTTAATTTATATGTGTTTATTATATGCAGAGGTTAATAATTGTCTCAGCAGAAGGAAAGAAATTTAATCAGGGGGAATATGAGATTCGCTTAACGAATAAAAAGAGATACAGGCGAATATAAATCTTTAATTTTCTTTGTTTTGTTTTAATAATTACTGTTGCATATTAAGTATTACAAATTAAATTTTTTTTTTTTTTTGATTATTTATTTTATTTAAAATTTCGATTCATTTTTTGATTTAATTTCCAAAATATAACTTAATAAAATATAAATTAATGATGTTAAACAAATTTGAAACTAATTTAATTTATTTGCTCGTATCGAATGATGATTTTTAATTGTTAATATATTGAAATTAAATTTTTAATATATTTATAGCTTACATATTAAAATTGAATTTATTAAAGTATAAAATTTATTGGATGATTTATAAGTTTATTTTAATTTTAAAATATTTGAAAATTTCTGGTCATTTAATTTAAATTATCATTTGAAAAATATTAACTTAAACTTATGCATTTTTCAAGCTCTTAAAAATTGTCGTTACACGCGTGCAGTATGTGGTTTTTAATATATTTAACAATATGCCGATTGGCGAATGAAATAATTAAAAAAAAACTTCAACTAATTAACATACATATTTAATTTCATTCTACGATTTCTTTTATATTTCATTTAGAATACAAGCGAGAAAGATAGAGATGTGTAGAGAGAGAGAGAGACAGTGAGAGAGAAAATCGCGAAATTAGTATTTAATTTGAGAAAGCAATAGAAAGTTATGAAATCAACTTTCGCGCGACCATTAGCTTCCGATAAAGCGCGGCAAATTGCCACTACGATCTCGCGGACCGAGTTCGCACACAGACGGTCTTTATAACTGTCTCGTGCGCAAGCCCACGACGACGTCGGTAACCTTTGCTACATTCTCTCTTCCTCTGTCTTCCCTTCTTCTCCGTTTCTTCCATTTTCGTCTCTCGCTTTAGTTGTATATAGAAATCCATTTGTGTGTCTAACTTGCCGTCCTTCTCTTTCATTTGATTACGATTTTCTGCGTTTGGTTTCATTTGGATCTTCTTTTTTTTTTACTTTCTGTCTTAATTATCTTTGTCGTCCTACTTTTTGAGGAAAAATGAATTAATTTACTACATACATTTACTACATAAGCATTAAAAAGTTACTATTTTAAGACTATTGATTATTTTATGGCTGAATAATTAGTTTAATTTTTTTAGCGACATATTTTCACACTTCTTCGTTTTTCGCTTATTTTTTCATCGGGCAATTAAAAATGATGTTTCAAATTAATTTCAGCTTAAGCGATTGTTTTATTGAATAAATTGGTGCTGCGTTTTTGTGAACAAAATATGATGATTGTATAATTTGATAATATTAGTAATGATTTAAGTAAAAATATTACCGTTATATATGTTAACAATGTTTATTTATAGAGTTAGCATCCTTTGACGAAAAATATTATAAAATTTAATTTAATTTCATCAATATTATTCCGATGCGAAGAAAATCCTTGATTTTTTAAAAATATTCGTATTTTATAAGCTCAAAATAATTCGTGAATTTAACATTAATGTAGTACATTATTAGTTTTTTAAGATCATATCAAAATTTCCAATTTTCGTTTAAAAAAAATTTTCAAACTAAGCTTTTCCTTACCATTTGCTTTATTATTTTTTTTTTTTTTGTCATGATTCGATTAAAATTTTAGTTTACGTATGATTTTATACAGATTATTATTATTATATATGAATTTACCTTATGTTAAATTTTTCTGATATGCAAAAGTTTGTTAAATGATTTTATAATTTTCACGAATCTCAATTTTATCAATAATATGCATGAAAAGCAGAAGTATACTTTTACAATAATAAAAATATAATTTATCTTAAAAAGAACATAAAAATGAATGCTTTATTGTCATCTTAATTTTTGGGAGTTAACAATTTAAAAAAAAATCAAACTATAAATTCATTAAGTGAGCTACTAATCATTGTATCCAATAATAAATTTAAATGTATTCGTTTTTTTTTATTCGCGAACATCGATAGATTATAGATTTTAATACGCCTAAAATCTATTAACGCAAATGCAAGCAAAAAATAAATAGAAAAAGAGAGAGATAGAGAGTCAGACGTAGAGAGATATAGTAAGAACTTCTGGATAATTAAACGAAATTCATTTACATAGCTCGAGTAATACGGAGCTCGAGCCATGAGGAGGACGGCTACGACTACGACTGCTGGTAGGATGGCAGAGGAGATCCTTACACCGTGGAACATTCCACTTTCTCTATGCGGAGCGGAAACTAAAGTCATACCTGTTCTATCTGCTTTTGATTTTCGGGTACTATCCAAAGGAATTCACGGAATTTCGAGTAGTCTTTTTTCGGAAATGACGTCTCGCTACTCGGTTTAAAATTTACCAGTTTATTAGAAAATGCTCATTTTACGTATTCGCTTTATAAAATGGAATTTTCCCTTTGACATTTAATATTTTAATTTGACGTTTCTTAGATATACATCTTAATCCATAATTTTGAACTATATCTATGACAATTATTATTATTTCTGATAAAAAAAAATTAATATTTTAAATTAAATAATTTCATATTATTAAAAATGTTTAGATGTTTTTATATTTTTCAACATTCAAAGTAATGAAATAATCTTGGTAAGATTTAATATTAAACTGTATTAGAAAACAAGTAGTACTCGAGTTAATAAAAAAAAAAAAAAATAAATAATAATATTGCATAAATTTTTAATGTAAGAGTAAATGATAAATTATTTTATGAAAGTTATCTTAAACTGTGAAAAATAAATTTTCTTAATATGCAATAGAAATAGGAAAATATTGCGTTTAATTTAATTGGAAAAAATATAAATCAATCAAATAAATTTCAAAAGAATTCAGTGCGTTATTCTTTTTTGAAAGTCAAAAAGTTAATTAAAAACATTATCAGAAACGTTGAAAAATCCTTTAATTAAAGCTTGCCAATTCAAGAAGAAGATGAAAGAGGTAAAGTTAATGCATCAATAAATACAAATAAAAAGCGAAAATTAAAATCGCTTTCTACACTAGGCTTAAAATTAATCAACTCTTTCGTATTGAATTAGGATAGCCTGCGTGACCATCGGCTGGCTGGACATAGATAAAAGAATTTTAATAATTCTCAAAATATTAATCAAATTTTAATTGAAACAAGATTTTAACCTTTTCAATGTATGAAATCGACGTTTTATTTTTGTACGCGTAAATAAAAATTTATGATGGCTTTTAATGATTTATCATAGCAATAATTTATTTTTACAAACAAATTAAAAAATAATATTATTTTTATTTAATTTTTCAAATAATAAGTCGATTAATGTAAGTTAAAAATAATGTTTGATTATTATTTTAAGCAATTTTTAATTATCGTATTTATACATCGTAGCGAACTATAAAAAGAAACATTTTTTTTAGATTCATAATTAATTTTAATAAACACGATTGTAAAATTTATAAAAAATATTAAAGAACTTTTTAAAATTTATTATAATATTATTAGTCAACTATCTACGAATTATTCCAAGTTATTTGTGCAATGTCTGGAGTAAACGTAACTTCTTTTAACTAAAATTAATGATGAATAAATTTAAACCGTAATTGCACCGTTTAAACTTGGTTGATTAAATTTCAAAATGTAACCAAAAAATTTAATAAATTTTTATTCGATAATTTTTTCGCTAGAAAAAATTTTAAAACGTAACTTTTCAAAAAGATTAATGTTAACTTAAATATTTTTAAGAAAAAAAAAAAAAAAAAAATGCATGTTATTTGAAATACGTGCTCGTGAGCGAATTTCAATAGTTTATTTTAAGAATCTGAATTGAACTGAATTGATAAAATTTTAAGAATCTTTAGAAAACTTATATAGAGGTTGTTAAAAATATTTTTCAACGAATATTTTCAAATTCTATCAAACTTTTATTATCAAACCGTAACATAATAAAATGATTCAGATGTAAAATAAATTCAAATCATTCGAATTTTTACTACAAAGTTTGTAAATATTAAATTACGTTAAAATTTTAAAATTACTTCGAACGCTCATATTTTTTTTTACTCAACACACCAACACAGAGAAAATAAACCTCACATTTGCGTTTGATGTTAGGAAAAAGTATGCAGGTTCACTACGCACCCGTTCAAATGGGATTGAGAGAGAGAGAGAGAGAGAGAAAAAAGTAATGAAATTGAAACGTTGCCATTGCATGATGGTTCATTCAGATTTCAAAAACCACGAACGAACTTAATTACGATATAAAATACGTGTGTTATGGTATGTCTTTGTATTTATGCGCGTACTTGGATGTTTGAATGTTGAGCATTTCATGCACGAATTCAAAATGTGCGCGCAGCATAGTGCACCTCTAGACGGCAATTAATTTCAATACAAGAGCCATAAAATTCGAAAGCCTGAGCGAGAGAGAGAGAGAGAGAGAGAAAGAGAAAGAGATAGTGAAACGCAAAGAGGTCTTCTTTCATTTGAATCGAACGAATATGTGGACAGATTCGCTTCCACGCGATCGTTTCGTAGATACAGAAATGAAAAAATTCTGATTTATTGCTGTTTAAATTAAATATTGCGTTTTTTTTCTATTAAACATTGATTATTGACCTTTTTTAAATAAATAAATTTTTTTAAAATACGATGAGATACGCAAATAAAAAAGGAGTTTTATTATTGGATTTTTCAATTTTAAAATGTGACCACTGAAATTTCGAAACTCTTGGCATTTATTTGAAATTTCATTTATGGATATTTTTTATAATTAATCCTTTAATTATACATATACAATTAAAGAAAATCGATTTATTAAAATTTAAAATTAAATGTTAAAGAAAAATTTAATCATGATTAATATTATGTGTGTTACTTTGTAAATAACATTTAATCAGTTAACTGTGGAATTTATTTTTAAAATTCCTTATGAGAAGGATAATTAAAATCAAGCGAATTTTACAAAGATTTGATTTTTATTTTCCACAACGTGCATACACGATAATTGCGCAGCAATGGAGCTATGGATTGATGTGTACACACGAGGAACGCAGTTAAATGTTAGATATGAGAAATTTAATACAAAATTTATACTATCATTGTTTTTTTTTTTTTTTTTTTTTTTTAATAGTAATATTTAAAATTATTATTTTGAGAACCTATTATGAAATATAATAATTTCACGATTATAATTGTGATTAAATGAATAGTTATTTATCGTTGCAATCTGCAACAAGACTAAAGTGTATAAAAACGTATGTATATATATCGTCAAATTGATTAATAATGTATGATCCCTTCCGAGAAATCCATTGTTTCCATTAAAAAGTGAGCGGAAAGGCCTTTTAATTGAATTTTCGCGAGAATTCGCATACTGAAATAATAATTAAGCTACTTTTTATCATGTGAAATGTTCATTGTTTTAATATTATAAAAAAAAAAAAATTAGTTTTATAATTAAGGAACATTATATTTACAATATCAGGATGATATTTTAACGAGAATCGCAATATCATATTTCGAACTACACAAAAATATAAATTATCGTTCTTGACCCAAATTTTTTTTTTTTTTTTTTTTTTGATCGATTCATCATTAACGAAACATATATTATTGAAAAGTGCTTTATTTAAATAAAAAACATCTCAATTTATATTTAAAAATAATTAAATTACAGGATTATATTAAAAAGTAGGCTTCTTATATTATCGCTTTTAAATCGGAAAATTTTGTTGTTTAAAAAAGTCAAATGAAATATGACGCACAGAATTTAATATAAAACTATACTGATGCATATTTATCTAAAGTCATTATAAATTCTTTTCTATCAAAAAAAAAAAAAAAAGAAACCAACAAACATTTATAGTTCAAGAAAAAAAAAACGTACATCTTTCTAAGCTATTATACATTACAGAAATAAACCAAGGGATATAGAATCATTTATTATCAAAACGTAATCGTCGCATTTTATTTTTCTTTTCCAAGTTACGTGAATTCTTCGGAGTCGTCTATATACACCGAGGGACATGATATTCTCAATTAGGCGTTGAGCTGCGCAGTCTCATCAGGAGACTTATAATCCTACCCGATCTTGGTAGTTCCTGTGTAATTAAATAAGCTGGTAAAAGTATAATCCGTGGATATCCCAACCCCTGTTGAACTACGACGACGACAACCGGTAATTCGCGTCGCAGTCTTCTTTTCTTTCAAGCTGAGCTTTATTATATGTTCTATCTACGGAGCGACTGCGACGAGGAAATCGATAGACGAATTCATCTCGGCGTGCAAACAATTAGAATAATTGCACGAGGTACAATGTCGCTGGAAAGGACACTTGGGGAATCTTACTGCGCGACGTTTTAACTTATACGTCTTAAAATACCTACTATTGTAAAAATAAAAATTTGTCAATATTTAGAAAATTTAACGGATAAATAGAGATATTTTAAATGTGCTTATTATTTTTCATCATCTATTAAGGAATGATTTATATATGATGTAGAATTAAGAGATGGATAAAAAGAAAAATATACGAAAATGGTAAATATGTATAGTAAGATAATAGCAAAAGAGATTATAAAGTATTATTATTTTAATGAAAAGATTTATGTATCTCATATCTGTAATTTTATGATCGAACTAAACGGATAATGTTACATCTTATAAAAAAATAACTCTATAGATATTAAAAGTAAACTAAACTAATCTTTTATAAGAATACGCTGTTTGTTTGTTTTCAATTTTTGTGCTCATTTTAATCATAAAATTCACTGCCATTATTTCAATGAAAAATGTAAAATCTCTTTTCAAAATATAAAATTGAAAAAAAATTTCTTAATTTTTAATTTCCTTAATTTCAAGAGTTAATTAAAAATATTTTTTGGATTTTATCAAGTAATTATGAATATTAAAAAATTTTTGAAAAATTTAATGTAACAATAAATGAATTAAAAACTATATTTTTGTTTAATATAAAAGTTTTCTTAATTTTGATTTTACTAAAGAAAAAATTATGCAAAATTATAAAAATAAAAGGCTAAATATATTCTAGTCTCCAAAATATAAAAAATATCCAAACAAATTATCTAATTATTTTACTTCCATTATGAATTAAAACATTTAATAAAAATAGCTTTTATTATTTTTTGCTGAAATGAACTCAGCATTTAAAAAGTGGGTGTGAAAAATAATCATATTTAATTTTTTTCATAAATTAATGTATGCGTAAATTTAAATTGATTTGTAATTCGATTTATTTTTTAGCCTTATAATCATAAATTAATTGCATACATGTACGTTATAATTAATTTTCATAAATAAATATCGATACAATGAATTTTAGAGAATTCTATAAAATATCATTGATAAAAGATAGACATCAATTAGTCGAAGCAATAAGATTAGAAAATTCCCCGTATTTTAGCGAAGATAAACATTTCATTCCACTCTTTGTAAAATTTTCTCTGACATTTATAAAGTTTAGTTAATTCTCCACTCTTTATCAATTAATTCATATAATTTCATGAACATTTTAATCTTATTGGCTAACTAATTTGTAAGTGCTTTCGATATTATATTATTATGAGTATATTTTATTGTTTGTTAAATTTTCCTTAATTCATGAATTTTGCTCTTAATCACATCTAAAAACATTGTTCTCTATATTTCGCACATTTTTAAAGAAATTTTTGTACATTTTTATAAAAATATTTTTTCTTTTTTATTTCCGAAATATTTTTATTAAAAAAAGTTTTGAAAACGAAGTTGGATTTTTAAACATTTTATTATTTATAACAAATAATAATATGTTATTTATAACATACTTAATATTTTTAATATTATAAAGTGTTTTTATAATTATTTCTAACATTCCAAAATCATTTAAAGTACTTATATCAAGGAGATTTGAAAATATACTTTTGTATACAATGATGTTATCTATTTATAAATTAAGAATTTTTTATCGCAACACTATGATAAAATATTTTTTTAAAAATTAGTTTATAAATACTAATTTAATATTTGTAATGCTTTAAAAAATAATAAATCATAAACGTTAAATTTATTGAAAAAACACTTTAATAAGTGTAAAATTTTTCACAGCTTTTTTTAAAGATATTTACCACAAGAGTCAGATCAAACACTGACATTAATAGCTCTAAGGGAGCAAAGTGAGGATTTTCTTCGGAAAACCAACGATAACATTAATGAATAACGCAGCCGGTGGTGGAAAAATATTTTGCTTTTACTTTCTCATCTGTTATATCGTGGATGGATAAAATAAAAAAAAAAAAAAAAAAAAAGAAGAAGAAGAAGGAAAGAATATTCCAATGCAAACAAAATTATCGCGTGTAACACGTACTAGCCGTGAAACAAAGTTACCGGGAAAAAGTTTCCTTGGTGCGGTAGGATATTTCGACGAGAAATAGTAGTACACGAAGAATAGAGTATATGAAGTGTCAAAGAACCACAAGCGGAATAAGTGCGAAGACAGGCGAAAGCAAACGAGAAAGAAAGAGAGAGAGAGAGAGAGAGACAGACAGAGAGACAGAGAGATACAAAAACACGCTCACACACAGATAAGACTAATGCCGCGAAGAGTCCTCGAAACGAGCGGATAATTAAATATAGCGCTTTCCACTTTTCGAGCCTAGTTCGCGAAACGAAGCTCTCTCTCTCTCTCTCTCTCTCTCTCTCTTTCTTTCCATCTCTATCTTTCTCTCTATTTCTCTTCTCTCTCGAAGACTCAAGGAAGCTTCGCTTGCTCATTTCCAGCAATAACTGAAACTCAAGTGTGGATGGCTTGTACCACTGTAGCCGTTCTCGAGTACTCTCTCTCTCTCTCTCTCTCTCTCTCTTTCTCTCTCATTCGCTGTTTGGTTGCTTCCTCCACTCCTCTTTGCTTTCCTTAACCGCTCGGCTGTAGCTATCTTCCTTTGTCCCGATGTTTCTTTGCGCATCCTCCTTGAGGCCTTTGGCCAACTCATGCCCAAGTGCACCATCCTTCGTTCTGTAAACCACGCAAGCCCTTGGCACTTCGTTCGAAATCGATCATAGTTTCCTTCTAACGTATCTCGTTTTCCTTTTCCTCGCTTTCGTATACGACTATACTTTTATATTTATCGAATAAAGAATTTCAAATACCTATCGTGATATACGATGTATGATAAAATTTAGATAATTTTTTAATTTAATAAATTAAAATTGATATGTTATTTTATAAATGTTGATTATTACGCGATATAATTTAATAAACATGTAAATACACGTATAAATTTTTGTATACTTTGGATGAAATATTAATTCATCCAAATATATATTGCATAATATCAATATTGATTTAAATGCTCATAACATTTATATTAATGTTATTGGCTTTACATGCATAACATTTTCAGTAATGTTATTGACATGAAATCGTTTTTATTATTTGCTTTTCATTTTAAAGAATGAACTGAAAAATTGTTATATTAATTGTAATTATTGTATTTACGTTTTTTGGAAATAATTAAACAAAGTTTTTTTATAATTTTAAAATATATGAATTTTCAACACCGATGATAAATTTACAAAATAAATAATGAATTTAACACCGATACTTTTTAATTTAACGAACAAGAGAATTTCTGCGATGAAAAAGATGGTTTTCAGTAGTAAGAAATAATTATAGTCAGACAAGGAGATATTTTTTTTAATAGTAATATCAACTCATTTATTTATTCAAACGATAAACTTCATTACCATCGTTAGATAATAAAAAAATTTTGTAATCATAAATAATAATAATATTAAAATAATAATAATAATTAAAGTTTTACATTAAAATAAGATTTTAATTTTATAAACTTATATAATTCTTAAAAGAAAACGAATTTGAAATAAAACAAATAATAAAAAATATGTCAAAAATGAAAAATTGTTTAAAAATTGTCAATATTTTGAAACATCGCAAAAGAGCGAGTACATCATTCAACTTTGTAATAACTACCACGTTAATACCGATATACATTCGTTCGCCAGTATCGAGATCCATTATACCACAGCGTCAATATAGCCGAGAAGCTAAACGACCATCCAACGAAGGACGTATGCTTTTTTTTGTGCAAAGCAGCGAGATTGACAGAGAGAGAAAGAGAGAGAGAGAGAGAATGCGAAAGAACGAAAAAGTGAGAGATAGAGAAAGCTACGTTTACCGCAGGCGGCGAGTTCGCAGAGCGGGGGCAACTCGTGCCTCGGTATGCTACAACCAACGTCGAAGCGGCGTCAGTTTGACCGATAGATTCGCGAGACCGCAGAGCAGCCCATTCGACGCCGTAATTTTCCTGCGGCCTCGACCAAAGCTTCGTTTTCGTCGAGCTGCCGTTGCTGTTGCTACTACTGCTCTTGCTGACGCTGTCACTTCTGTACCTGCTGTTGCTCCCGCTACTATTCCTATCTTCGTATAACGTGCGGTTCGCGAAATAGGGATATAAGCATCACCGGCATATATATTTCATCACCGGATATATATATATATATATATATATATATATATATATATATATATATATATATATATATATACATATCTGTGTGTATGTGGGTATTTGTGTGTATCTGTGTATATATATATATATATATATATATATATATATATATATATATATATATATGTGTTTTGTCGCCCCTTCGTGTACACAACGATGTGGAGATGAAAGCAAGTTCGCGCAGAGGTTTCATCGACACACTCGCGGTCGAGTTAACTCTTCCGGTTTGTGACTATCCTTTACCCAGAATAACGATACTGAGCTTTCTGTTTCTGGCTATTACTTCAGGCCATCGATTATATCCATTTCACTCGTAACTGGTTATGAAATTTCGAGAAAAGGATAATTTTGGTTTAAAATTTTGAGGCGAATATTTATCTTTAATAAATAATAAGTATGTGCACTCACTGAAATTTTTAATTATCTTTGATTTTGAAGAGCAACAGTTTAATGTAACATTACAATTCAATTACATTACAAAATTGATAAAAAATGATACGTCAAACTCTTGTTGACAAAATGTTTATACAAAATTTACGTAACGCGTAAAATTTTCACGAAATTTTAAAAAATATATCGATGGTATAAAAATTCAATTTTGATAATTCAAAATAAAAACACATCCGAACGCCACGAAGAAGAAACGCTGTGTATATTGGAATAACGAACTATAAAGCAAAAAATACAAGAGCTCAAATAAAAAAAAAAGGAGAGAGAGAGAGAGAGAGAGAATGAAAACACTTAACATTCATTTATTCATGCCGACCCCTTTATTTTTCATTCTTCCTTTCTCTGTCTCTAACTTTCTCTTTCTCCTTCTCGCTCGCGGAAAAGGAGAAGTAGGGACGGAGAGAGCGAGTTTATGGTTTCGTTTAAACCGCGGGCCATCAGTCACTGTCGTTTGGTCAGAGCGCACACGCGCCGACTCGCGCCAATTCGCGCTTAGTGAATGTTTATGTGTGTATATATATACATATATTTTTTTTTATTCCCTTTTTTTCATGTTTTTTTTTCATTTTTTTTTTTTTTTTTTTTTTTATTTTTTTTTTTTTTTACACGCGGCACTTTGAACTCAAACACGTCGCTTCGGTCAATATGCATTTCTTTCGCGCGAAAGCGACGCGCTGAATCGCAAACAACTACAAGCATCACCTCGAGCATACGTAATCGTGTCTTGGCGATGATGACGATGATCGCGTGATGAACGCGCTCTCCCTTCTTTCTCTTCTTTAGAACTGACAGACATCTGCGCCTAATAGTTCGCTTGTGTTTACCGATGGAGATGAGGTTTGTCGTTGTTTTCTTTCGGGATTAAGAATCGATTTGCGTCGCTGTCGGCGATGGTCCTTTTTTACGAAGGCACGATGATTTAACAACGAGTGCAGAGGTATTAGGGACTGAAAACTGTCTTTTTGATTTATAAGGTGAAGAGTTCACTTTATTTTACTCTTCAAATATAAATATATTATGAATAAAAGAATAGTTCGACGTTGAAATAGAGGATGGTAGCTTTTATAAAATTTTTCATATAACTAATGAATTGAAAAATAAATAAATACAGTGAAGATTTTGAAGATCAGATTGTTTATTTTGTAAATCACTATGACATAAATTCTTTATGTACTAAAATTAATTGTTTGATCGTTGTTTTAAGATGTGTGCAATATTATACTCTATAAATATAAAATATTTATTTACAGTGTATATGAATTATTCAATATAATAGATTAATTACTGGCGAAAAATAAAAGTATTATTTGTCTGATGATTCAATTAGTTCTGATCTTATTTTTTTAATTAGTTCAAGATTTTATTTCAGAATCGGATATTGATGGATTTAAGGAAAATATTAACAAAAATATAAAATGACATTGTTCAAAACCAGAAAAGGAAAAAATAATAGAAATATATATTTTGAAATAGAAAATAAAATCGCAGATCAAATATGAAGTGATTATATTTAATAATTACAAAATATATATAACCTACTTCAAAGAATAATGAAAAATTCATTTGGCAAATTCATAAACCGCGTTTATGTGCATAAATAAATAAAAGGAAAAATTTTCCAAATTGAATAACCGCAAACAAATCAACTCACACGCTCATATTCTCGGATTCTGCTTTCAATTATAATAGCAGTCAATTAAACATCGGGTAAACCAAACTACGTTAATTCCCTTCCGAATGCACAATTGAATCGAGCGAGCCCATAGCTTCACGTTAGATCGCCAATGTTATTTTTAAACGCTTCCGTATACGGGTATTTTCGCGAATCGATCCGCCGAGGGAACACCGACATCGACGAGCGCGTAAACGCGTGTCAGCCGCAGATTCGATCAGAGTTCACGGTTCGGGCAATCGAGTAACGCAAAGAAAAAAAAAAAAACATTCGACGATCCTCTACTACGACTTAGAGCGACTCGACAGATTTTACTCCTTCGAGTGAATCGAAAAGAAGAAACGAGCTTCGAGCTCGCGTGAAAATCTTTCGTCTGTCGCTGTTAACGTTACTTTAAAATATTATGAATAAAATCAATTTTATCTTTAATTCATTTGTTTCCATTATTTCTCGCTTTTACTTTTATACGACGAGCGAAAATCTATAAACGCGATAGCAGTTGACATTCAACAAAGGTAAATTGAAACGTTTAAAATATCTTCTTTATTGTTTAATACATACACGCGTTTTTCGCAATAGCACTCGACTAAATCTTTATGAACATTTCGAAACTAAAAATAAATTCTTTCTCGTACCTCCGAAAAAAAGAAAGCCACGGCGACGCGTCTCTCCGGGGCGTCACTATAGACGTCAACTCAAGCGGCGTTTGTCGATGGCGCTCGGGGCATATCCGGCGAGCTATCAGAGTGAGCAAACCGAGTGCGATCCCACCCAACTCTGAATTTCCTTCACCGTGTCCTCCTTCTGGACGTTAAACTTCCTCCCCTGGGAAATAATAGAGAAGAGAAGGCAGGCAGGTAGGAGGCATCTGGCCCTCACCCAAGGATCGCTAAGAGAAGAAAGAGAGAGAGAGAGGGACTAGAAACGGTGCAGATATCGAATGCCGAGAACCGCGCAATCTTGCGAAAGCTTCGAGGCTACTCTGTTACACGTCTTCGAGAAAAGCGACAGTTCGACGGCAAATAATCGTTTTTGCTCTTTGGTCTCTCTCTCTCTCTCTCACTCTCTCTCCCTCCTTGAGCAACAGTCAACTTTTTCAACGCAGTGTTAGCTATTCCTTTTTTGATCCGCTTTTCTTCTCCACTTTCTTGTAGTACTTCTTTTTTCACTAATGTTTTTCTCTGTTGTTCACCTCATGTGTATCATGTTTTTGTGTCTCGATTTTGTTCAATTGTGTAAGTTTTATTCTGCTTACAACAAACGAATGTTCATAAAATATATGAATAAACTTCTTTGTCAATTTATTAGATTTACAGATAAGATAATATTACAATCGCAAAAGTTTTTCTCAGACTTGTAATATAAGTGGCGGATCGGCTGGTATTAATTAAACGAAGTAGAAGTGAAATTATTTATTGTCCTACGTAATATCTGCCACATTATTGGTAAGTCGATATTTAACTAAATAATAAATTAAACTGCTAATTTATACTTTATCTGGATTGTTTATGTACTATATAAAATTACCAGTTCAAGAAAAATATTATTAAACTAACCTATTTGAAAAGAACATTATGAAAAATTTTGTTAAAGATTAGATTTAGAAACTTTATATTTATGCTAAATTATTTTTAAACATCTTAAACAATATATATATATATATATATATATATATATATATATATATATATATATATATGTTTGTATGATTCCCATTGACAAATATAATTTATACAGAGGACAAATCAGCAATTTTTAGAATTTTACTTAAACTACTAAATAAATTTTAATAAAACTTGGTTTACTAATCGCCTTTTTCCTGACTCAACAGATAGGCTTTATTTTATTGAAATCGACTAAAGATGAGAAAACATGTTATAATTTAAAATTTTGCAGGTCTACTCAGTTGTTGATATAGTTGTATTCAATATACGCGTGTGAAACCACGGGGCACATATTAGCTGTAGAAATAATCTTTTATAAAAATCAGCTTTAAATATCAAATAATCTAAGCTTTAAATTTAATATTATAAACAGCTATTGGGTTATTGAGTTTTGTATCATTACATTGAGAATTGCCGTTTATTCGATTATGTAATGCAATAAGTATCAACATGAATATAATTTAGAAGTAATTTATACTAAAGTGCTCGTCGATTGTTCCTTAAAATTTATAGCATTGGTATAATCAGACATAAAATTCGTGAATTGATTGAGAATTTTACATTTTTATAAACCAAATTGAAAGATTGCATTTAATTATCGTTAGCACTTAATGGACTATAGTAAATTAAATTTTGTCAACATTTTAATTGAAATTTTATCCATTGTGTAAAACATACAAGCAGAACTAAATACTTTCTGTAAATTCATGCGAAATTACTATTTATTAAATTTTCAATTATCATTAAAAATGTGAATATCTTAAATAAATAAATTTTGACGGTAATTAATTGAAGTTAAGGTGATTGTAAAAAATAAATTTCAAATTTGAACAATACATTTTATCGCATAATGTTCCATTAAGTAAGTTAACGGTGATATCCGCCTTGCGTATAATTGGAATATTTTGATTATATTTATAGAAAGTAAACGCAAAGGCGATTAGTCTACATGACACGTCGCCGATGCCTGAACAAGCTTTTATCGATTTACATTATTAACGAATATCAACTTATCGCTATATCTTTATCCTGACAATATATTCTCCTGAATTTATTGATTATTATTAAATGCGTAAAATATTGAATTCTTTTTAATAAAAAATATAAAATAATAGTTATCGTAAATAATAATAATTTGTTCTTTATGTGTTTTTTAACGCAAAAAATGCTTTTAAGTTTACCCGTACACGCCTAATAACAGTATTTATTTTAGCTAAAAATTTCTCAGTTAAATACCCGAAACACGCAAAGCTTGATTTAAAAAATACATAATACCATTTACATTTTACTTTGGATCGAATACATCAATCTCCTCTTTCCCTCGCGTTCAAGCGCTTTTGCTAAACTACGTAAAATCCCCGCTTATAGGTATAAAATATAGAAAAAAAAAAAAGAAGAAAAAGAAAAAGTACGGCATTGAAAATGAAAAAAGAAGACAAAAAAAAAAAAAAAAAAAAATGTAAAAAGAATCAGCAGCAGAGGCAGCAATCGCTCATTCTCTTTCCCTTTCTCTCATTTAAAAGTTTCCCTAATCAAATTCGTCTCGTCACACACTATAGGTACAGGACCGCCGCCAAGTCATCCACAGCGCGCCGGTACTTCTACATATATACATATACAAGTAGCGCGTCGTGTGCGCACGGCTCGCATGCGGCGCGCGACGCGACAAATATCACACCATCTCCTCTTCCTCCTCTGTTTCCCAATGCGGAGACTCTCCTCCTGTGCTAATGTATATTTATGTATTAAACAGGCATTATTTATATGCGACTCACTCTCTCTCTCTTTCTCTCTCTCTCTCTCTCTCTCTCTCTCTATCCCTTTCCTTTAGTCTTTCTCTCTTGCCAACGCGCACTTTCGTACCCACGCAAACCCATACGTATACACACTCACACACATCGTCCTTCTCTTAGCCAGCGATGAATATGCATTGTTTAGCCTGGCAGTGGCGAGGTGTCGAGTGCAGACCCGTCGCTATCACTGCCTCATCAATCACACGCAGTCGTCCCGCAGCAAGCGCGCGCTTGCTCTCTCTCTCTCTCTCTCTCTCTCTCTCTCTCTTTCGGACGCTCACTTCCATCTCCTCCTCCCTTTCGTCTCTCTCCTCCTACCCCTAAAAGCTGCGATTTTGCAGTCCGCCCATGTCATCCCTCACCGGTCGTTGCCTGATGCCGACTACCCCTACCGATCTCCCTTAAACCATGCTGCTCGTGCCGGCGCAATTGACACTAATTTACGTTATTTTTTTTTTTTTTTTTTTTTTTTTTTTTGTCGCCTAAGCCTCGTTGCGTTCTTTTACTTTTCATCGGACGCAAGTTTCACGAGAGTGAGGGTTACGCTCGGTTTAACGTATCAGTCAGGGTATAAATTGGGCGTATAATTTTTCTTGTTTTAATTTTTTTTTTCTCCGTTTGTTCGTTTATTTTTATTTTGTATCTTTCTTCTTCTCTCTTTTTCCCTTTTGTTTTAGCCGAAGCATATTTCACTCTGGTGGAGTGCAGTAGCGCTCGCGCGCGCGCGCGCGCGTATAGAAATACGGTCGTGAACGAAAACGATATTTAGCGATAGCGTTCGATAATTCCACGATTGGTGAGGTGGCTGCACGGGCCTCCGACTCGATTGCAGCGGCAAACCGGCTCTATCATATCGTAGGTATTGTTTGAGATTGTTTGGCCATATAGTCAGCCGTGTGTGTCAGGATTTGTCTTTTGTAATGATTCTCTCTCTCTTTCTCTCTTTTCCTCTCTGTTATTTTACTCGCTTTTTTTTTATTTTGTTATTTATACGTTTGTTTTGTTAGAAAGGATAAATAAAATATTGCGTGGTATGTGAATTTTTTGAGCAAATTTTTTTTTTTTTTTTTTTTGTATTTGAAAAACATTGTATTTACGTAGCGATTTTGATAAATTTAGTAATAATTTATTCGAAAACACGAGAAATAAATACAAAAACGATATGTAACAATAAATTTTATCGAAAAATGTCATTGAAAAATGCAGGAAATTTTCATTTGATATACGGTTTCAATATATCATGTAAACTATTTATTTTGTTTTAATATAATTATTAACAAATTAAGAGTAAAAATTATTGTTAAATTAAAATTTTTATTACAATTTGTACACCAACTTAGCGTGATAATGTCGATTACGTCAAATTATTGTTACGAAAAAATTATTGAATAGTTTGAAAATATAAACTGATTTAAAAATACTTTTATTATGTGTAATCACCGTATGTATTACGTAAAAGTAATTTTAAAGAGACCAAAATTTAAAATCTAAAGTTTTAGTTTTAATTTTATTTAATTTATAAATTTAATAAAAGTAAAAACATTTTTTCATTAACTTAACAAACGAAAAATATTTAACAAATTTTGATTAAACCGAAAAAAAAGTAAAATTAACGTACATTGATCCGTAAATTCGCTTACAGTTTGCACGGCATCAAAATAAATCCTTCGAAATCCTGCAGTTTGAAGACAAGCCAACACAAAATGCGGCGCGTGCGCACATTTAAACGAGAGTTTTAACACAGGGCTGTACAAACGCATTAAAAAGTACTTTCTTCGTTAAAAAAAAAAAAAAAAAAAAAAAAAAACAACAAAAAAAATAATAGAAAAAACGCCGGTATAAGCCAACCTTACCGCGTTTAAGCATCGGGGACTGTTAACGCGCTCGATGTAGCGGCGCGAAATTCTTCTTCCTTTATATCTTTTCCTTCTCTCATTCTCGGCTTTAGTGAAAGCTTGCCCGAACAAAACACGCACTCGCTCGAGGCCTACAGATATAAGGGATCGCGTGGCGCTCGGTTTCAGGTGCAAAGTTACGAGAAGATCGCGTGTTAAACGATATACCGCTGACTTTCTCCGCCTTTCCTAACCACCCCTTGAACTCTTCCCCTCTTTCTCTCTCTCTCTCTCTCATTCTCATATACGCTAGGCTCTAAGCATGCAAAACACCACAAATCGTGGCCATTACGCGCACCCTTTGATATAGATCTATGCGAGCCCGAGAAAGAAAGAGAGAGAGAGAGAGAGAGAGAGAGAGAGAGAGTGAGAGAGAGAGTAAGCGAGAAAGAGGCGTTGGATGATCTCGTATAAACACATGGATATCTATACAGTGTATAAAGCGCGGATTGTTTTGTGCCTCGAAGCCGATTTGTCTATGGCTGCAGCACTACCTGCGCGATACATATTCGAGCTTAATGCGATGCACCGCCATGGACAACTGGCGAGTATGTGTAAGCATGAGCGCATTTGTGTATATGAAGAAGAGGAATAGCGATAAGAGAGTTGTGTGTGCATTGGGAAACTTATCGAACGCATCTGTATGGGCATCTGTGTGTATATATATATATGGGAGTGTGTGTGCGAGTTGATGTTCTATATTTGCAATACTGTAATTTTCTTATCAGCAATTCGCTGCGTTTTGTTGATCGCTAGAGCTGGGGAAATGAGTTTAACAGAGAGACTGATTAGCTTTCATTGCCATTGTATTTAGATATTAGTTGATTTTAAAGATACTTTATTGTATTTAAATCATCTCATTTAAATTTACTGATGCGTATCATTAGTTTATTATGTTTGTATACCATTGAATTTAAATAGTAAAGCTTGTATTTAAATACTACAATTGAAAACTCGGATTGTTTGCTTTTGTCACAAAATTAATGAATTAGTGTTAATTAAACGATAAAAAGATGTTCAAAATTTTTCAACGATTACTATTAATAAATGGCTTGTACTTTATACTTTTTAATTAAATTATCGAATACTATTAAAACAAACTTTATTAATAAAACGATATTTTGCTATTAACGATAAATCATTATTCACGCGTGAAGAAAGTCACACCTATTTCTTCAAGAGATTCCATTAATTATTGTATCGTAAGCTGATAAGTGTGATTATAAAAAAAATTCGCGCTAACAAGAATATATTGTCTTAAACACAGCATTATATATATATATATATATATATATATATATATATATATATATATATATATATATATAAAACGTATAAAAAGGTGCATCGACTTCGGGGATCGGAAGAAGAAGGGAGAAAAAAGTAGCTAAAAGCTGTAAGAAAACACAATGACAAATGGAGCCGAGGAAGGAAAAGTAGTAGTACAGTTGCTTATTGGTGCGACCGGCGGGTACTCCAACCGTTACCATCACCGCGGTGTCTTCGCGCGAGCGAATAATCGCATTTCCTCGCTGACTTTTTAGCTCGACTGGAGCGAGAGGACTGGGGTATTGCGCGCTCCAAGTCTAAACCGTTGGAAGAAAAAAAGTAAAATAAACAAACAACGGCTACGTACGGACAAAAAGCGGCAACGGTATTGCTGTAGGAAAAAGCCAGGGAAGAGAGAGAGAGAGAGAGAGAGAGAGAGAGAGAGAGAAAGAGAGAGAAGGAGATTGAGAGAAGGAGAAAGAGGAGAGAGAAAACGGAAAATGGAAGCAGGTAGAGAAAGCATTCGTGGCTCTCAGCGGGGTTCGTTCCGGGCGCGCACACGATGCAAAATGAAATAAACATGGCACCTAACTGAAATCAGGAATGCGAAGTGGGCGGTAGTTTAAAACGATTCTCCAGGGCGGCTGCCGCCGTTCGCGTTTCGTACCTCGAGCCTTCGAGCACGACTCCCCGTGCCAAATAGTCGCATTCCAAACTTTTCTCTCCCTCTCTTCTTTTCTTTCATTTTCTATCATTCTCTTACACTCTCGCATTCTCTCTCTCTCTCTCTCTCTTCTCTTTCCCTATCTCTCTTTATATCGCTTTTTCATTTTGGTTCTAGCTTTTGCCTTTTTTAACCCTTTTTACGCTATCCTCCGATATATTTTGTGAGCTTTGTTTTCTGTTCCTTTCCTACATCGTACGGATAAAACGTATGTAGTGGTGAACTAATTTTGAACCTTTTTTTCCCCCTTTATTTTCGAAACGATTGATTGTTGTTATTTATTATGTTGCCTTTACGCGTGGAAGTGAAATAATTTTTAAAGTAAATCCAATACGGCTATCGAAATTATTCGATAATTAAAAAACGATGCAATCTTTATCTCGCTTTTTTACGTACGCTGAAATTGATATTTTATGATGCAATAAATGATGTACATGCATATGTTAAAATTTTAACTAAATGTTTTCATTAATTAGTTGTATATTTTGCCGAAAATTTTAATTAAACTTTATGCATTTGTATTTTCAAATACAAGTGACTCGAACATTATAAACTACATATAGAATTAAACAGCATGCAATTGCTTAGTCAGCGAATTTATTAATGTTTATAATGTTATAGAATATATTATTGTACATGTTGCCAATGGATAATCATCAAATTATATGTGAATAAGCAAGTATTTTAATCTAGATTCTATCACAATTGTGTAAAAATCGTAGTTTCAAATATGATAATTGATTACTTTAAATTTCTAAAAAAAAACTTTACGCTTACGTGTTTATGCGAGTTTTGAAAATGTTACTTTTTTAATAAAATAGTATTAATTTATTTTTCTTTATATACAGAAGATTTAAATTACTGATAATAATTTATCTCGAAAAAAAAAAGAGAATTAAGTACTTATATTAAAGTTAAGTATTAATTTTTTACTATTGAATTTCCCAATAATTCTTCAAATATAAAATTATTATTAAGCATGAAGTATTTTAAGATATTATAATCAATCTGCAAGCAAAGTTGATTATAAATTAAGCATGAATTTTATTTAACTTATATATGTAACGATCGCGCTACCTTTATTGATAAATATTATAAAAACAACTTTATTGCAACGAAATACAAGATTTTGAAACGTAAACTAATAAACGTCAGTAAGATAAAAGGAAGTGGTTAAGACTACCTGTAAAAAGTCAAATTTATAGTGCAATAGTTTCATGTATAAATAAGAAATTTGAGATTCTAAAGTTCTCAAGGATATTATTTTCTAAAAATATTATTATAATAGTACACATGTACATCTACATATAGTGAAGTTCAATTTCATTGATGAAATTCATTCAATTATTATTTTTCATTTTTATAATATCTCTTTGGAAATTTATCTATTCATAAACATTATTATTTATCTATTTATATTAAAATTTGTTTAAACATCAACAATATTTGTTTTGAACAAATATGACGTATTATGATAAAAGAACTCAATCAATAAGTTACTTTCTAAATTAAAGTAAATGTTTTAATTATTTTTAATTTGTAATATTTAATAAAAAATTTATTACGATAATAATTAAAATTTTGAATAAAATTTAATATTAAAAATATAATTTTTTTTATAAAACTAAAGATTTAAATTATAAAAAATAAATTATGTTACACATTTATTTAAATGTTTGTTATATATTTTGCAATTGTCTTAATGTTTTTTTGCGCATCATATGTATGATTGGACTTGAATAATATATTCTAATAAATTTTTCGTGGTGTAATTTTAAATTTTTATAAAATGTACGTAAAATTATACTTCTTTTTTACTATTTAAATTATTTACATGTATATGAACAGTACACACAATAAATTTCAAATCTGATTTCTAAATTTTAGAATAATCGTACCTTTACTTTAGTAAAGATTTTTTCAATTCAGATAATCAGTAATTATTATTATTTACAAATTATATTTTCAATAACAATTTTTAACTATGCGAGAAAAATTTACAACAAATTAATAGAATTAGAATTTAAATAAGTAATACGTAATTTAATGATAAAAGTAATTTAAAGAGTAATTATTTATCTTCTAAAAATTAATATCTTAATTAAAAAAAAAGCCAAAGAATCATTTAGAAAAATCATGATGAAGACTTTTGTTAATATTACTGATAGTTTGCTGATAAAAATAATTAAAAAAATTTTTAAATTCGTTAATTCTCGAGAAGAAGAGGAAAAAAGCGGGAACACGAGGGAGAAACGTAGAGAAGAGTACAAAAAGTGTTTTATCCTTCTCTCTTTCTCCCTCTCACACCGCGGCTTTCTCGTTTATTCACTTTTTTTTTCTCCTTTTGCTTTCTCCCTTTGCTCTTCTCTTTCGTCACTCCCTCGCATCGCGGAGCTTTCGACGATGTTATCTCGTTACGGGAAGTTTTGCTGCGGAAACGCGCCCGTTGGTAAAACTTTCGTTGTTGGTAAAACCTATGTCATGATTATAATTTTGCGGTCAGCACCTGATATTTCCTTCCTTTGTTTCTCCTCTCTCTCTTTTTCTCCTTTCTT
This sequence comes from Chalcis sispes, assembly GCA_949987625.1. Lineage (NCBI taxonomy): Eukaryota > Metazoa > Arthropoda > Insecta > Hymenoptera > Chalcididae > Chalcis > Chalcis sispes. Next base: position 22,947,647 of record OX465096.1, read on the forward strand.
TTTTTTTTATTTCTTCGCACACTTTATTTTTTTCTTTTTACGGTCTACCTTATTTTTAGCAGTTTACAGTTCGTGCTCCCGGCGCGCGAAAAGTTTGATTCTCGCGCGCGCTTGCGTGTATTTCTCCAAAAGAGAGATGCGTAAAGAGAGAGAGAAAGAGAGAGAGAGAGAGAGAGAGAGAGAAAACGAAAGAGAAATGGAGACCTAGCAAAATTGTGTGAATATATATATGAACGCGCATCAATGTATAACCGGGGATGGAAGATTTTCTCGTGGAATTCAATTAAAAGATAGCGCGTTTTATCCGCGTGCACACCGTTTCGATTCGTTTGATTATTTGAAGCTTGCACTCGGCTTTCACTTTGCCGCTGCCTCTCCACGCTTTGCATCGTATTAATCGAATACAATTTGTGCGTTAATTTTTAATATTGGATACGGAGGGCTTAACCATTTTTTTTCTTTTTTTTTTACGTTTATTTATTGCTTTTTCGACTAATACCGAAAGTTATTTTTCAACGCTTTCAAACATTTTTTTTTTCATTTGAAACTAACCTTATTAAGGCTTTTATTCGATCCTCGATTATCGATTCCCTTTTTTTTTTTGTTGAATAATTTTCTTTCTTGATTTTTTTCGATTTCACAATTTATTTTATTTTCCAGCACACATTCACCTCTTTAAATCTTATTATTCAATGTCAAAAGTTTTACAATCACTGCTTTTGCAATTAAAACTCTAGATTATATAATAACTTAGAAATTGCTATAAAATATTTTTGTTTGGCTTATATTTTATAGTGTCACACTGCATTGCGTTGCAAGCTTGTGAACATGGAGATTGTGAGTCTTATTATAAATTCAACCACTTTTATCGATCATTTTTTTTTTTTTTTTTAATATAACAACTTTATACGTTATACTTTTTGGTGTAATAAAATAAAAACATCAGTCTTAAAAGTTCCACTGGTGATATTGAGTAATAACGATCTTTTTACATTTTTATATAAAAACTGATAATTTTAAGATAAAATGCGCACCAAAAGAAAATTATTGACTCGCACGCATTTCGGTTCCAGCAAATTCGAGATACCGCAATTTATTCACAAAAACGATTTTGCAGCCGAAATAATCCGCACGAACTAAAAATGCAACGGCGGACGCAGATGCGACGTCGTCCTCTCTTTGATGAAATTTGTCGAATAAATTTTCGATATAACACGATTGTATAAATAGAAAGCGCTCAATGCGCGCGTCACGTGGGTCCCGCGTGTGTCGGCTCCCTTAGATGCTCGGTGCCGGCGGAGTTATATCAAGCTAGTCTATATATCCTTTCGCGACTCTCGTATATATAGATAGATACGGGCGAGCGCGGACTGTATATCGGTAGGAATCGTCGCGTGGCGTCGCGAGCGACGTCCCGTCGGAAACTGCCTCGCGATGCAACGCGCCCCACTCTCTGTTGGCTCGCGCGGGGGCGGTGGGTAAGCGACGGCGACGCGCGACGTCGCTCCGCCTTCTCCGACGCTTGCGCGCGCCTACCCAGCCCCGCGCGCGATTTCACGCCGTCGCTAGATAGTCTTGCGACCTATTCCGTATGTATAGATATAAGATACGTAACGCGAGAAGGTGGTCGGCACCGGGCTTTACCGGCGCCTCTTTCTCGGGAGTGGGACCAGGAGCAAGAATATCGTCTCTGGTTCCTGCTCTCTACGCTCTTTCTCACTCTCTACGCTCTTTCTCACTCTCTCTCTCTCTCTCTCTCACTCGCAAAAGAGAACTTATGCGCTTTCACGTGGCTCTTTTGGTAAATTACGGGAAAGAGAAGAAACTGTTTGCTTGACGGGTGAAACGTTTTACGGATCGAATCCACGACTCTAGCGGTGAGATGGGTGATCTTAGACAAAAATACGTTAAAATCAATTTTTTATTAATCTTTTCTTCTTTTTCAATGAAAAATTAGCTTTTAATTATAATACATATTTAAAACGATTCACATGAAACGACTTCTTAATTTAAAATATCTTTTATGCTGAATTTGGATTTGTAGATCTAATACGAAATTGTAATGGTGGAAGTGCTTCGAAATAAAATTAAAAGTTCCGATTTCCAATATTTTTGATAATCGATCTGTCAGAATTTGAAAAAAGGTCTTTTAGTTTCTGGATTCATCGTGAATAATTTTATGTTAATAAACATGTGGTTTCAAGAAATAATATAAACATTTATTTTACTAAATTAAGTACATTTATGTAATGAGTCTTCTAAAAGTGATAGTCATATGATTTTTTTTTTTTTTTTTTTTTCATCGGATTATTTAATTGTATTTTTTTATGTGAATTTTTATGTTATACTAATAATGTGTTTACCAAAAATAACTTTGCATTCTTCACGTATTCCATTAACTTTAATTTCGAATAAAGGATATTTAATTATTAGAACTACCATATCAAATATCTGAAGCTTAATTTATTTAAATAACAATTAGATTTCGATTGATGCAAATTATCATTTCATATAATAAATGTTCATTACTATAATTGAGAAAATTAATACCTCGTAAAATAAATATTTTTCAATTATATACCAAGCTTCGCTCAGTAGAATATTATGTACTTTACATAAAATAACAAAATTTGAAAAAAAATAAATAAATAAATAAATAAAAGAGTCAAAATGAAATTACATCAATGAAAGTTAAATGAATCTGCACATAACTTGTTTACATTTAAATTTTTCTAGAGAGCTTGGCTGTAACTACTTATTAAGTAGGCTTTTGTATAAAGAAATTTTTATCTAGTTGACGTATGCATAATAAGCTTCAAGATTTATGTCTTAAAAATGTTACAAAATTATATATTCTAGAAAAATTTAGCGAAAATGAAAATAAGTCATACAAATTGTAATTTGATAAAAGAAATCGATTTCAATTTAATTATTGATTTTTCCATTAAAAATTGTAGTGGTAATACAATTACGAACGAACATTATTGTGCTGGTTTTACACTAAAGTTTTTTTCATTTTTAACATTATTATTAATTTAATCCAATTACGTTACGTTTTAATACGTCACTTAAAATTCTCAGCATTATTCTAATAGAAAATCACGCTTGATGAAAGATTGCCGAAAAAAAAGGAAGAGTAAGAAGGCGAAGAAGCCTTTAATGTACGAGCTATTACCGACACTCCGCGAATTTCCTAAATTTCACGCCAAGAAGTAGTCGAGCGTTCCATCCGATAATCTTCGATGGCTTGTACGTCAGTTTGCGTTTAGCCGTAAGCTTTGTTGCGGTGATACTTCAACAAAGAGTAGGTGTAAGGATGGTGAACAGGAAGTGTGAGCAAATGAAAAGAGACAACAAGAGAGACGGATTCATCGATCTTTGAAAGACATAAGATATAAGGAGATGAAGAGAGAGATAGAGAGAGAGAGAGAGATGAGCAAAGGCACAAGCGCGAAGGGGGAAAGAGGGAAGAGAGCGAGCGAGCGGAGGAAGATGAAAATAGAGAAGTTCGATCGTTCGCGACGGATAATATTTGAGATGTCGTACAGGCTCGAGTGTACACGGAAACGAGGTGACACTGCGCCTCGGCGTTTACTGAGCTACCGGAAGTTGAGGTTAGGTTAAGTAAGTGGTTAAGAGGTGGCCCCGGTGTTCTCCAACAGTAATGGAATAAAAACACTCAACCTTGATGTCTCGGCTTTCTCAGGGTGGAAGCCGACGACGACGATGACGACGACGACGACGACTACTACGACGCCGGTACCGCTTGAGGACCCTTCGCCACTTTCTTCTTATACTCTTCGCGCGACGTGCAAGCTCGCTCTTTTTCTCTCTGTCTATCCAGCTTTTTATCTTACCGTACCTTCCTTTTTTCTTTCCTTTTTTCTCCGCTTCACTTTTCTCGTACCCTTCGATGGCCTTTTTATGCTACATACATAGAGATCCACACGCGCGCGCGCACACACACACACACACTTACGCATACTCGAGAATAATATTCTGAATTTTTCATGAGATTATGATCGGCTGAAAAGTGTCTGAAATTTTCTAATCGTTTTCTTTTGCTTTGCTCGAATACTTAACCATCGAGTTAGAAATGGGAAAAAAAAAATAAAAAAAACATAAGTTCTTTGTTTAGTTTCGTTATATTTTAAGTTTATTCAAAAACCTGATTTTGATTGTTCATTAAAAATTATTTTCGAATTATAATCAATATTGTCATGGAATATTTTTAATACGACAATTATAGATCCCGAATGGTAGAGATGTAGACTCCAATACCAAAATGTGGTATTTAAAAAAAAAAATACTCAAAAAATAGCAATCAAAAATCAATATTCAAACCTTTATCAGACATTGTAGATGTTAATTTAGATTGAAAATTTTCTTGCTTGCTGTTTTTAAAAAAGTAGATATAATGAAATTTTATTTTACTTTTATTAATAATAAATATTATCTGCGCTTTAAATCAATAATAACCAATGTTTAATGCCAAAAATAATAATTTTGTTTTTAATTATTAAATCTTCAAGCGCATTATTAACCAAATTTAAATCATATTTTACTGATAGATGAATCGCTATCTGAATAATGATAACGAATAGTGTTGATTTATATAATTATATATAAATTTATGATTTATTGAAATAAAGTTCATTCTATATTGATTTTATGCAATCAGTTTTACAGGGTAACTTTATGTGCTTTTTGTGTAGATTATAAATCATAATATTAAATATTAAGAGAATAGTCTCGTAACTATACACTTTGTACAATTAAAATTCTACAAAATTTTTACTGTACAAAGACATTTAATTACAGCTTTATGAATTTAAATATAAATTTAACACAATTAAAATTTTATAAAATTCGCGTAGATTCAATACAAGAACTGCTTGAAACGAATTAACATCCGTAAAATTTTAATTAATACTTTAAAATTTTTCTTTTTTAATTTACCCGTTTAATATACATTTTCTATACAATGTCCAAAGTCTCAAAAGTAAAAAAATCAAGTTCATCAGTCGTGTTATAAATCCACAAATAATATATCCTATGACTAAAATAACGCTTAAGACCAGGCGCCTGCGTCGCCGATAAAAGATAGAAAAACAACCACACCGTCGAGCCTTTAAAAGGCATACGATACACATAATAAATTCCCTCGTACCTCGCGAGGTAGCTCCAGAGCGAGACAGAGAGCAAGAGAGTCATACAGCAGGAGCTATCGTTGGCCATTTTGGATAGGAGCTTGATACGCTGCGAGTCCGATAACGCGGGGATCGCCGACCGGCGAATATAAAGGAGCGACGACGATCGGTCGGGACCGATAGCACTCACCGCGAGCTCCAGCCATCGGCTCTCTGTGTATGCATCTCTCAATATATAGATACCCGCGTCGAATTTTTGATGCGTGCACGCTTTATCTCTCTCTCTCTCTCTCTCGGTCTCTCTTTCTTTGTTGCACGCGCGCGCGCACACACATGTGTTTATGTTAATGCAATTTCGTGGCCCCCGACGCGACACCGGAGCAAGCGAGGGATAAAGAGAGACGAATAGAGAAGCGAACGCGCTACGGGAACGGCCTGAAATAACGACTACGCCGGAGATAAATCGTTTTCGCGCGCCCCTCCTTCTCTCCCTTTGTATATATGCATATACATATATACACACGTAGATACGCGCGCATTCGCACCTCACCGACTCGCTCGTTGCTTCTATGTAACATATATCGCGCGCGCATACACGGCCGCTCGTCCAGAGCGCTTTGCTCGCCTCTGTCTTTCTCGCCCGCGCGGCAAAGCGCGCACTCTTTTAAAAGCGTGCGAGGCTTACAACAACGTAGCGGTAGAGCTCTTGTCCCCTGTCGAAAATGCATTAAGCCGATGCGTGCCGGCGATGAATCGACGCGCGATGTATTCGTTGTTATTGCTGAAAATGAGAAGGGTTAAGTAATAGGTAGAATGTGCGGGGGATTTCATTTTTTCAAAAAAAAAAAATATATATATCTATATATATATACCTAAAAAAAAGAAAAAAAAAAGAGAATAAAGAAAGAAATCATTTATATTGAATTTTTGCGATTATTAATGTAATCACACATTTTTTTTTTTTTTTTTTTTTTTTTTTTTTAAGAAATAACGAAAATCGTTTTTCGATTAATAACTTCTAATAAATATAACGTTAAATGGTTTGAAACTAAAAATTTTATTTGAAATATGGATATTGAAAATCTTTTTAGTAGTATTAAATGTGCGCGTACACGAAAATATTCAGAAAAAACACTTCTCATTTTTCAATATTGAATATCGATAAAATCTGTAAAATTTTCTATAACTTTAGAAAAAAAAAATATTTATTTAATTTATCGGTATTTTAACGTTTTTTATTATTCTTATTATTAAATATATTTACCAAATGACATTCACTTTTCAATATTCACTAATAGATGCACATAATTTTGCGCTTGTTTAAACATCAAAGTTTTTTTTATCGCGATTTGAAAACTTAAAATTTCGTGATTGCTGATTTATTCGCTTAAACTATTTCAGTAAAATATTTTAATTAAAATTGTGGTTCAAGATACACAATTATATATATTCTTAATATCTAAGCTTCGATCGTTTCAAACTTTCATCGCAATTGTACGACGTTTATTTTTAATTTTGTAAACTTCCAACAGCTGTTTTAAATAAAATAGCTAAACGAACTTATCTCAAGAAAGAAAAAAAGGAAGAAAGACAAAGGAAAAAAAGGGGCAGAGAGATGAAACAACAGCTACATACGTTCATATATACCCGCCAGCCGCCAAGTGAAAATCTTGTATGAAAGAAAAAACGAAGGAAAAACGTGCCCGAGAAAATAAAAAGAAACTATCCCACGTAAACAATAAAAGAAAATAGAAAAGGTTCTATCACAGAAAAGACGCTACTCTCCATTCCCTCTACTCCCTCCTCACATACATACACACGCCCAAACGGACGCTCGTATTCACGTATACGTATGCTCCAAAAAGTAAGAGAAATCGCATGAAATTCGCTATATATATATATAGCTTTGAAAATTTTTGTACTTGGTGGGTAGAGAGGTGCGGGGAATGCAAAATCGTGCCTGATCTCGTGCGAAAGAGAGAGAGAGAGAGAGAGAGAGAGAGAGAGAGAGAGAGAAAGTGGGAGCAAGAGTCGGTTATATACGTACGGTAACGCGTTCGCGGCCGCGAGTCTCTTCTTCCTTTCTCATACCCACTATCTCACACTCTCCATTTTCACCTCCTCGGCTCGCTGGAAATATTCCTCCCCGAGTAATCGAAATGCATATATACATGAGGTTGAGTAGTGTTGATATGCGACAAGTGTACACACACACACACATATATATATATATATATATATATATATATATATATGCATGTACGATCACCAGCAGCACGGTGGGCCAACGAAAGACGCCTACAGGAGATAGCTATTTGAGACGTCGCCGTCGACTGCGTCGACTGCTGATGCTAGGTGTACGGGGGCGGCTTACGCAGAGAATGAGAGAGAGAGAAAGAAAGAGAGAAAGAGAGAAAGAGAGAAAGAGAGAGACAGACAGAGAGAGACAGAGAGAGAGAGACGAGCGGCACGCAGTGAGATAGAAGGACAAGAGATAAAGGGTGGAGGAAAGGGTGGAAAACAAGGGTCGTTGGAGTCGTGCAAGCGCCAAAGAGGGAAGAGGCGTCGTATGTTTTGGCCCGCAGAGCAAATTTCCATTAACAGTTCCAGGCCGCCGAGAGAGCACTAGCGCAATAGACATAGAGAGAGAGAGAGAGAGAGAGAGTGCAAAAGAGAGAAAGAGAAACTTGGCCTACAAAACTTTTCTCTTACATGCGCCCTTCCCCCTTTTACAATGTGACCAATAGCTTCTTTTGATGTTTTCAATTTATTTATTTATTTTTTTTTTTTTTTTCATTCCCATTTATAAAAATTGTCGCTTTAACAATTTTTCTCAACTTATTTTTTTCATAATATTTTTTCACACAAATCGCTTATTTTTTTAATTAAATGATATTACGACCTTTTTTTATTTGATATTTTTAATCAAAGGACAAATTCAAATACGCAATCATATTCAAGTATGCAGAATAAAATCAATTGAAAAAAATATTTTTATTATTTTAAAAATTACGTGCATAAAAAATAATAAATTTCACGTATTCAGCACGATTGCAAAATAATGGTACTCCATATGTTCAAATTGTATTTTAACTTAATAAATCTTTTACGAGTACATAATGTTTTGATACAGAAAAGGTTAACAGAACTGAAACTATATTTTAAGAAATAATGTGTCTTACATGCGCAATCTATGTTAAATCACTTTTAATGTAAAATTCAATAAATAATATACTATAGATCTATTTAACAAAAATAAAGGGATTAATTTATGATTCTAAATTTACTTTCTTTACTTTAAGCATTTTTATTTTCTACAAATTATGTATAAAATTATTTATATAATATTTCATTGTGTAAAATAAGTTAAAATAATTTAAAATACACATATATCAAATAAAATCAGCAATAGTTTATATTATATTGAAAAAATCTATAAATATCTCTTTTATTTTTTTAAACGCTGATCAGTTGCTTATATTACTAAATCAAATTTTTATTTTAAATTACATATGTACATTCCAATTTTCTATCGCGAAAATCCTTCTATTATTGAAAAATTATAAAATCGATTCATATTAAATTTTATATTTATTTTCAGAAGCAATTTGATTCCCATTGTTTGACAAAATTAATAATTGCAAAAAAGAATCAAATTAAATCTTATCAATTTTGATTATATAATTATTATAAATATTTTATATAATAAATTATGAATGATTTAAAGTCCGTTTTAAATTCGTTTAATACGTCTAAATCCATTACGCTTCCACCGTTCAAAGATTTAAATCATAAATTGTGAATTGGATTTATTATTTCTACAACGAAGCAAGATAAATAGAAGACGTTTATGTGAATGCGAAATCGGTAAAATTATGTTTTTTTTTTTTTTTTTTTTTTTTTTCAAATAAAACATCTAAACTTGTTTTATAAAGCGAAGATGATTAAATGCATGAGATAGCCCGTACCTACAACCCATAGATACGAAAATTCAAAGTGCACGGTTGTAAAACAAAAATAAACAAAAATAAGTCAGAGATGAAAGCTGTTCACGAGAGCCTACAACGCTAGTCGCGTGTACTCTCGCGAGCGGGTAGTCGGATTGAAACGGCGGCCCGCGTTAAATCTCTCCCACTTTTTTACTTTTTTTTTTTTTTTTTTTTTTTTTTTTGTTTTTACCTACTGGCCGTATACGGAGCAAGCATTTTTTTTTTTCTCTACAAAAAACAAATGGGAAAAGGAGAAAAAAAAAGCGCGGGTGCAGCCTGCAAAACTTGGAAACTTGGCTGCCCGACTAATAGACTGCTGTGATACTAAAAGGTATATCTGTGAGTGTGTATGTGTGTGTGTATGTGTATGCGCGGGTAAGGGAGAGAAAAAGAGAGACAGAGAAAAGGAAGTCCAGATAGCGAAGAGAGAAAACGGTGGCGAACGCGAAGCGCGATAGCCGTGCCGCGCGCGCGTTATAGATGAGAGAGAACGAGGCGCCGGCTCTCGGAAACGATATTAAAATCGATGTAGGCAACAGATGTGCGAGGATAGCTTTATGGCGAGCCAACTCCCGCCGCCGGGGCCAATAACGAAAATCATTAAATTAGCGCGTATATATAAAAGCGCGCGCGGGCTGCCCTCCTCGCGTGCACGCGCTCTCGCCGACGTCGAGGCGTATTAACGAGACGATAATTTCATTATGAGAGGGAGAAAGAGAGAGAGAGAGAGAGAGTGCGCCCGTACACTCCCGGCGCTTATGCAAAAACCCCATGGCACCGGCATGACTTGACTACAGATGCGCCGTGATCCTACCGGAACGGCACTTCTCCCTCTCTGTCTCTCTCTCTCTCTCTCTCTCTCTTTCTCTCTTGCTCTTCCACTTTGTTCTTATCTCACATGCGCACCGATACTCTCTCGCACCTCGGTTACTTTACTTTAACTATAACTTCTACACCTTGCTACTCTTTATTATACAGCGTTTGAGTGTGTCTTTGGTACTCGTGAACTAGGTCGTGTTATGCGGCCTCTTTAAATTGTCTTTACTTTCTCTCTCTCTCTCTCTCTTGCTCTTTGCTTATCTTGTGTTATGTAACGGTGTTTACAAATTTTATGCTTTACATTAATTAATGATACATTTTGGTGTAAAAAGAAAAGTTCGTATCACGAAAATTATTTTGAGCGTTGAAATTTTTATGTATGTAATGTCGAAAGATGAATATGGTCGTAATAATTGTGCAGAGAATATGTATACACAGCTATAAATATATAGTTAAATAAAATTTTTGTTTGACAAAAATCAATAATAACTTAGTTTTATTTACTCCTGTACTGCAATTATTTTTTATTTAATATTTTCATTTTTAAATAAAGTTTTACGAACTTAATAAAAATACGGTTTATTGTGCATAATAATACGCTTGAGACATTTTTTTAAAGAACGTTGATGACTGTGAGCTTCTATTATTAAATAAGTACATTATGTAATATCATGTTTTATCATACTTATTATTCTTATTGTTATTTTTGCAAAACTGCATTTTTGTTTGATGTTATAGGAAGTTAAAAATTGTAATAAAATTCAATTTAAGTAAGTTTCATTCTCTTCTAATATTTCTTACACTTCCATTTTATTTTCGATTTTTAAATTAAAACTTGTGTAATGTATCAAACTTGGTATTATTTCTCCCTACTTTTTTATTTTACTTTATTTTTTAATTAACGAATTGTTTTGATCAAAGATTTCTACGTTTTCATAAATTTTAAAATCGTTTGTAAATGCAAAATTTAAGACTACATTCAATATTATTTTTTTATAGTATAATTTTTTCATTATAAAATCTATTTAAACTTCAGAATTTGTGATTTCGAACTTATTATTTACTAATTAATATAGTAAATAATATAGTAATAAACATAGTCAAAATGCGGTTGAAGCTTTAGTTAAAATTACATTTAAGATAATTTGATCACATTTTACAATTCAAAGACTAATAAGTTTTTAATAAAGCGATGCGCTCTTAAAAAATGTTAGAATATACTTTGAAACGACATTCGTTCATCAGTTCTTAAGTATTAGCTTAATTCTACGAAATAAATTCCACAAGAATGCGTCACTAAACTTAATTAAAACGCATAAATCTCAAGACACTTTATAGAAACAAATTAAATTGTCCGTGGTTTAATGCTTCCTCTTTCTCTTTATAAAAATATATTATTTATTTTATTGTCATAATTTGAAAAGTTAATAAATCAAAAAAGTATCGATATCTAAAATAAAAAAAAACTTGTTTTACTTATTACATTGACCTTATACAGGGTGACAAATGGGAAGTTGCCTAAAGTAATCACTTATAATTTTGAGATGAGTGCAGGGAAAAAAATAATAAAAATACATATTAAATCAGTGAAGTGGTCATTTTTATTTGAAATAGATTTCAGTTTAATCGAACATTTTCAACAGACACATATTACGTTTTTAAAAAAATGACAAAACCTAGCTAAGGAATAGCTATTAATGGTAAATATTTTTATTTTTGGAAACTATGAAAAACTTGTTCAATTTTAGATGAAGAAATACTAGAAATTCCTTTTCTAATAGCTTCTCTCAAATTATCTTTAGTCGTGGGGTTTTCCGCATAATAGTAATCTTTCAGGTAGCCCCATAAGAAGAAATCACACGGGTTTAAGTCTAGTGAATAAGGGGGCCATTCTGCCTATTTCACCTGCGTGTGCAAACTTGGGATATCCTAAACCGATGACGCGTTCACCATAAACTTCATAAATAGCTTCAAATACCTCTTGAGTTTTATGTGGCGTAGCACCATCTTGAATAAAATAATAGTTCCTGACTAATCCACGTTTCTTAGCGAAACGAAAAAATTTTGTAAGGATGTAACTTAATGAAATTTTTTATTAATAATCTTAGTGTCTCTCAATTCAGTTTTAAAACTGCTGCAGCATTTCTTATTGAATTCGTTGGATTATTCTTGAAATGTTCTTCGACCTCGGCAACCTTATTTTCTGTTGTAACTGTGTATGAAGGACCAGGAAGATCATGACGACGATCGTCAAGAGTATAATAATTGACGAGGTTATCAATTACTCTGAGAAAGAAGTAAAAAAAAATTTGAAAACTTTATTAAAAAATGCGGTCATACGATAAAGTCAAATATAATTTTTTTTTATTCTTACCTTCTAAGAGTATTTTGACTGGCTACTATTTTACTTCCAAACTTAGTACGAAAAACTTAGTCTAAGCGCTTCAGTATAGTTTTTACCCCTAGAATAAAAGCACTCGATGAGATACACCTTTTCTTCGTTCGTAAGGTCACTCATTTTAAAGTACACGTATTGCTCTTTACGGCGTCTCAATAGAAACTGATAACATTCTAGAATGTAGCCTTATATGATACAGTAAAGGGGGAAAGAGATGCATATACTTTAGGCAACTTCCCATTTGTTACCCTGTATATCGTATGTATAATAAAAATACAAATCCTTACTGAGATTACCAATTTTAATAGACATTAAAATTAAATTATAATATGATTATTAAATAAATAAAAAATAATGATGGTAGAATTTGAGTGGAAAGTTTATTAAATTATATATGTCGTAATAATTAAATTTTACTTCTTAAACGTTTATTTGTAAAATCAGAAATAATTTATCCAATTAAGATATCTATTTTCTGATCATTCATATTGAACCAATAATTCAATATTCATTAAAATTATATTTGTTTTTACTGTAGATATAATATTAATAGTAATTCTGGGATACTTTATTTTTTTTATCTCTTGGTTTTTTCATCATGGGTATCAACCGAGTAATTTAAAATAAAAAATAAAGCCCGAAAACCCTTTTCTTTTACTAAAACTTTTTTACTTTCTTTTTATACGTATATTGAAACTTACTTTGTCTCTCCTCCCTCTTCCTTTCATCAGTCAATTTACACACTACGTACATCACACACTCGTTGAGAGGATACTCGATTAAATTTAAACAAACTAGACCTGCGCAAAGACCACAATATTATTACAAATTTTCATTTAAGCTAATTAGAGATAATAGCATGTCTCTCCAATGTATAATAATTTTTATCAATGACAGTATTTTCTAAAATACGTAAAATCGGTTCTATGAAAAATACATTTTTCAAATTGGTGGTAAGAAAAGGAGATACAGAAGTAATAATATAAATAACGTAAATATACCGTAATAGAGTACTTCAAAATGAAAATCTAGTTTGCGCATCAACATTCATATAAGTGAAATAATATCTAGAATGTTATAATTAAAATGCATAAAATACAAAAGTATAAAAAGAAGATGAAAATAAAATAAAAACAAATAAAATTCTTTAATTATACGGTAAAAATTTTAAAAGAAAGAAGAAAAAAAGAAAAGAGGAAAAAAATGTGAAATGGAAAAAAGATATACTCGGTTTTGATAGTTCGCTGGGCAAGTTCGCACTCGTTCGTGTGCATAATGACAAAGGTGCGACTTTTACTACGAAAAACGAAAGTATACAACCGATTTGTAATACTAAACGCGAGATTCAAAAAGTCCCTTTTTATTCGAAAGGGAAATATGTATCTTTGGAAAAAAAAATCGTACAGGCATTCGTGCATACTGATTATTTTTATATTTTTGATTTTACGCATATTTTTTTTTTTTTTTTTCGTCTTTCATATGCGAATACCGGCCGTAATTCGACTCATTACTTTTGATAATTTATGCGTTATACGTTCAACATTTTTCTGTGTTGTTGATTACGAAAAGTAAATTATTTTAAATTATGGAATAATCAACAGGTATAATAATGTAACCAATGCTCTTGCGTTTAAAATTATTTCTTATTTAAATATCAATGTATATTATTATTTAATTTACTCAGATTAAAATAGATTGAAAATTCAATTATATAAAGCAACTAAAAATAACATTTATCTTGCACTTGCCAGTAATAAATTTACAGTCAAATTAATTATTAGCATTTATTAAGAATCTTTAAAAAAAAAAACTATATTAAATTTAATTAACGAGGAAATAATTTATGTAAATTACATCGTATTGTTTGCATATCTAACATAAATAAAAAACAAATTTTATTAATTAATAATAATCAAATTTATCTTAATAAAATGTTATACGGTGCATCAAGTCGCAAAAATTCTTATATACAGTAAACTCTAGTTAAAATAAATCTATGTTTTTTGAAATTATCAATGTGTTAAACTTTCTATTATTCTACTTATTATTCAATTTATTTATCGAAATACGTTTGTTACATCCTTCTTAAAAAACTAAATTAGACTTATTTTAAAAATTTTTATTTTATTCAAAATAGTTTAATAGCTTATCTTTTTTTTTTTTAAATGGCTTACAGCCAGTGAAAATAATATGGCGAGAATCATACTTAACATAATAGTCACTTTTCAGATGATAAAAATTCATAGCTGCAACAGCTACCCGCTCGCACACATACATGTAAAGGGACAAGAAAAAGCGAGAGATAAGAGGCGAACTTTAACGCCCCATTGCACATAAAGTGTCTGCTTGCTAATTTTCAATGTCTACGACTCTCGGGCTCCCCCTTTCTCTCTTTCTTCGACAAAGAAAAGTAATAAGGTAATACGACGGTGCTACGCGCGTTCTCGAAAGATGAATCGCTAAGGTTACCTTTATTTATCGGCCGAATTTTCCTCGTTTTCTCGCTGCGCATATATACTTAACGGCTCACTCAATTTCCCGGGGCGCGTGCGTATCCTTCAAAAAGTTGAAGCCGTAAAAAGGGGGAAGAAAAGAGGAAGAAAAGAAGAGCGTAACGGTTGACTATACTCTGTATACATACGAACACCCACACACACACACATACACACACCCACGCACGCACACACACACACACACACACACACACACACACACACACACACAAAGACGTGTAATGCTGAGAGTCCCAGAGGGACTCGTATGCTCTCTTCCCCGAGAATCGTAGACTCGCTTCGTCGTCTCTCGGCGCGAACGGGACGTGAATCGTCTGGATACGGCCCTCGCGCACACTTTTTCTTATCACGCGCGGCGCTCGCACGAAGGAGAAGCGGTGCCGTGCCCCTCGCCGGTTTGGAAGGAAGAGGTTACTCGGGGCAAAAGAGAAAAAAAGAAAAAGTGATTTAAGTGACTCGGAATATCAAATTGAAAGAACTCGGCAACTTGGACCATTCATAAGGACAGGCTCAGCTTCCTTTTACTTACTGCCTTTTATCTATCTTTCCTTTTATCTCTCTTCTCTGATCTCTTTTTTCTTCTTATTCTTCTTCCTGTTTCTTATTCGCACTCTTTTCTTACTTTATTCTTTCTATATATTTTCCTCGTCGTTGTAACCTTTTTTATTGCGCGACATGTTAAACATTTATTTTGATAAGAATCGTCTTTGTCTTTTAAGAAGACATTTTTACTTTTCAAATTGAAATAGCAAAACTTTATCGATTTATGTGTAATGACGATTGAATTAAATTTTGCCTTAATTTAGAAGTTGTCTTTACGAAAACTTCCGGTGCATATTGTTAAGTAAATTTCTCATGCCATTAAATATTTATTAATATTCGGTATTACGTCGAGACACCAATATAATCGATAATCTCTCTGTATTTATCAAAATTTTGTTGTCTGTGGTGGTAAAATAGGATATCATCCACGAAATAAAGTTGCACAAACAATACAAATAGCGTTTTTCTTTTTATTTTCGCGAATTTATCTTAATGCATAGCTGTCGCTGTCGAAATTACACAACTTATCGTCAAATTAATAAAATAATCTTTATTGATATTCATTATCAAATAATGTTAAATGTAAAACTATGAACGAAGCAACAATTATTATATATAATATATGTTACAACATATGTTATAATATATATGTTATAATATACATAATATATGTTATAATAAATATTGTTATTGTCAAACCATTTCATCATTTTTGAAGTTCACGATTGTTCAATATCAATAATAAAAAATTGCATATTAAAAATTAAAAAATACTAAGATTTATAAATAAAAAATTTCCGAATAAAAAAAGATAATTTTTTTTATAAATATTTAATATTATTTTTATTTAAATTATTAAATTTATTTAATATATATTAGTCATAAAAACAGACGTGATTTATGACGCAGATAATATTTTAATAAGCTATCATTTAATATTTATGGATGATGTGCCTTTTTCAGCATTTAATTAAAATCGATTTTAAAATTTGCAACCATAAAATTTGTAAAGTTTTAACTAATTTATAAGACTAAAACGGTTATTTAATTTTTTATTTCAATCGATCTACAATGATCAACACATATTATCAATAAAGCCTTTATTTTCTAATAATTAAAAACTATACGATTATTTATTTCTGTATAAATTTAATTGCCTATTAACTATTAAAAAATAGTCAACCAAGTATAACTGATTAAAATAAATTTGACAATGAAGTATACTAATGAATTCTCGAAGATCTCCATTATTATCTGTCCCGTATTTCATTGGTTTAAGTAGTTACATTGGAATCTGCTTATCGACATTGATCACATTGGAGAGTTAAGTGTCAAAACCTGCAAACTCGTCGTTTAGTTACGCTAATTAAATTTCTTTCGTTACGCTTTGACGGCAAACTTCTCCTTTTCCGTTCTAATTCTGTCTGTTTGATATATTTTTTTTTCCCTTAATAGTCTATAATTATCAGAAATTTTCGAATTTTTGTTCGCTATGTCATTGAACTATGTTTAATTTATTGCCGAATTTTCGATATTTTGTATTACAAAAAAGATACTAATTTTGTCTAGTTTCGGATAAAGTTTTACAATATTTTATATTTTTATAAAATTTCTATAAAATATTTGAAAACAGGTTAACGCAAAAGATTAAAACATGTTTTTACATGCATTAAATAAAAAATATTTTTTGTGTTCAATAACTATTTAAAATGTTATTTAATCAAAATAGACTTGAACTGTGTACATAATTCTTTGTAATATTGAATAAAAAGATTTAATTCTAATAGTATAATTTTTATCTTTTGAACGAATTATAAATATTATTTTTGAATTTTCAATTTGTGTCTTTGTTTATAGTATCATAAATTTTTGTACATTTTCAAAAGATATATTAAAATTTAAAATTCAAAAGTAGTTGGTATCGGAACAAAGAAAACAAAAAACGAGTAGAAATCAATGTTTAAGAAAACGCTTGAGCGCTTACGAGACATTTTTGTAAAAAGAAAAGACGAGGTATGTAAAGCAACAAGATGAAAAGGCCGAGCGGAGAAAAGTCGTGCAAAGAGAAAGAAAGCGAGAGGCAAAGAAGACTAGGGGAAAATAGCCTCAAAAGAGGGAGTATTTGTATTGGAAGAGTGAAATCGAGCCCGGCATTCCTGGCGTCGACACGCGAACGAAAAGAAAAAAGAGCAAAAGAGCAAAAGAGCGAAAGAGAAAGAGAGAGAGAGAGAGAGAGAGAGAGAGAGAGGAAGAAAGACGGACATAGAAGACAGAAGGCGCGCGCGCTCTCACCGAAGAGACTGATGTTCGATCTATATCTTTTCTCTCTCTCTCTCTCTCTCTCTCTCTCCGTCTCTCCCTCTTTCCCTCTTTCCTTGCTTTTCTCAGCGAAGAGGCTGTCGCGACGTTGAAGCTTGGTATCTGGAATGGATTACGGAATCAGATCGAATTCAGATAGCGGGAGGATGAGAGTAGGAAAAGCCGGCAGTCTCTCTATCTTTTTTCGCGCGCAATGCCGGCGACGACACGCGTTTACATATATTCGAAGCGGCAGCGACACCTCATCATTTCGATCCTCATCTTCTTACAACGCCTGCGAACACGTGACCCTGCGCGCTTCTTCTCACACTTTTTGTTCTTTTTTTTTTTTTCTTTTATACCTATACATAGCAGCGCGAGAGTCTTTCCGTCCTCTTCCACTTCTTCAAGACGGCAGGTTGCACGTGAAAAATTCTAAGATGAGATCAGTTCTTGAGACCGATACCTCTTCGTCGTTATATATATATATATATATGTATATATTATGCTCCTGCACGAGTCGTCGCAAAGAAAAAGAAAGATGATGTCGTTCATGAAAAAGCTTTTGGAAGACTTAGAGAGGAGAAGGAGGAGAGAGAGAGAGAGAGAGAGAGAGAGAGAGAGAAGAAAAGAGAAAGACAGAAAGTCTACATATCTGTGAGCTCAAACGCATAAGAGATTGTATGCGATCGGTGAATCTGTACGTGAGAATGACGATGGCAGAAATATAGATACCCAATATAGATATCCAAGATTCTGAATGAATAAATGAGAGAATGAGGTAAAGCTTGCCGTGTATGTGATTACAAATTGACTATATATATATGTTATATGTCAGATAAAAAAGCTTTGTATTTCAGCAATGAAACTAGGAAATTATTAATTTCTCGAAAATTTCAAAATTATATAACGAATGGTAAACGCTGCACAAAATAAATACGCGTTTTCAGATAACGCGTTAACAGAATTTTAAATAGGTAATATATTTTATAAAAAAAGTAAACTTAAAGTAATTTTAACAATACTATCAATAAATTATGAATTATTATCATCAAATTAAATATATTTATAAGAAAAATAGTTCTTGATAAAGGTTCGAAATTTTACAATATTATTTGTCAATTGATACCTCGCAATTTTAAATATTACAGAGTTAAGTTAAAAGTTCAAAAAAAAGCTTAAATATATGAAAATAATCTTCAAGCACTTTTTATTAGCATCAACTTTATCGCTACGATAGTTTACTTGGTACAAAACTACGTAGTTAAACTCGCTTAAAACTTGCCTCTTAACCGCAATTCTTAATATATATGACTATTAAGCAAAAAGCTCTTTTTGGCAATCCAATACATTTATTACTTGATGAGAGAATAACAAGAAGTATACATATATGTATATTAAAAGTAAAACAATCAAAAGCATTCGCATATATATATATATAGAGAGAGAGAGAGAGAGAGAGAGAGAGAGGGAGAAGGCAAACAGAAGATAGAAAACAGAACGAGTTGGTCACGGATTAAAACTTTGATACCTCTCGACAAGTTGTGAGAGGGAAAGCAAAGAAGGAAAAAGAAAACGAAGCCGCGAATAATAGCAAGAGAAAATACAAGAAGAGAAAAAGCAAGATGGGAGATAACAACAGAGAAAGGAAGAGTCCGAAAGCACCGTTGCAGAGACCGAGAGGATTACATTGAAATGCGAGATGCCTGGGTGTCGCGGTGTGGGTTTTCGTGTATCGCGAAAGACGGAGAGAGATAGAAAGAAAAAGAGAAAGAGAGAGAGAGAGAGAGAGAGAGAAAGGATTGAAACAAGTCGCGCATTCGAAATAATTATACGGGCGTGAACTCGCGTTTGTTATCTTTCTCGTTTTTCCTCTTCCTCTCTTTCTTTGTCCCTTTCTCAAATCTCGCCGACAGGAAAACCGCAACGCGGCGAATGGTATAGGGCGTGCGGAAAAAGAGATAGCGAGCTAAACTCCGGCATACGAAATCACCGAGCGACTAATATACGTGAAATAAGCGTTGAGGGCCTGCTAATGCACTTTATTTTGTCCCACCACGGGATCAGAAATTTTAACTCTTCTGACCTTTTCAGACAGTTTGCCAACAATTATAAATTGCCTTTATTCGTTTATAAAGACGAATTTTTTACGTATGAAATATAACCAATGAAATACTTTTGCCGATTTTTTCTTTAATAATTTACAAAATATCAATTTAGCTGAAGTAAGTTGCAAAATAATAAAGTTTTATCAAATCTTTGGAAGTTGATAATAAGGGTAATTGCTCTATTTTTATTTTCACTCTCTAGTTTATTTAAAAAAATATTTGAAAGGTTAAAGTAAAATACCGTTAAAAGAATCCATAGTTTACTTATTTATTTCATGATTAAGATTATAAAATTCAAAGTTCTTTACTATAAAACCTAATATTTTCGTATATAGGAATCACTAGACTTATTTTTTTAAAAATGAATTTTTAAATGAGTTATGGTAAAGATTCTTCAAAGCTTCGTTTAAATTTCAATTGAGTTTTGATGAACTTTTCAAAAATTGAAATTCAAGCCAAAATAACTCTCAGTGATGAAAACTGAATTTATCACTCGTCTGAAATTTTCCAATAAATTTTTAAATGCTGTGGTTTTTTTTTTTTGTAAAACTGTAAAAAAATTTTTTGGATATTTCATATCAAATATTAATCATCTAATAGATAAAAATTATCCTACAAAAATTCAAATAGGGATCATACATCGGTAAGAAATGAAATTCAGAATATTGTACTTTTTTATTTTTATAAAAATATAGTTTGAAATTATACCAATTAAAAGTTTTTTCTATGCTCTATATAATTGTGATGAAAACTTTTGAGACTGATTGTTCCTGTAGTTGTGCGCATCATGTATTTTACCTTTAACAGTTTGAACGACTACCTTTTGAACTTTTTTTTTTATTGTTACCTAAACAAATTAAAAGTCTCTTTCAAATTATTTTTTATAATTTGTATACGATGATTTTATACATTATTATGAAAATGTAAAATGAAAATATACAATTTATTTTAAATTTCTTAGAATTTGAAATTCGATTTATTATAAACTTTGGCGCAATTTCGATATAATTCTATAATTCTATTTACTGAATTGAATAACTATATGAAACTTTAATCTTTTACTTTAAGTTAATTATATGTTTTATCGTACTAGTTTTGACGATTTAAAAAATTCAACACGCGAGTTAACCAGAAAAAAAAAATACGATATCACAAATTCTTCTCGAAAAAGCATAAGCTGTATGAAAAAATTCAAGCTAATTATATGTTTTTAAATAAGCAAGCTGTTTTAGTATTAGGTAGTTGAAACTTTTTCATCATCATATATAGAAATTTATCTACAATTACTTGAGTGCACTTTGTAAACCTATACTATAAGTTAAACTTAGAGAAAATTAATAATAAATTGATACAACCAATCATTTTGTCCAATGTCAAATTAGTTTTCCGTTTACTATCATAAAAAAAAGTCATCTTTTTGAAAGAATTGCTGTACTTTCGTCTACGACACATTCATACGATAAGTATAGTTTTCGTGTTGCACTTTGCTTGGATGGGCCTCGCTTGGTTTTTCTTTGTCTCTTCGATATAAGAAAAGAAAGTAAAAAGAATTGCCCACGGAAAGCTTTCCAAAGAGATCAAGCTCAACTAATGTCAGTCAAAACTCGGGCAGAGACGGCAGAGACGGAAAGAAAGAGAGAAAATAAGAGACAAAAAATAAGAGAGGGGAGGAGAGAGGGAGAGAGAGAGAGAGAGAAGAGAGAAAGTTTATTTCGAGGAATACAAGTATAAAGCAATCTTATACTGTATAGCATAGACCACAGCTTGCGCGGATGATCGGCAAAGTACGAAAAAGAGAGCATAGGAAAAAGAGAAAACAAAAGGAGACGTTGAAGAGTTTTCCCATAGATTAGAAAAGGAGAGAACGTATTTGCTGGCATCTCTCACGTGGCAGCTCTTATATTGGTTTACACATACGTGTGCTCACTCGTGTATTTGTACACATACACACACACACACACACACACACACACATATACACACATGCGAGCGCGCACACGTACGTACGAATACAATGTGCTGCCGCGGATGCTCGGAAACACGTACCGCACGCGCGCAATCGACAGCCGCCGAGGCGCCAAGCCCGTGGAACGCGAAAACTGTGTGGCCAAAAGTGTGCCGTGGGGAAAAACCAAAATGCGATGGCACTATCCCTCTTCACCCCTTCGGAATCTGTAAAAAAAGAAAGGAACGCCACTGGCCATTCTACTCTGAGTTCTTACTTTTTTTCTTTTCTTTTCTTTTCTTTTTTATTGGACGAGCAAGCGAAAAAAGATATAGAAAATGGCGAGAATTTGTTCGATTTGTCTGTCTGGGTAAATTCCAGGCAATTCTTACACTTTTTTAATTAAATTTTTGAATTATTTTTGGTTAAAATTTTTCCGTCAACACAGAATTGTCAAATTTGTAATTAGCTTATCTTTGATATGATTTTTGTTCAAATCTGACTCTATATTCCATCGTGCTGGTTTTCGTAAATTTACCGGCAAATTACCTATTTCGGTAAATAGAATAGTATTTTGAAAATACAATAAAACAATTATATTGCTTTAAATTACGAAATTGAAATTTCCCATCGTCTTCTACAATAATAATGATGAATTTGTCTCTAAACACAATATTCATTCAACAAAGAAATTCATAATTGAAGAATGTCATGATTATAATTATATTTACTTACTTAAATAACGAAAATCCGCAAATGATTATGTCGCAATTATAAATTCACTTTAGCGATATTAATCTCTTTTCAAATAAACTATCCGTTGATATAAGATTTCACAGAAATAAATAATAGCAAAACCTTTCAAATAGTAAATGAATGAAGTTACATTTATATCATAATTTCTATTCTAATTCTAATTTCCAAGAAAGTTTTAATAAAGTCACTTTAAAATATATTCAGAGCTGAAAATCAATTACTTAATTCCTTCACTACGTTAATAAAACGAGAAATTAGACGATTACCTCATAAAAACTAGATTAAACTAATGCAATATGCGTTTTCTGTTCCATTTGTCTTGGAAAAAGGGATCAAAGTATAGTCAATGGGATATAAGGTAATAGAGAATAGAGGATTATTTTCAGAAGCAACGCGAGTACGAGGAAATTTCTTTGCGTGTACGTAGTATGTTTTGGCTATTTTTGGCCTTATGAAGAAAAAAAGAACCCATAAAAATTTTTGTGCGGTACTTTGCTAAAAAGGAAAAGATTTAATTCTTCTGTAGTCTCTCTCTCTGTCTCTCTCTCTCTCTCTCCTTTTCACTTTTTCGTGTTCCCTTTTTCCCTCGGTTTCTTTATTTCTCTCTCTCTCTCTCTCTCTCTTACCCTTTCACGGCATACTCATCGTGCACGCGAAATGTAGTCTTGCGTATACTATTCCCTTCTTTATTTCGCGAAAGACTTGAAAGAGGAAAGGAAGCAAAAGCTCGGTACGAATCTAGGATCATCCGGGAATCCTGCACTGAAATCCCGCGATTCGAAGTCGCGCGAGCGTTTGCCTAAATGTACGAGTAGGTGTATATATATGCTTGTGATGCTCTTCGGTATTTCGAGGAACGTAATGATTGTGGAGCTTTCTCCTTTTCTTATGAAACTGAGCGAGACGAAAGTAGCCGATTGAATAGAATCGACGGAAATAAAAAAATTTATGAATAAAAAGAAATGTTTAACTGTGCAATAAAACATTATGAAAGTTTAATAACTTGAATAATTTTTAAACTATAAATCACGAAGATGCATATTAAATGTTTAATTGAAATTTCTAAAAATAAATTAAAAAGTAATAAAAA
This sequence comes from Chalcis sispes, assembly GCA_949987625.1. NCBI lineage: Eukaryota > Metazoa > Arthropoda > Insecta > Hymenoptera > Chalcididae > Chalcis > Chalcis sispes. Next base: position 22,971,256 of record OX465096.1, read on the forward strand.
TAATTTTAAATCGTATAAAACCAAAATATATAAATTAGACGTAAAAAAAAATTAACCGACATCTAAGAAAAATAAGATAGGCAAATAAAACAGATTAAGTAAAGTGAAAAGCTACATTTAAACAAAATAGTTCTATGTTCAACGTTCAAACGAAAGGTCCCACTAGTCCAAAAACCAATCACGTTTCTTGCTTTTGGAATGCTACCCTTCTTTATACCACGTTAGACTGTAGCTTTTTTCTTCTTTCATGGTTATCCATAAAAGTTAATGTAACTTGCTCTTTTGAATCTATCAGAGATAAAAATTATTAAATGAATAAATCAAAGTTTTATCATTTATAAGTGAAAGATTTCTAAAAAATTCATTTTAAAAATTAAAATATTCAATCGGTAATATTGTTTAATTTATAAATATCTTAGTGACTTGTAAATGTTACATATACCGATTCCGTAAGTGTAATATATGTAATGAATCTCGATACAAATAAATTGATTTCTTTAGATTTAACTAAACTGCACTCAGAATTACCTTTCTCAAATTTAACCGCAGATTCAAGACTAGCTGCGGAAAATTACTCGACCAACACTTTATCACGATCAGTGCAATCTCAAGCTGATTCTTTTGTAGACTTTGGTTATATATTACTTTGGTAAAATTTTCCCTTGGTATTTTCTGAGAGAGAGAGAGAGAGAAAGATAGAGAGAGACAGAAGTTAAATTTTATAAAATTGAATATAAATCTTAATTTCTTAATTATAAGAATTAATTAAATATAAATAATTACAAAATATAAATCGGTATTAGTATATTTAATCTTAATAAATATTTATCTGTAAATATAAGAAGATATGCTGCTGTATTCTAAATATAAAAACAATTTATAAGTAATTTCGATATTATTGATTTTCAATAATACTAATTTTGTCTGTAAATTTTGACATCTCTACTCAGAACGGTAGAAAAAGAAACACGTCATGCAGTCAAGACGGTCGAAAATTCAAAGCCACAATAAATAAGACTCGTCGGCAACGATATGCCAAGTCAAGAATGCCTTTTTTTTTGCCTAACAAAGCTAAGAGTAAAAAAAGTACGGTGTTTCTGAGATCAAGTCATTGAACTACGATAAAAGATATGTTAAAAAATAAATTATAAATCTGCGATGTGTAGATAAAGACCTAATTTTATGCGTATCAGTTGTTCGATATATCAATGCCCATATTTGTTACAAACGAATTGAAAAAAGTTTATTCGTATAAAAATATAAATCGTGATAAATTTTCCATTGTATTGATAAAAATGAAATTAAATAATTATAAAAAAAAAAAAAATCACAGAATTTTCTTCTTGCATATTTATTCTAATAGATAATAATGTGGTAACATATAATAATTTACAGTAAATAATTTACAGTAAAAAAATGATCAAAAGCTTGAATACATGATTAATCTTACGAAAATCGTATCCACGATCCAATTCTAGCTCGTGTTTGTTCATATAAGCATCGTATCCCTCGAAGTGAAATTCAACGTCAGCTAGTCTTGTTTACGCGGGCACATTGCGTCCGTCTTTGCGTACGTTTGTGTGAGCACACACCCGTGAAAATGTGAGTATGCACATGTGTGTTGGGTGTGTGCGTGCTCGAGGAATGTACATAACGCATATACATACATGCATAAGCGCGCGAGCGGCGGCTAAAAGTAATTACGTAGTAATTCGTCGACGAAGTGAAAATGAGAAAGAAGTGGAGTTACACCTTTCGCGGGGAGGTGAAAGTTCTGTCCCTGGTGAGCGCAAAGCGAGCACGCGGCCAATTTGCGCATGGGACGAAAAATTATGTGCTCGTGAAACTCGAGGGATGGTTGGAGTGAGAGAGAGAGAGAGAGAGAGATAGAGAGTGAGAGGAAGAGACAGAGAGAGAGAGAGTGAGAGGAAGAGAGGAGGGCTGATTGTATGTGAATATATATATATATATATATATATATTCGTATACGCTTTCGAGGTGTGCGGAAAAGATTCCGTAACGCCGCAGCGATGTTATTCATGAGTAAAGCGCTCGTGGTCGGTCCGAGAATAAACGCTAAAATTACGTCGATGTAATTCGCAGTACTTAATATAATTCGCGAGACGACGGACGGAAAAGATAGAGAGAGAGAGAGAGAGAGAGAGAGGTAGCGAGAGAGAAAGAAGAATAGAAGACGAAGGAGAGATGGAGAGGATTGTATTGCCTGCTTTGGGATTTTGAGGTTGAGAAAGTTAGCCGAGTGAGCTCTGGATGTGTTTGAGCGGAGTAAATATAAGCGGTATTTTACCGCGTGTATACCACTATGTATAAATGTGACTACCGAAGTCACAGCTACGGATACGCAACAAAATTTGGATTAATATGTGTTTACCTAATGGTATAGTTCTTATGGTATTATTATGTAAGTTTATTTTTATATTTTAGTATAATTCGACAAGTTAATGTACAACAATTTTCCAACATATAGTTATAAATAATGATAAGCTGATCGATAGTTTGAATATTAAAACTATATCAACGAATTTACTATCAAGTTTGACGAATTTACTCTCAATTCCGACGAATTCGTAAAAGACGATGTGAACTTCTCGTGAGTAGTGATACGACACTCTCTACTTGTCTTTACTAAAATACGATCGCAAAATCTTAAATTCTTAAATCATTAAATCAAATTGTTAAATCGCAGAGGTTTGTATAAAGGATGATTGAAAATTCAATATATTCTTGCAAAAGGGGTAAACTAGAGGACATTTGAAACTCAAGTCCAATTAACCAGGCTTCAAAAATGGATGATCGATAGAACGAAATGAAACTGAGCTATAACGGTTATGCGATTTCTTTGAATTTTTTTACTTGTTAAAAAAAAAAAAAGCGAGAGAAATAGTTATCAAAAAACTATCAATCTATTATGAATATTCAATTGATATTTTTTTGAAAAATAAAAAATGAATAACTATTTTAAAAATACTTTATAAATATGCAGTAAAAATGCAGTAAACCGAACATATAACAAATTTCCTCAAAATATGTCCTAAGCGATTCCTCCTACTACTATTTTAGAGAAGTATTTTTTTTTAATGATCATTCCTTTTTCATAAAAGTATCTAATTAAATGTTTACAGTGGTGTATTTTTATTGGAAAATTTCAAAAAACTCGAAGTATCATCATAGTTTATTAATCATTCTTTATTATCCCTAGTTAACTGAACTTAACTTGTTAAAAATTACCTCTGCTATAATCTATTTGAAGGAGTAGATCTATTTTTCAGTCATCCTAAATAAACTTAATAAATATAAATAAGATAAAATGAGGTCTCCGCAAACTGGTACTACTCATCGAATTATTCAATGTTCATGCGAGGGCGGTCAACTCAAAAATCACACAAAGAACGAGTGCGACATATTTAGGTAAAGAATTGTGACGCGGTATTAATAATTTTTTATATTTTCATTTCTTTTGTTTTTTCTTCGATGTAAGCCATGGCCCAATTTGTTTATGAGAATAAAGGAAAAGAAATATTTTATATAAATATATCATTTATAATATAATGATATGATTAACTTATGATAATAATTTAATTTTTACTTATATGTTTTAAATCTGAATCTATAAATAAGTTATTATATTGATTGCACATTTTTAACCAATAAATTGAATCATACATCTTTAACAAATAAATACAATAATATTGATCCAAATTAAAATTACATGATATAGTTTCTACAATTATTTATTTCATTTTAAAACTCCAATTTAATAAAACAAAAAAAAAAACAAAAACAAAACGAAATAACTAGTATTGATGCAATTAATATAATTATAAATAAGTTAAAATTCAAATGTTCTAAATATTGTCTAGTACGTAACTAAATTATTACTTTGAAAATATGATTTATGGTGAAATCAAATAAAGTTAAATGTTTAAAAAATAATTTTATTTAAAATTTCATTTTAATTAATTATTATACAACTATAACATGAGTAAATATGAATATTTTTAACTAACTTTAAGCTTATATTACATTCATTTTATATATGGAACGTTTTAAATAATTTAATTTTTTCTGACATTTAACATAAATAATTGTTTAATATTATTTAATTTAAATATATTTCAAAAGAATTTTAATATTAATTTTCTAAAGATCTGAAAGTATTCAGCTTACAAGGTTTCAATGTACAATACTTAATTTGTTAATAAATAATAGTCCGACAAAACAGCCCACATCAAAAGACAGAAATTTCAAGAAACATTAATTCATTAAACACAAATAATTCATTCACATAATCGTCAATTCGTTATTTTCAAAGTTATGCACCGCGACATTAAGGCAAAAAGGAATCCAATTCTTCAATTCGCTTTAAAAATATAAAACGTTTTTAGTACAATGGATGCTTGAGTAATGTAAATTTTGTGCGCGATTACGAACTAATTATTTGATAATCATTTATGTTATCACCATTTAACATATATATTTTCTCTTGATATGTTTTATTTTAAGTATTTTTTAAAAGAGAGCAGGTAAATTTTTAAAAATTAAACGTTAACCTCAATAGCTTAAATTAAAGAAATTAATTGAGTATAAATAATTACAAAATATGAATCTATATTAGTACATTTAATACTAAGAATAATTTACTCGTATATATCAATATGAAAAGTAAACGTAGTACGTTTTAAATTTAAAAAAAATCTAAAAGTATTTTCAGTATTATTGATTTTCAATATTACTATTTTGTTCGCAAATATGTTAATGTATTGATCAAAAAGAATTAAAGAACCTTCAATAACGAACATTAAAATTAAACAATTTTTTTTACTTCTATATCTCTAAATCTATATGTATTTTAATAACATTTTTTTTTTAAATTGTAAAAGACTTATTACCACGTGATAAAGATACAAAATTCTTTGTAATATTTATAGTTATCACATTATCAAATTTTGGGTAAAACATTTTAATTAAGCAGTTCATAATTTCACTTTTTACTCGTTAAAAAACTGCATATACGACTTGAATACATAATTTTAAACTTTGAAGCATGTAAAACTATTCTCTGCATGATCTTGAAATACTAAAATGTAAGAAAAAAAAAAAAAAAGAAAAACTGTCATGAATACAAAAAAAAATTTATTTAATTTAAAAATAAGTGTATCCGTAGATACTTTAAGTATAAATTCTAAATGTATAACGTTATTTTCGCAATAGTTTATTTCGTAATAGTAAGAAGTAACAAACAAGGAAAACTGATTAACTTAAAATAAATTCTTCTTACGTTTTAATTATTAATGAATTAATAAAGTTTAAAATAAAATTATTATAACTTCATTTCTGATAACGTATTAAGATTATACAAATCAAATAAAGTACCGAAACTTCTTCCAATACCGATGCAATCCAAAATGCAATTTAAATCAAATTAAATTCCGAGGACAAATTCACTTCGTTATATCTATTTCTATTAATTCATTTTTTTTTGCTGGCTCGAATAGAGCAAACGATGCTAATAAAAATAATTAACGATTATAGTTAGCTTAAAAAACATCGATACTTTTAAAATACCATCGCGCGTATCCGCATATCTCACGTCAGTGAATTACGTCAGTATTAATTCGGCCGATCGTTTAAATTAATTTAACGTTAAGCGTAGCGAAGCTAACGCTTGATGAGCGAATTTTAATAAAGTTTCTGTTTTTCACTCTTTTTTCTTTCTCTCTTGTCCTCGATACTATAAAAGAGAATATCAATATCGTCGGGTGTACACAACGGCAGCGACGAAAACACATACACACATATACATGCGTACGTATGCACACGTATATCCGTATACTCTATATATATGAATGTAGAAACCGGTAATGAAACTCAAAATGAACCGTTGGTAAAACGCGATAAGCTCAACAACTGTGTGACTGCAACATCGTGCGAAAATTGAATAGGGATGGAGAGAGAAAGAGAGAGAAGAAAAAGAAGAGAAAAAAATAAGAGATTGTTGTATCGGTACGGAAAAATCGCGGTGGAACTTCAATATTGTGCGAAACCTTCAAGAAATTTAAAAAGGCCCGGGAGTACTACGACTGAGAGTCCGAAGGAGAGACAGAAGAAAAAAAAAATACCATATCAGAAGAATGTCTCGGGCTTTCTCTCTCTCTCTCTCTCTCTCTCTCTCTCTCTCTATGAAAATTAAAAGAATGAAATCGGAGGAATTGACAGAAAGAAAGAAGGAGCGTTAGAGATATATAAAGTGTATATAAAATACTCACTCGCGCGGAGAAGAAGAAAACGGGAGAGAAAGAGAAAAGAAAAAGTGAGAGTAAGAGTGAGCAGGAACAGAAAGAGAGAGAGAGAAAGCGGTGGAGAGGAGAGGTACTTCGACTCGCATTCCAAGCAGACTCGGTGAACCGGGTTCATTATTTTCTCGTTATAAGTTTCTACAACTCCAGCTTGTTGTCGTAACGTTGTTAACGCGGACGCGCCGCGAATTGTTAAACGCGAGAAACGGAGAGTGCGCCGCTGCTGCCGGCTCCATCGCCGCTGCCGCCGCCGCTGCCGCCGCCGCCGCTGCCGCGCTAGGTTCTATACTTTAACGGAGAAGGGAGGAGTGTTTGAACATGTATATATATATATATAATTTCTCTGCATCGTGTTAAGGGAACTTTCGCGCGCTTACTACCAGTCGACGTACTCCTCTTCGTTGTCGTCGTCGAGGCGGTCTTGCTCCGGTGTATATACACAGCGGTGTTAAGCGTCGGTGGAGACCGAGCGTGTCACGTGCGGATGCCTCTCTTGTTTCGTCTCTTTCTCTCTCTAGCTCTCTTTCTTTTCCGTGCTCGCATTTCTTTTACAGTGCCGACGCTTTTGTTTCTCTCTGCTTTCTCTCTTCCCCTTCTCTCTCTCTCTCTCTTTCGTCTCCCTTTTTGGCGGCACCGCCGACGCCGCGTCTGTAGTTCCAGCGCGAATTTTCGTAACGAACGAGCAAGCAGCCGCGCGTACCGTGCAACTAGTTGCAATGAGGGTGAAAGAGGGCGAGAGGAAAGGGGAAGGAAAAGCCCTTGATTCACGAGGACTCCTACGGCTGTTATTGTATTATGCTCCGAGGGATTTTTTCTTTTTTTTTTATGTGGAATATTTCTTCTTCGTTTTAATTCTTTTATTTTTCATTCCGTTACGCATTCTCTATTTTTTTTTTTCTTTCTTTTTTCGTATACTTTCCACTGCAGGAGGAGATTGCTGAAGCGCTTTGTATTTTGTATCATGCTTTATTAAGGGTAATACGATTTTCTCTCTTTATTGGAGCATATTTTTCGCGAATGCGAATAAAAAATTGTCGTTGGCAAAATCAGCATTAAGTAAAATGAACGCTCCTGAAATTATAAATTTTTTCTGTGAAAGAAATTTCAATTTCACATGTATTGCTGAAAAATAAAATGTTTATGTACATCTTAATTGTAATTATTTATAGTATTAGCACAAAATAAAATTTTCATTATTTTTATTTAAATATTCGAAATTGATTTGATAGAATGGTGATATAATACTTTTTTAATAAGTTACTGAGACTTTCGAAACATTATATGATTAGATGAATTAAATATAAACGTCTTCATTTATTTTATATAATTAATAATTAGATATAAATTAAAAACTCTTCTCAATAAAATAAAAATATTAATAAAAATTATTCATAACAAAGAAAGTACAAATATAAATTTTCAAACAGATTCACATTTATTTAATGAATAAAATATGTAACATATCTAAATAGAATGATATTTATCTTCAAAAATTCAAAATATTTTACAAAATATTGAAAAAAAAAATTCCTGGCTTTAATCCGCATTATTAAAATTTTCTTTATAATATCATGCTTTCATTCTTTTGATTTTTATAATAGTTATTTCATTTTTTATTAAAAATTTTCACAAATTCCTGTTTAAAAAGCTTTATAATTAAATTTTGTCTTGAATATTGAACGTAATTCTCAAATAATTAAGAAAAAAATTTATTGAACGTTTTTTTTACTTTTTTTATTTTTAATAAGGATTATAATTTTATTTCCATTATTATTTTGATATTTTTATAATTCTTTGTTGCATAGTACGTATTTCAATGCATTTTTATAATCCTCTTTTTAAATACTAATCTATAAATATAAACGTTAAAAAAAGAAAAAAAAAGAAAATATTGATTATTTTAGCAAGTAATAGATTTACAGATATTTTAACGATCATTCAAAATTTATTTTATTAAAGCTGTTGCAAGTCAAAACTTGTCAATGTATGCAATGGAAATGCAAAACGTAGCAAACATTATCAAGAAATTAGCACAGTGGTCAGAGCATTTGAGTTCGTTAAGAAAATTTCTCGAAGTCGCGGTTATCTCGTGTCTTTATCGTGGTTGTACTTTTTTACATTTTTACTTTTTAATCAATGATAAATTTATGGGTAGTAAAATGTAACAAGATATGTATAAAATTTTTATCGATTATCAGTAAGTTTCAGGGATTTGTATTCAAAATTAAAATATTGAAATAAATGATTAGTCAGCATCAAATAAACAATTGTTTCTTCGATCTAATTTATTTAGAAAAAAAAGCGTTTATTGCAAAATTTCACATTTCGCGAACGATGCAAAATGAAAGACAATGATAGCACGTCGGTAAGTTCTAAAAGTTACATGCCTTGCCCTCCGCGACCAAAATCAATCAATCCATCATCGGGCGACCATTTGGACACAGATGATTCTAAAAATCGGTATCACGTATCCATAAACGACACGTGCACACGGTAAACACGGCACGACGAGGCAAATCCGTGCGTTGAAAGGAGGCGCGGAAGGGCGAAAGAGAGAAGGGAGAGAGAGAGAGAGAGAGAGAGAGTAGGACGGCTTTTCGCGAATGTCCGCGAGTCTCTGTAACTGACGTGTTCGAGTTGGTCGCAAGAGCGGGTGAAAAGGGGGAGGAGAAAGAGGTGGTAGTGCACTGGCTGGATGCGCCGGTTCAACGGTACGCGAATATTATTGTACGTGGTTATGGCAATGTACAGATGCGTCCCGTAATTTCGCGGGCTGCTGGAGAGATAATTGCTCTTTGCTCTTGACGTTCGAGCTGTATCTCTCCCTCTCTTTCTCTCTCTGTCTTTCTCTCTCTCTCTCTCTCTGTCTTTCTCTCTCTCTCTCTCTCTGTCTTTCTCTCTCTCTCTCTCTCTCTCTCTCTCTCTCCATCTCTGTCGCTGTGCAAGTAAGCAAAAGTTTTCTAGTTGCAAGAGAAAGAAGGAGAGAGAAAAGGGAATGGTATGCTACAGGAAACCAATGCATTGAATACGATACAGAAAGAGAGAGGAATGTTGAACGCTTCGTGGGAAATTTCGTTGAAGTGTCTGGGGGGGGGGGGGACGAAGCGAGGCAGAAAAATGAGGAAGAAAAAAAATTTGAACTGTTATTGATAAATGATGTTCAATATGTACAATCTCGGTCAATGCTAATGAGCCAATTAACGTTTGTTAGGACAAAAATTTTAATCCACTTGAAATTTAAAGTTTACGTACTTTTTACTCAAACAAAATTATATTTTCCAATAATAGTTTTTTGTTTTATTAATAAAACAAAAATTTTTATGCATTTTTAAAATTTATTGATTTAATTATTTTTTTAGTTCATAATAAAAAATTTCATTTTAAGTATTTCATTTTATAATTTATAACTCACTTTTTTTTTTAATTTGTTTTCGATGCGAATCGTCCTGGCATTCGACCAAGATATTAATTACTGATGAGTATATTAACCATATCTAGTAAATCTCATTGAAAACCGTAAATAATAGCGATCGCTTCGGATAAACACAATAAGCGATAGTTAATTTTGTTCCAGTCTGCATTATAATAATGTGGATTTTAATAATTTAAAAGCACTTCACTCGTTTAAATTCGTTGCGTTGATAAAATAAGTTTTATAAAAATATTATTATGCAAATAAATACATTTTTCATAATAATTAAGCTTATAAAATCTTTTTAAATAAAGACAAAAAAGTCAATTTACCACGCGAAGCCATTTACTTTATTCCGATGTTTCTCATTAAAGCGCTCCTCTATAAACAAAGTGAAAAACTCTCCCTTTCCATTACCAATGTTCAATAAAGACTTCCTTTCAATAAAACGTTAATTTTCACGGTCAACCAAATACACGAATCGCTTTCACTCTCTGTCTCTCTTTCTCTCAGTCTTTTTCTTCCTTTCTCCCTCTCCCTCACTCTTTCTCTTTCGAGTTTTCTTCTGTCCACTAAAACAAATTCACGAATCTCTCTTTTGAGTAAATATTCGCGCACACGTACAAGATATATAGAAGGATGTTTACTCGACGCTCGACGTACCTTCGCTTTAGTTAGCCCATGCAAACCGGAAACGCGCATCGAATCGAGAGGAAAGGAGAAAGGTAGAAGGAAAGCAAGAGAGAGAGAGAGAGAGAGAGAGAGAGAGGTAGAGAGAGGTAGAGAGATTGAGCAATAAGCTCGCCGTCAGGGACAAGCAGCGATCCCGCAGCGATCTATTATAGGTATATATCGTAAGAGCCGGAGAGAGAAGGAAGAGAGTTTCGTAGAGGCATTGAGGCTGACGTCTTGGCAGTAGTATACTTATTTATACTCGTATATACATGTAAGTATGTTAATGGAAAAAAAAATTGTCTGAGAGTTCGATTTTCACAGACGCAAGTGACATTTTGTCTTGGTCTTTGTCTGAAACGATTTCTTGTTGTTTAACTCGGTCTTGTGTGCGAATCGCTCCGGTTTCTTTATTTTTTTTTAAAAATAGTTCGTCCGATGTTTAAAGCTACCTTTCATACTGTTGTCCGGAATACGTAAAACGATTTTATATATTTCCCTTTCTGTTCACCTTATTTCTTCGCTAAGTTTCAAACAGATATTTTTAATGAAAATAAAAAATTTATTTCATTTGAAAAAGGTTAAGTGCACTTTATAACTGCTATCCGTGAAGAGAGCATTTAGTTTTTACAATTTTATTGATTAAATAATTTACTTGAAAGATATTAAAACATATTTATAAGAAAGTTTATTTATTTGAAATTAATATATATTCAATTAATTGCAAAAATATTAAAAATGTACGTTTAAATGCAATACTATCTTTATACATAAAAAAAAATATAAATAAATATTTTTATAAAAAAAAAAAAAAAGAAAATATTCAACACAGAAAATGATTGATTTTTTGATTGAACACATGTTTTACATTCGCTTAAAAACTTATCTTGATTATTGTGAGGATCTATTTATTTTTTAAATTAAATTGATAAAAGTCTTTAAAATAAATATTTTAAAATGGACGAATAAATTTATTTTTAAAATAGATGTTTGATTTATCCGCATTTAATATAAATTGTAGTAAAAATTTTACAATAAATATTAATTTCGTTATATGATAAAAAGGTAAAATATCTAAGATGTAATGAAACTAAAGAGAATTTTAACAAAATTATTTGAATAATTAATAATTTTATTAAATAGTATAATTTACATTAAATAGTAAATTATCATGTAATTAAATAATTATTACATAAAGAAGTTATGTTTGTATTAGAATATAAATATTATCAGTTGTAAAAGTAGTAATATTCAAATGAGCACAAATTTATTATTTGACAAAAGCAGTCAAATGTTTGACTTAGCTATCTTAATAAAACTTGAATAGTTTCTAGTTTAAAATTTTAATTATAAAATTACATTTTCATAACGCTCTTTTTCCTTCATTATAGATACAAAATCATGTCACAACAACACTTAACTGAAACAACAAAGCTAAGGGGAAAAAAAAAATAAAAAGAAAAAAAGAAAAAAAAAAAAAAGAAACACAGACATTAAAAGAAGACAACTTAGTACAAATACTTACGCCATGGCCAAGGCGTTTAGCAAATTAAAAGTTAATGTAGTATAAGCGATCCCGTCGCGAAATTAATTCATGAGCGAACTTGAAGCTGTAGCAACGGCAATAGCGGCACACCGGGAGCGCAACTCGCGTAAGCCGTAAGGCAAACCGCGGTCAATTCTCATCTTTCGCCGCGCCTCCGCACCTACCTCCGAACAATCCAGCAAGACCCCCTCAAGCTGTCTTTGCTTCGCTTGCTCGCATACCCGCGCTCGTTACAAAACTTAAATTGCTTCGCATCGAAAGTTAACTTGTTCATTCTTCGAAGCGCCGCCGCGAATTCTTTCCTTTCCTTTTTTTTTTATCCTCGTTCCACTTTCGTTTCTCTTTCGCGCTGGTAATTTTTTTATTTTTTTATTTTTTTTTTCTTTTTTTCCTTCTTTCCTTCTTTCTTTCTTTCTTTATTTCTGTTTTTCTCCAAGTTCCGGCCTCCTCCTCCTCCTCCTCCTCCTCCCCCGCCTGCGCGCACATATTTTTTCTTCCGCTTCCTTTTATTTTCGCGAACGCGTTGACACCCTGCCAACGGGTGGTAAGTATTGAAAAGTCCCGCTTATAACGTGGCACGCGTTTCTCTCGAATTGTTTTATTATCGGGCGCTCGGGAAATGGAGAAAAATAATAGGGATGAAGTCGCCGGTAAATTTGTCTTTGGATATACACCGGACGAAGAGAGAAATGAACGAGGGCTCTTGAGTGTAATAAATGATCCACGTTTGCCCAGTTTGACTTTAGCCTATTTAATGGAAGGAAAAATATAAGCGCGCGTTACACGAAGAAAGTTAAATCGAATCGTATTTATCTGGGTGTGAAAAGTTTCGATTATTTTTTAAAAATGAAAATTGAATTTTAAGACGGTAAAATTATTTTATTTTTAAATATAACTTGCTGATATAATATGTTATCGTTGAAAAAACAAATTTCGTTGAAAGATTTTTAATCTTTGAAAATGTAATAGTAATACGAGTATATCATTTAAATTGCTAATTTAGAGCTAATTAAATTAAATTAAATTAAAGCTAATACTTCTATTTATTGAAAACATGATTACAAGCGTTATAGTGTAAACAAAATTAAATTCTATTATTCTGCAATAAATGCTTTGTAAATTATCATACGATAAGAAATAAATTAAAGTTAAAACCAATATCCTATCAAAAATTGATCACTTATATTATTTTGCCAAAAGTAATAAAAATATTTAACTTATAAAATTAAATTAATTATTAATTTTACCAGCAGATCGATAATAATAAATTTAATACTTACAAAGTCCACCAGCATTGTATTTTTGAAATAACTATTAACGATAATTCACATGTTTTCGCAGTATATTTAATCATCGAGCTTTACTAAAAAAGAAACCAAATTTCGGAAACAATTAAAATATTGAATATTTTTTACATCATCTTAAAGAAAAAAACAAATTCATTCGATTAATGTCGCTGCTGCAACAGCTACGTCATAATAAAGCTGCTTATAAATTCAAAATTGCATATTTCTTACACATCGATTCACGTGCATAATTTTTTTAAAGATAAAAAAAAAAAAATTTCCATTCGAATCCCTCGTACAATTTCTTCGAATAGTAGTCGCACTTACGTATGCGAACGTAGATATCAGTAAGTTCCGTCGTATGTTGTGCGACAATATAACTTATAAATCATCCTCGTTCCGACTAGCGTTTCTCTTTTACTCATCCCACGTCGTGTGAATATTCGCGGAGTCGTTTATTCTCTTTCTCTTTCCCTCTCTGTCTGACTATCCGACATTCCAAGAGGAGGGAGGAGGGGGGGGGGAGGGGAATTGTCGATATCGTTGGTACGCGCGCGCACCTGGATGACTGGCACGTGAGACAAGATTCTGGACCGGTGGTGGAACATACACACACACACACACACACACACACCGCGGAGAAAGCAGTCTCCAAAGCGCACGGAAGAGAGCTCACGGGAAAGAAGGGAACTCCGGCCAAGAGTCATACCGGCAATAAAATCACTTGTTGGATTTTCAACTGCGAGAGAGCGCGCGCAAGGCCGCATGAAATAGAACTGCTACTTTCTACAACTGATTTACAGCGTTACTTGAGTTCGGCGTTATCTTTAGTTTTTTCATCTCGCCAGTTTCTTTTTTTTTTTCTTTTTTTTCTTTGCATTTTTATATCCTTTCCGATCTCATGATTTATTATTATTCTGGCAAAGATTGTCTTTTGAAGAAAAATTATGTGGCGTGAGTCTATTGAAAAAGATTTTTATGATTTTTAACGATTGTAAAATGTGATACGTGTTGATTCTATGACTTTGGTGTAATCAATTAAGTCATTTAATTCTACTTTCTTACAAAAATCTAATTTTTATAATTTTGCAAGAATTGAAGTTTAACTAAAAAGTAGATTATATAATAATTATAATTTTAAAATATATATTAACAATTTAAATTCCATAACTTTTAATAAATCAAATAGAATAAAATTTTAGAAATTCTAATAAAATTTTTACGAAGGAAATTAATTTTAATGAATTATCTACTACTAAATTCGTTTAAAATAAAAAATATTTTTTAGTAAATTTTTCACCTATCTAAGCTTTATTGTTTTTTTCATAAAATATAATTTTAAAAATATAATGCACGGAAAATATAAATTATAATCGATTAAAAGCTACTATAACTATTTTCTAATAACGACAAATTTTTAGTATAAAATTTGTGGTGTATTATAAAATGAATTATTAAAAATAAAATTTATTGAAATCCGGTTAATTTTTAAGTGATATACATTACGTAAACACTGTTATGCAGGATAGTAAATTTTTGTAAATTTAAATCTTAAAAGTTTTACTTACAATAAAAATACAAAATCATCCCAATATTTGAATTACCAAAAACTATTATAAAATTGATATGATTTAGAAAATATTTAAGTTCAAGTTATACATATATATATAACGTATAGATTTAAAGTTTAGAAAATATTAAAAAATAGCTCTAACGTTCTTGTAAATTTTAATGAACGATTTTTCTTTATGCGCGCGTACATGAAGTTTACTTAATTGACTGTACACTATATGTAATAAATCTTAAAATACATGCAAAAGCATATATATATAATAATAGCTATTTATGCTACATGTCGGAAAAGTCACAAATTATGGCATGGATTATATTTCCAGGATGAGCCACTAGGATGTGCTGTGTCACAGGTGATTTCGGATAAGGATTCGCTTACACTCGAGCGATTATCCACGCGAGTTCTCATGCGACACAACACAACAGGAAGCTCATTCTAGAAATAGTACATATCAGATTTGTCCGCTCTTCGAAATCTTGCACATTAGTTATTCATGCTATAAGTGTGAAAGAGATATAGTCCTCTCATGATTTAGATGTTGACATTTATAGTATGTCGGATAATCAGACTTTCCATAAAAATTATGAAAGTAATTACTTTTTCAAGCTATTGATTCTACGTGCAAATTAACTACAACAATAATTGATCATTTAATATAAGATAGAGATTTATCGATAAAGCCATCAATATATTAAATATTTTAAATATTTTAATTATTAAGATTAGGAAATCCACAATTAAGCAAGATTTTCTTTGTAAAATTAACCTTACTTTTATTATCATCTTGTATTACGCAATAGAAATTTTTAATGCATTTGTAAGTATTAACTGAAATTTCATTAGATGCTTTGAAAACGTTAACATAACGGCAGACAATTCTTCAGTAAACATCATTGACGAATCAAATTTTTGCAAAATAATTCTGTACGTCGACGACAAGCTTAACAATGCAATATACTTTTGTCTTTCGTTAGAAAATCGAATTTCGCGTGACATTCAAAGATAGCCAGCCATGCCTCAGGCGCGAGCAATGAAATTCCCCAAGTTCTCCGTTCTCACCCAAAGCAACGTGGCGTATGCCGCGCGCACGTGTAAGAGAAAGATGGAGGGATGGAGAGAGAGAGAGAAAGAGAGACAGAGAGAATAGCCACGTAAACGTTAGCCCGATCGCAAATCACTCCCTCGTCCAAATCGCCGGCAATCGATTAAGAGAACCCTATGTTCTCGCTCGTATATATGCGTGTACATTCTCTTCCTCCTCTCTCCCATACCTTTTACCTTCCATCCTCTCCCTTGCTTTCTGTTAGATCGTTGGGTGGATCTCTCAAGAAGGAACAAGCTCATGGTTTATATATATATATATATATATATATATATATATATATATATGTGTATAAACTTGTATATGTATATAAATGTACACATGTACAAAGCGGCCCACACGCATGACGGAGGAAGGAAGGAAGGAAGCGCCTCGGGGCCCGCGCCTGCGGCGGCGCATTATTCTGTTTTAACGGAATTACTACAAATTGTGCAGATATATCATGGTTATGCTATTGCGGCCGGGCTACATTGCGCGCTAAGCGACCTCCAGAGTCGAGAGAAGAGAGACGCTAAGAGAGAGAAAGAGAGTGAGAGAAAGAGAGAGAGAGAGTGAGTGAGTGAGAGAGAAAGAGAGAAAGAGAGAGATAGAGAGAGAGAGAGAGAGAGAGAGAGAAAGAGAGTAAGTGAGTGAGAGAGAAAGTGAAATAGAGTAGAGAAGGAGAGCGAGAGCCGTGAGCAATTTGCACGAGGTCTCACGCTGAAAGCAAGTAGTACAGTCTGCGGATAGTCGGGCGAGATCTTTTTTTCTCTTCCTATTTTTTTATTTCGGCACCCGCTTGTTTCGTCCCCTTGCTTTATACGTTATGACTTTCACGCGAGTTTTCATACGTATTTACAGGACAATAGCTATATCGTCTTTTCTTCGTTCATAAAATTTCCAAGAAAATTGTTTTAAGATTGTACGACAGAATGTTGATTACATATTCTTCAATATTAGTAAGTTTTTCATTTGAATACTTACGTTCTAGTATTATAAATAAATATTTATAATCGTTACCGATAAGATAAAATAAATCATTTTACATAATAAATAAATCAATAAAGTAAAGATCATGGCTTTAATTGATTATTCAATTATACAGAGATCGAATTAGTAATAACGTCAACTGCTATGTATACGTCGAAACTCGATTAGGAATAAAAGCAAAGAAACCAATCATAACCAGATAATAAATTTTATTTCAAGAAAAGTTTAAAAAAAAAAATATCATAAATATTGGAATTTAAAATATTCATTAACGTAATTACGAAATGACGCCAAGAAATAGCAATAAAAATGAGCGATAAGTAGTGAATAAAAGCGGCACGTTTAGGTAAGCCGGGAAAAAAGGTATTATCGCGCGTCCTCTGCAATTTCCGTTCGAGGAAATGCCGCCGCGCCGCCAACCGGAATATCTCATCGTCAAGAAACTGATTAGTGGCGGTGTTTATGCTCGTTACGCTTCCTCTCTTTTTCTCCCTTTTTCTCTCTCTCTCTCTTTCTATCTCCGTTCTCGCACGCGCATTATTCACCGGTTCGCTCGTTCTTTCGCAGTTTCTCCTTCGCGCTCTATCTAGCGCGTTCCTCCGTTTTTTCTTACCACGACGGAGGTAGTGGCTTACCTCGCTGAGCGAATGCCGCATTCTCATCCCCAGCACTTGCCGTCGCACGAAGCGTACTATTAATAACGCGCTATTCCATATCTCAATCTTTTTTTTTTCTCATGCTTCTCATTTTTTTTTTTTTTTTTCATTTTCTTTTTTTTTTTTTTCGTCGATTTTTCGTTGTTTATTTTCGAGTTAATTTTAAGTTGCTTGATAATAATATCTTATAAATGTATTACTAGTTATACTGTGAATGAATTTCAATTAGGATGTATTGACTTTTTCGTTTCCAATTTACATACAAATAACTATTAGGTATTACCTGTTGTTCTTTATACTTCAATATTTGCATAATTTTTCTATAACTGTGATAATCCTATAAATAAAACCATAAGTACTATTTTTTTGCTTTTAGCGAATGTACAATATTTTATAAAACATTACGATTAAATTATTCTATCGAATGTAACAATACTTATACAATTTGCATTAAAGTAAATGAAAAAAATTTGCTTTTACATGAATCTACATTATTACTTTGTTAGTATATACTACTGAGAACTAATGATCTCCACTTGTTACAAAGACTCGGTTAATGTAATTCAGTTTAAAATGTTCATTTAATGAAATCCGCTCCTTCTCTAAGTATATTTCCCATTTCTATTTCGTCTCGCTCTTCTTTTCACCTTTCTTTTACTCTCTCTCTCTCTCTCTCTCTCTCTCTCTCTCTCTTCTTTTTACCTTTCATTTACTCTTTCTCTCTCTCTCTCTCTTCTTTTATCTCTCTTTTTCTCTTTTTGTTACTCGTCCAACTATTCCGCAGTTCGCGATTCGACAGTTGATCGATGACTCGACAAGTGGAAGACTATGAGCGACGCGATCGCTGAAATAAGTAAAGAAAACAGATTAACTTTCCGGCGAGGAGCTCGAGATAAGCATAAAAGCGAGTAACTTACAAATCATCCCCTTGCTATACGCGTATCGAAGGGGAAGAACGAAAGAAGCTTGGAAAAGTGGAAAAAAGAGAGAGTGCGAGGATTCTTACTCGTGTCTGGGCGCACTTGGAACTTTGAGGATCGTTTGGGAATGCAGAATGAAAAGTCCCCGAGGCGGGTGATTGAATTTTTGCGTTTGCCACGCGCTGGGATTATACGTACTCGCGCCGCCGCCGCCGTTCCTCTTCTATTTCTTCTTTTTTTCCAAAGCTTTGGAATGCTGCTAATTGAAATTGTTGCCTGGCATTATGGTACTACTCATTTTTCTATCAAGTGAGAAATTTGTAATCTCGGCCTAATCTATTTTATCATATTTTCTTGGTAAACGTTTTACTCAAGTTTTAATTCTTTCATTTTTTACTATTTTATTGCCTTTTTAAAAAATTATTAAAAAATTTCAAAGGAACGTTATAAAATAAATGTTTTAAATACTTATCAAATTTTTATTTAAAATAAAAATTTAATTATGAATTGACGATAAATTTAAAAAAAAAAATGTTGATTTTAGACAAATAATATTATAAATAAACGATTTAATTATCAGAGACCTAAGTTAATTATTGACGTTTAATAAATTAGAACAGAATTTAAATAAAAATTTAAAAAAACTGAATGTACAGAATAAAAATATTAATTAAGAAATTCAAGCAGACGTAATATACATAAAAACTACTATAATATAGGAACCTAAAATTATGCCTCCAAAAGATAAACACGATTATATTTCTAAAATATTATTTAAAATAAAATACAACGCGTTGATAAAAAGAAACGATTGTTTATTTCTCAAACTATGAGACAAGTTCGCTATTATGTTCGGTGTCTTCCATGTATATAAACAATGGTATAACCGTTTACATTACAACAGACGGCAAAGGATAAAAAAAAAAAAAAGCAGAACTACGAAAGAAACGGCGCGTCTTCAATAATTCACGCGAAATAACGCGTCGTATTACTTCTCTCCTCGCGGCAAGCAAATCTCGTGATGCCATGGCTCCACTTGTCGAAAGAGACGATAAACATAAAATACACCGACAGCCAAGAGTAGTTCGAGTCACTGCGTAACCGAGGCAAGCAACGTAAACCGCGGCCAACGGCAACCGGGAGCGAACCTGCTGAAGAAAAGTTCAAAATAGAAAGAGAAAGAGAGAGAGAGAGAGAGAGAAAGGAACATAAGGAGAGGAGACTTGCACGCGTGCAGCATCCCGTGCACCGAAGGAAGAATCTTTGGGCTTGTTCTTGCAGAAGCTTTCCGGATATCTCTCGCGCTATATATGCATACGCGTGTCCTCCCTCTCCTCTTTCTATCTCTCGACTACTTGTTCTCGGTGCATCCATCTCTTTCCCTCCTTTTCTCTCTCTCTCTCTCTCTCTCTCTCTCTCTCTTTTGGCTTGAGTAAACGGCAAAGAGAGAGCGCAGTGGCACGTTGTAATAATACGTAATATCTTTACTGTTTTAGGCAGCCGCTCGCGCATTATTCGGATGCCGGGCGTGCCTTGGAAGTTTAATTTCGAATCGTATTATATCCCGAGAGCGAGCGAGCTAGCTACCTAGGCGAACGAGGCAGAGCCGAGGCACCCGAGTGAGAAAGACGGATGGCATATGCGGAAGAGAAAACGAGAGCGAGAGAAAGGGAAGGTTGGGCATAGAGCCAGGGAGTTTTGGACGAGCCGAGTAGAGGCGGACACATGGTAGTGGGAGAGAGGAGATAGGAGAGAACGCGAGAGCGTGTACGCGCAGGAAAAGCCAAGCAAAGCAGCAGCCGGCTGGATGGAGAGAGAGAGAGAGAGAGTGAGAGAGTGAGAGAGTAAGAAAGAGATGAGGATGAAGGAGGTAAAGAGAGAAAGGATACGGAAGTACACGGATATGAGGCCGCAACTATACGCCTCTAGTTTAGCCGGGGTATATATACGCGTCTTTACTCTGTGCGAGAGATGTATAGAAATGAAAGCTTAAGGAATTTACAAAACAAATGATGTAATGGCCGATCATAAAACGGTAATACCAAGTTTTTCTTCCACCGCGAAAGAAAGCTCTATTGAGTTTACATTTTTTTAATTTATTATGAGCGATATATGTTTGATTTTGGATGACTACTGATTACCGTAATCATTTTTTGGAATGAATTATCCATGACAGACATTTTGAATTGATCAATTTGAATAGTTTAATATCACTTTCTCTCTCTCTCTCTCTCTCTCTCTCTCTATCTCTGCATATACATATATTACTTTAATTAAATAAAATTATAATTATTATTCTAATACAAATACTATCTTTACTCTAAACGAATAAAATATATATAAAAAAAAAAAAAAAAAAAAAAAATTTTGAAAATTTATCAAAACAAGGAATAACATTACCGTCCATACATGTAACCGCTAATTGAACGTCGGCTTTACTTTTAATTTTCACGTTTGCGGCTCGATTACCTATTTTATGCACATGTTTGTCCATATATACGAACACATACGTGCACACACCTATCCACACAGCTACATACGCACATACATACCGACGAGAATAAATTCTCGAGGCCACGCAACGTTGACTGTTACAACGTGAGGTCACGAGTAGAGTAGCCTAGAGGAAAAGAGGAAGAGAGACGACACTGGTCCGAGAACGGATTATCATACAACATAGAAGCATGATAGACTATTTTTTTGATTTTCAGTTTTCTCGCTTGCACTTATTTCTTATCGTTCGAGTCTAGTGCGAGAATTTAATTTTATTAATAATGTCTACGCTGCTAATTGACGAACGATGTAACATAATAATGTACATTAAACGTATGCGTTTATATTTATTCCCGCTGAGCGGGATATCCATTAACAATGAATTTTGCAGAAGTTTGCATTTGATGACGTTTATCTATTATGCAACATAAGATAAGATTAATGACGAATATCGGATATAATTATGATCGATGTTTATTCGAATAAAAATATAAAAATTCAAAAATTGTATAAATTATTTATTGTAATTTTTTTTTAAATTCATTATTATTACAATAAATAAGAAAAAATATTATGTTACAGTAACTTCTTAAACAAAATAAAATTAATTATTTCGGAAGAAACGAGAACATCGTACAATCTTAATAGTATTGACTCCATATGTTGATGATATATATTTGTATTGATGTGCGCAAGTAGATTGGTTCCGAGTGTTATCAGACGCCAAATTTACATAGCAATATTAGCTATACGTTAAATAATTGCATATATCATAATTAATTACATTTGTTATAACATTATAATTAATTCTTAAATTAGAAAAATGTTTGTTTTTAATTTTTAAACTGGAATATAATAGTAAAAGTAACTATTTTTAGTGATAAATAAACATAATGCAATCATGTACTTGAATTTACTTTAAATAATAAACCTCGCTTAAAATTAATTTAACATGTTTACTCATCTAGCCACTGCTTTAAAATAATTATACATTATGCGGTACGGAAATTCAGTAGGCTATCTATGTAACTATAATAGCTATGTTTATTGTTCTTTAGAAATTGGAGAATAATTGCAGTGACAAAGAGAAGCGCTTGTAAATTATAATTCTTATACAGTATTTTATAAAATTATAATTTAAGAATTATAAACATAAATGTAAATTTCTTTTTGTAAATATTTTAATTAATATATACCATTAAATGGTCGTAGAGAATTGATAATCACGTGGAAAAGAGGTAATACATTTGCAAAATTAAATTTACAGTGATAAAATTATTATGAAAATTTATTCAAAATACTATCGTTCTTTATGATTTTGTTATATCCTTAAATCATTTTTAAATCATCGCATTATAAAATAAATCACAGTACATATAAAAATTAATAAAACATAATGAAATTTGAATTACTTTTCAGCTTCAGTTTAGTAGAGTAGCAACACGAGTGCTGCATTTCTTTCCTTTATCTGACCGTCCCATTGAGCAAGCAAAATAATAAAAAATTGTAGTAAATCAAAATCTTAATTTAATTTGCTAAAGAATAATTTAAGTCAAATCAAATTAAAATTTTATCAAGTCGTTTTTAATGAATCATAATACTATAGATTTTACTTTTAAAAAGATAGCAATTTTCTGATAAAAAAATAAGAAATTAACAAATATTATTCATTTAAATCTTGTACAAGCTCAATTTTGGGTGACGGGCTGAAATATTTGTAACTTACATATTAGTCAGACACGCTCGTCTCTTACGATGCTATTCCGCAATTACTTTTCGGCAAACAAAATCGAACAACTGTCTAGCGGTAAATTAAATTGAACTTTCTCTCTCTGTCTCTCTCTCTTTCTCTCTTTTACTCTATCACCCTCTCATTCTCTCCTGCTTTTCCTTTCCATCTCCATCGTTCCTTCTGTTTGGAGCGAGAGCTCCGAGCATTATTCAAGAGCGAAAGGCCGCTCCGCGCCATTGGCTGCTGTCGTCGTTGGCGAATGGTCCCAGGCAATTGTAATCATTAACTCACCGCCATGAACTCACCCGAGTAGCTGCGGTGTATCGACACACATAGCGTTCCACGCATAGCTACCACAATTAACGCCGATGCTCTGGATTCTCTATCTCTCTCTCTCTCTCTCATACATTCTATTCGTTTCTCTTATTACCTTTATCCTCATTTACGCATGATGTTTACGAATGTTATCTTAATCAAATTTCATGATGTAAAACGATCAAAGCAAATTCTTGTAAATATTATTGTAGTATGTTTGGATTTTTAAAATTGCTACGTTTACGTTAATTTATTTTATAACTTTTTAATCAAAAAGCTATTATTTATTACATTATGTATATTCTCTTTATACAACATGTGCAGTACGATATCTTTGATTTCACGCTCACTAGTTTTTTTAACTTGCTTTTATGTAAAAGGAAAAAGAAACGACGATTCCTTCCTGAAAAAAAACTAAAACGAAATCGCGTGGTATCAGAGTGTAGCCATGGCGCGCTAACAGGAAGATCCGCTGTTTCAAAAATCAACTCCCATTCTCCGAAGTGCTTGGAAACGTTTCCATTTCTTTTTTTCTTTTCTTTTTCTCTCTCTCTTTTCCTCTTTCTCTCTCCCTCTCTCTCTCTCTTTCTTTTTCTCTCTCATTCTCTCTCATTTTCTTTCTTTCAGTAACATAACGCTTCTAAACTTGGGTACCGCGAAAAAAAAACTAGCCATTGCTATCCCGACAACTTCTCGCGCGCCCAAAGTGCACCTCGAACGGCAAAAGGAACAGTCTTAGAAAAAGGGCAGAGGTCGATTAAAAACTCTGATAAAGAAGGCAAAGTGTACTAAACCGCTTCATTGACTCGGCGGGCCCGCGTGCGAAGGTAAGTGCACTCCTAGTGTAGTCTAACACCGTCGCTTTCTCCAACTTCTCCATATCGTTTGCTTTGATACTCTTTTTTTTCACTTGCTGCTTTTTGCGCTTGAGAATGAGAGAAGATTCATGAACATCGGATATGGTGAGATGAGCAAATGGTCGCTGCTCCGCTGCGAAGGAAAGTAAAATGCCCATAGATTCGTACAAAGTCGATGGTGAGAAGAGGAAAGAAAAAGATAGAGAGACAGAGAGAGAGAGAGAGAATGGAAGAAAGGATAAAAGCGTGATGGGCGAAAGACAGAGAAAGATAAAAAGGAAAAGAAAGGAGGTAAGGAGGGCGCGAGTATAAAAAAGCTCAAAGCCCCGGAACTCGAAGTAAGTGTAGTTTCCGGTGCCATTACCAGAAGAAGCAAGCTCCGTTACTCTCGTCTGCACACTGCCTCTTCGCCTTTGCTTCTTCTTCTTCTTTACTTCTTCTCTCCTTTCTATACTTATATACCTTTAGCCCATTCTTTTTCGCCCTTCCTCTCTCTCTCTCTCTCTCTCTCTCTCTCTCTCTCTCGCCCTCTCACTTTTCTCTGTTCTTCGGCGACTCGCTTTTTCCATTCTCGTTTCGTTCACCCCTCCCCCCGTTCTTTCTTTCGTTCTCTCTTTTACTTTTCTTTCCACGCGAGTTTTCCAGTCAAGATTGGGGAAAACGAAGGCGAATCGTGGCCATTACCGGATCCGACCCTCGAGACTCAGATTCTGCGGCTTCAACTCTTTCGGTTTCGCTGCTCTCTTATCCCTATTCCTTTTCATTTTTCTCTTTCTCTCTTATTCTTAGTCTACTTCTCTTTCGTTTTCCTTTGTTAAATCGATTTGGAATTGAGCCATGACCGGAGTACAACTAAAAGAAGAGGAAGAAAAAGTGACTCGGTTCCAGCGCACAGCGACGGACAATCGGCCGCTTTTTTCCTTAGCTTTCCTCGATATTATTCGGAAATCGCAGTTGGTAGTAGTAAAAGAGGTGGAGAAAGAAAGAAAAAGAGTGAAGGAGAAAATGTATTGATAACGCCGCTAGCTCGGAAAAGAATTACAGGTCGTGAAGGGACACGATACACGTCGAGCGCGAACCGATCCGTGGACTCTTTACTTAGTACCGTGCTTCACTTTTAAAATACGTTGGGTGCATCGCTTTTTTTCTTCTTTTATGTCACAAAATTCTCAATACAAAGTAAAAATCTGTATTAGGATGAATTAAAGAGAATGCGTTATATGATTTTAAATTAATCAAATACTGTTTTGATAATTAGTTTTTATTCAGTCAGGCTGACATATTTTGACTTAAACTTAAATTTATAAATAATTTCTAAAGCTTCTTTATTTTATCAATACCCATTGTATATTATAATTAATTTAGTATCATAAATATGATTAAAATGTTCTAAAAATGTAAATTATAATTAAAAAAACATAATTTAATTTACTGCAATTTATAGAAATTATATAACTGTCAATTATTTTAATGGCAATTAAGTATTTTAAAGCTAAAATTTTAAATTCAATGAAAATTTTGAAAGTCAAGTTTTTTTCGAAACCCAATAGATTAAGTGAACAAACAAGACGGTCCATCATGCAGAAACTTGTTAACCAAGAAAATCTACCCGTCGTTTTCCAACGCGCCACATCCAAGTAGTCGAACATTAGTACTAGCTAGCACAGCTAGATAAGAAAAAAGAGTAAAAGCAGCAACAACAGCGGTAGCTTTGGTATCCTGTCTGTTTCTTCCTTAGAAACCCGCTACCGCGCCATTCCTATTTCGGTGCACGTAGCTCATTTTTATCTCGAGTCCTTCTAATAAAAGCCGAAACTCTCTGTCTACCAGTCTCTCTCTCTTTCTCTCTTACTTTCTCCCCTCCGTCTCTCTCTCTCTCACACACTTTCTCCCTCTTTTTCCTTCTCTCTCTCTCTCTCGCGCTCTCTCACATTCGTTCTAATTTCGTTCACGGTCCTGAGGCGCGACTCGTTCCACGCGCAAATCACGTTTACCCGAGCGCACGCGCTCCTTTCGGCTTCTAGTATAGCAACCAAACACTGACGGATGCCTCGTACCAAAGAAACGTGCGCCACTTCGTCGATTCGCGCGCGTACGCGGCCAATCATTTCAATCGAATTTATCAACGGACCACCGCCGTAGAAGAGAACCAGAAACGACATAGTTTTTCTTTCGTCTGCCTGTGATGGTATTGGAAACAGTAACTCCTTTGACGTGGATAACTAGAAAGAACGTTCGCTACCGATGCCGCTAAAGTTAAATAATATCGCTTCTTATAATCCCTTATACATTGTTTGCTGATGATGCTGATGTGATCGACAGGTATCGGCTATGTAATTATATAATAAATATAAGCAATGATCGTGAAGCTCGATGCATTACATACAATACGTATGCACAACGGAATCAAACAAAATATAAAACTGTCATATTTTAAAATATGAATAATTATAATTATTAATTTTGTAAGGCATAAATTACACAATAAATATACAAAGAAGAAATTTAATATCTACTTTTTTATAATAGAAAATTTGAATGGAATTTTTTATTCGTTGACTATGTTCTCGTAAATATTAAATATAACAATTTTTTTATAAAAGATAAAGTTGTGTCTGCTGATACTTATTTTATAACAGTATTTTTAAAGATAAACTCTTGAGAAAAAAATTGTTCCGGTACCCAAAAAACAAGTGCAAATGTACCTCGTGCTTTTCAAGTGGTAATTGCATGTGATTTGCACGAAGTGAATTAGTGGCGCAACATAATGAGCCGCGCGACATACATATATATGAATAAAAAAGCAAAAAAAGTTGAGAAGTACGCGACAAAGAAAAAAAAAAAAAAAACAACGCTGCGTAAAAGTCAACAAGCAACTGAGTTGGAGGAGGTACTCTCCGGTTTTCTGCGAGCGACAGAGAGAAAATTTCATATGCAAGAGAAAGGCAGGGAGAGAAAGAGAGAAAGAGAGTGTGAGGCGAGAGAAACGAGGGAGGGAATCCCTTACGACGCTCTGCAGCCCGCGAAAATTTAAATTCAACCTGACGCGTGAAACGAATAGGACTTGCTAATGCATCGACCATGGAGAAACGGACAGAAATGCAAAGATAGAAAGAACGAGAGAGGGAGAGAGAGAGAGAGCGACAGTGAGAAGAAGAAAGAAAAAGGGATAGAACCTAACTCGTTTCTAGCTTATTTTGCTTTGCTAGCTTCCATAACGAGGGAATCTTTAGTTTGCATAAAGGACTACTAAAAATTGGGCTACTTTTATAGTTTACTCAAAACTCTTGACTGGATAGCGCATGAACCCTTTTTTCTATATAAATTTTGGCTGACACTAATGTGCACTGTGCATTAGGGACACAAATAGAATTAAAACAATTCCAAGGCCTTCATTTTATAAATATTGTAATTTTACAAACATTTATTTTAAATAATTAGGAAATTGATTTGTCAATTGATTAAAAGTCATTCTTATAATGTTAATTTTTCTCCAAAAATATTTTATAAAATTGTTATTGTTCAGAACGAAGAGAAATAGAGGAGATTAAAGAAGTTAAAGAGGAGAGAAAACATAACGAGCTAGTCACCTAGTGATTTTGGGACCGCGTCATGACGATGTTCTTTCACCAATTAAAAAATTGATAAAAAAAAGTACCACGAACCAGCAATGAATACTTATGAATCTTTTAATTTCAGAACTTAGAAAATTGTTCGTGATATAATAAGCGTTAATGCAGCTCTCGGCAAGTAAAAAAAGAAAGAAAAAAATTATAGTTACATTTGAAGATTTAAATAAATATCAAGACTGCCGCTTCTTCTTCAAATTTTCTTTTCGTTTATTATTTTATTGCTAAGAAACTATTTTCCATTTGAGTCTCGCGAATCTTAGACTACAAACGAGCCTATGTACACATTTTCACTAACTGAAAAAAAAAAAATATATATATATATATTAAAATTGAAAAAGAGACTACAGTTTAAAAAAGTACCAAAAAAATAAAACCGCGAAATTAAACGGCGATGTCTGTTAAAAAATTACAAAAATTAATAAAATACAAAGTATAAACTAAAAATAACGAAACACAATTGCACATAAAATTACTATAAGCCAACAAATCTATAAAAATAAATTTTTTTAATTATCTGCGTGCTCCTCGCATCAATTCTTATGTAAAATAAATAAATCGTCATCCTCAAATAGCTGACAGTCGAAAAATTTGTCGAATTAATGTCCCGACACGGAAAGCATCCGATGTATATGAGCTTTTCTCACACCTTCGCTTCTTTCTTTGTTTCTCTCATCCTTTCTTTCGCTCGCTGAAAAATCCCTCATCCAATTAACAATGTACCATTCGTCTCGTCGACAAAATTACACGCGAAGTGACGCTTTCCCGGAGGGCCAATAATAGCAGCCCACGATAAACCGTCGCGGCACGAAATCGCGCAGAAACTTTGCTCAAGCCTCTTTTCCCTCGCCCACTCTTACGTGTTCTGTTTTTAATCATTTGTCTTTCACTTTGATTTGCGCGAAAATATATATGTATATATATATACATGCACGGGGCCGGCGTTAGAGCGGATTTCACTTTATCCAAAATATACCGAGAAACGGTACGGTAGCGGTAACTACGGCGACAGCGCACTCCATTATGCGTCGTTATATAACCAGACGGCGTGGTAATTGCTTCGGTAATCACTGCATAACGCATGCGATCTACCACTTGAACGTCGCAGTTTATTGGGTTATTACTAAACTACGGAGAAGGCAGAGAGAAAGAGAGAGAGAGAGGGGGGGAGAGAGGGAGGGGAAGAAGTGTAAAGAGACACCGTCACGACAAGAATATGTGCCATTAAACTTCGCGGCTAAATCTTATGGCAAAAATATCTCGTGTAATTCAACGATAAATAGACATTTTTACAACCCTTTTTTTTTAATGTCAACTATACGAATATAGAACTGAGACATTTCACTATTTTAAAGAAGCGTATTGAAAATATCTCCGTTAAAGTATTAGAATTTTACATAAACCAAATATTGATTATTAGAGACAAAATAAAAGATGTATTTTTATCATCATATTTTGTAAAATTTTGTATTAAAATTGAATTATTTTACTTTTATATTTTAATTTCGTAAGCATGATGGATTATATAATTTTTATTTTTCGAAGAAATAAAAAATAAAGTATTATCTTTTGGGTATTCACGAAATTTCAAAAATTATTATAAATGATTAGATAATAAAAACTCGTATAAAGAATATTACATTTAGTTATGAATAGTGGATCGATATACACTGCGGTTCAAAAGTATTCAATTTTTGCCCGTATGCCAAATAATCCAAAAAATCGAAAAAAATTTTTTTTTCACCTCGATCTCTGTGAAATCACAGCAGACACGTACATATACATGTACATACTCGAGAGCGCACGGTTACATAATTTTTCTGAAAAGCTCTTTCACACGCGCTTTCGCGACGAGGCTTATTATTTCTCATCGCTTTCGCATTCAAATTTTGACGCATATATATATTTATAAAAACGCATGTATATTTCGCCGCGGTAAAACTACATACACACACACATGTACATACTCGCGCGGCTGTTTTTCTCCGGCCTCTCGAATCGAAAATTTATGCGGTGGTCGCATGATCAAAGTTCCGTATCGAGTGAAAACGATAAGGGCATGCGCGTACGCATAAGTCGGAAACGGGCCACACATCGGTAGACAAAACGCGCGAATACCTACATGAATATAGGAAACTCGCTCGCGCTATGTATGTATACAACCGCATCCGCGTTATGCACATATATATGTATATTTATACATACATATATTCATGTACATGCATTTATACATAGGTAGAGACAAGTAAGCAATCCTTCTTTCTCTCTCTCCCTCTCTCTCTCTCTCTCTCTCTCTCTCTCTCTCTTTCTCTTTCCCGG
This sequence comes from Chalcis sispes, assembly GCA_949987625.1. Lineage (NCBI taxonomy): Eukaryota > Metazoa > Arthropoda > Insecta > Hymenoptera > Chalcididae > Chalcis > Chalcis sispes. The sequence goes on from OX465096.1 coordinate 23,001,054, forward strand.
ACACACAAATAGATGACTGGTATGATTTGCCCGGAATCGGCTTTGCGGCCGCTCGCTTCCAAAATATATCACCGCTTTTGTAACTTTGATTCCGGAGGACGGGTACTGCCTCCGTTCACCGCCATCCGGTTTGCCTCTCTACCGTCACACGTCGAAACTCGACGGAAAATAGAGGTCAGCATGCTTCGCTCTTTTTACTTCCTCTCTCTCTCTCTCTCTCTCTCTCTTTCTCTCTTTCTCCCTCACCCTTTATTCTTCCCTCTTTTCCATCGTTCTCTCGGTGCTGCATATATTCCTGCTTGTGTCTCTCCCTTTCTTTTCATCCATTTCATTCACCTCTTCTTTCTCTCTCTCCTTCTCTCTCTTTCTCTCTTTATCCCTCGCTCTCGCTTGACCATTCGCACGCTTGGCTGGTCGTTTATGAATTTTGCGCCAGAGCATTTTCCACCGTACTGCGACTGCTTTTCAAAACGGAAATTTCGATCCGAAGTACTGCCTGCTTTATTTCTATTTATTATTTTCTTTTTCTTTGTTTTTCTCTTTCTTTTTAGAATATAAAATGGCTGGAGGAGAGAGAGGCTACCCAATGCACAACGCTTTTCACGACTTTTATATTACTCGCGAGGCTCACGTTATAACCCGATCTAATTGTTTTGCAAAAATGATTGATTTTTTTTTTTTGTGGGAAGTATATATCAAAATTTTGTTCCCAAATATCAGTTTATTATTGACTCAATCGACAATTCTCCAAAAATATTTAACCAAGATTTTGCATCTGAACGATGTGCAAGACTTTTTATAAAATTTTTTTTTATTCAATTTACCGATTAATTATTCAAATGAACAAGCGATACGTTTTTATATTTATAAAATACAAAATAAAACAAGATTTCGTGATTTAAAATTTTATCAACAGCTAGGAATAATTTTCTTTTAAAATATCTATAATAATTGTTAAATGTCTTTTTACATATTTCATGAATAATTAATAATTTTAAATAAAATTTTTCGCATGTTATATAATATTAAATTAATGTTTGTTTATTAAAATGTAAACGTTAAGTTGCTACTAAGCTGCTAAATAAAGATTTAATATAAAAAGCCACACAAAGGTAAAAAAATTGAATAGTAAATTATTTTCAATAGAAATAAAAGAGAAAAAATAATACTCTTAATACTGCTGGTTTTACTGGTCACACAAAAATTTTTGCCGAATTAAACTAAAAAATATTCAGTTTGCCCATTGCCGCTTATTATTGGAACACTTGCAACAATTCCATTTCGTAGGATATCTTTGTCGGTTACGGGTTTCGAGACGCTTTTTATATCTCGTAAAAGTAGAAAGACACGAGCACTCGCGATTTTAGCAACAAAAACTAAGCCTTATGAAATTGTAGCCGGGCCAAAAGTATTGCGGCAACGATGTCGGAAAAAGGAAAGTGTGTTCCAGAACGATAACATTTATATTTATTTCTTTCTCCACGGCCTTTCTTGTTTTCTGTCGGGAGGTTTTTCCGAATGGAGTGACTGTTGCATTAAAAAAAAAAAAAAAGAATAAAAAAAAAAAAAACGAAGCAAGCCGAAAATCTATTTACACGAAGCATGACCGGTGCTGGAAAAATGATACCGTGGCAGAGCTTTTTCTTTAGCTGAGTTATTTATTTTCATTGCAATAAGTCGAGGAAAAAAATGTAATTGTCTGTGCATTTTGAAAAATGTGTCTGTAAAATTTATTATTATAAATTTATAGCTTATGTCCAGTGTGATTATTTCATAAACTTCATTATTATTTATAATCATAAATATTTTATTAGACGATTTTTCAATATTTTTGCATTATTAAACGCAATTTATTTATAAATTTTGTAGAAGAGAAGCAAAATTTATTATTAATTAAGTTTATCAAAATGTACATTAAGTTACATCCATCTTACTAAAATGTTAATTTACTACATATATAATTTATTCTATAGTTATATTTTGAAGATAAATATATTAAATTAATTTGCTTTCTTATTAGTTTGTTTTCAATAAATTAATTCGAGGAAGAAAGGGCATAGAAATTACGCATAACTTTAAATTACGTGATTTAACAACACTGTCACTAAAAACAAAGCCTAGTGTCGCTACTTTCTAATTGCAGATAAAATTTAAATGATCTTACGCCTAGATTTTCACGTAAATGTGAATATTTTATATATGTGAAATTCTAATCTTATTCTTATCTTAATTCTAATCCATTAAAAGAAAAAAAAAAAAAATACGAGATATTTGAGCTATTATTATTAGAAGTTTGATGAATATTTTAATTCGTAATACAGCATTAGGCAAAATAGAATCAATGCTTTATTATTGATATCCCTAATTATATACGTTAGATTTACATTTGATATAATCATCTAAACATCGATTTAGTCTTCTGCGGATAAAATGAAAAATGACAGATTTTAATAAAATGCTATTTTTGTTTAATTTAAGAATTACTTTAAGAATAATTAAATGAAATTGATTCAATTTATATAATTTATGTTTCATCAACACTCAAAATTAAACATTCCATCTTGCTCTTCCTTCTCCTGTCTTGTTGTCCTTTCAGAATTTATCTCGATAATTGAGTGAATTGCAACTATTATAAATGTATGTGCGTGTAATTTAAGTACCAAATTACAATGTAAACAACATTACATATTATTATTTATAAAGTTCATTTAATATTACGCTATTTTATAAAAAATAATCATTTTTTGACAAAAATCAAATTGATGAAAATAAACTAAAACAAAACTGAATATTTATACAATATTAAGCAAAAAAAAAAAAAGAAATAAATTATTTTATTCATTTGCCGTTACCGCCACATAAGTATAAAACTCAAAATCATTTCTAAAATTAAAAAGTGTGTACCGTATATAGATATTATCAATTATTACAAGCTAGAGAGAGAGAGAGAGAGAGAGAGAGAGAGAGCAAACTCAGTTGGAAAGCTACCATCAGAGGGTTAAAATAGAAAGTCAGAGGGTTGAAAGAAAGAGAACAGAATACTACATTGCCTGCACTAGTACGAGTGCATTATTCTTTTACCAGCTTAAGATTTTATACTGTTCTCTTATCAACTTAGGGTTATAAAGGGTTGAACATTTTATATGAATTATTATGATTAAAAACATTAATTTATCAAATATAATCCACACCATCAATATCTAGTATAATCGTATAATTTTTTTTATAACTGGTAACGACTTATTTAAATCACCAATAATGACGAAATCATCGGTGAATATTATAGCGATAATAATATTAATTTAATTAAATAATATTATTAATGTGTAAAAATAATGATTTCTTTCTAAATATATTTAATAAAAAATATTGACCTTAACTCATTATTTAAAATCATACGACAAACGAAAACTTAAGAATCAACGCAAGTTCTAACATTGTATTAAAATTTAAAATCTTATAATATATGTTATCTTTCTGGCAGATGAAAATAAATGAAGTTGAATTGAACTTAGTCTTGGTTTTTTGGTTAAGGACTATCTATATTTTAATGAAACACGTGCCTTACAGTATGAATAAAAGTTGCTTGACTAACGGTTTAGAAATAATTGCACAGTAATCCATTTTACAGCTCAGTAGCCGTGCGGTTCCCCAGAGTATAACATAATTTAGTTCTACCTGATGACCATCTATACATACATCAAATTGACTTCTAACAATTTTATAATTCGATTATTTCCTGATATGAAATATAATTTTAGAACTGGAAAAATTCTTACGTTTGATTTTTTTTTTTTTTAATATAAATCTTTTTTTAGCTTATATTTTATTTTCTAATCAATTAATGTATCTTTTTGAAAAATTATTATGAATTCTTTCAACAAGCGTAAAAACAATAATTTCAGTCATTTTTTATTTTAAATGGAAATCAAATTATTTAATATTATATCGATCCTTTTAATATTGATTCGTTAATCAATCTTTTAATATAGCTCTGAATAAAAAGAATTTATATTTTAACTTTAGTAATTAAACCATTTTTTTTTATAATCTTGAGAATTTTATTTTTTAATTGTTTAAAAAAATGTCAAATAATATTTCAATTTCATAAATTTTATTTTTCTCACAATTAGATATAAAATTGTACATAAATTACAAATACAATATATACATATATACATATATGTGTGTATGTGTGTGTACATAAATTGCAACACAGTTAATATAAACTCAAAATACTTCTCATAACTTTTATAACGAATTAAAGTTTATCACGATGCTGACATTATTAGAATATAAAAGTTTTCTCATATATATCCATATTCTCTGAAAAATAATAAGTTTTCTAATAACGTTCACGCGATTAAAAAAAGTACAAAATAAAAAAATTTACTCTTTTTAAAATTTATATCAATAAATATTTGCGTTTAAAACTTAAAAAATAAATGTCGCGTATATTTTTCGAAAACTTAAAAAACATTTCATACGCGGCTCAACAACTCTTAATTTACGAATAACAAAGTATGAAAATTTATCTCATTCAAAGTACTGTAATAGTGATCTCGTGATTGTTTTAAATTCTTAGTTTTACTAAATGTTTGCATCTCCAACTTAAAGTAAAATAAATCTTATTTATGCATCGGCGATCTTTACACTCGAATAATCAGAGACTGAAGTCTCGTCTTACTCAACAAGTACACTTCATTTTAAGAAAATAAACAGTATTGTATTATTAGACGTAAAAACTAGTGTCACGGGTATACTTTATGTTTATTTTCTAACGCAATGTTAACGTATAGCAAATATTTTTCAAACGAATGTCGATAAAATAATAAAAATGAAGTTTTTTAAAATTTTTAAAATTATACACATTAAAAAGAAAAAGACATTATTTTGATTAAAAAAATTTCATATTTTTGATATCTAAAAAATATTTTACAACCAATTTATTTAACTTTAAGCGTTACTCTATTATAAAAACATAATGAATATCGACAAATATTTAACGTAACTGTATATGAAACAAATAACGAAGTGGCAATTCGTTATATTATTATTAAAAGTTCAGATTCAATTACTGATAATAAACAATTTATTCCAGTTAAAGAAGTATACAATTATTTATTTTTCACTCCAATAAATAATATAGAATATAAAATATAGTATATTATTTTTTCGTATTAAAAAAATTGTTTTGTGTTTTTTTCTAAAAACAATCGAGGATATTATTGTTAGATCAAAATTGCATTTAAAGTAATGAACAAAGTATTTATGCATTTTTATTCTATAAAGTAAACATGAATAACTAAATTTATTGTTTTTAAATTGCATTGATAATAAATTATGTGTAAATTTTTGTTATCAAATAATAAACAGATTAAAATTTGAACGAGTAATTTCAAACTTGGCAGCAACGTAGAATAATTATTTTATATTTATCAACCTAGTTTTTCTTTTCTAATTTTACAATAAATAATTTGAATATTTTCTACATAAATAATTTAAAACTACACCGCACAAAGATATATAATGCATTCAAATATACAGAATTAGAGCAACATTTAATTAAACTTTTTTAAATTCGCTTATTTTGATTATATTTATTCGTTTATACAGTTTATTAGTAATTTCTGAGAAGCCTCATGATTGTACATAAATAATTTTGTCATTTATGGACATTCGTGGAAACATTATTGACTGAACGACTCATTTGTCAAACGCATCGCAGGATATAATTTTTCTAATAAAGCTTATTGTTCTGTCTACTTTGCAACTGTTACGGTTTAAATTGTGCATATACTTAATGAATTATTTTTATCACCGTATAATTTAGGCGTAAATATAAATTTAATTGTATATTCATATCTTTTCAAAATTGCGAAAAACAATGTTTTGTGTATTTTATTTATAAGGATTCTTTTGTGATATGAGATAAATATGAATTCTGAAATTGATAAAATGTATATTGAAAGTATCATAACTTCGTAAAGCTTTACAATTTACAATTCAATATATTTCCGAAGAATAGCTTAGTTCAAGAATTCGGAATTCAGACATTATGAAAAGGGAATAAAATTTTAATTTATTATTAAAAAAAAATTCTTTGCTTAATGTAAAAAAGAAAAGAATATACACACACTAACGCACACGCACGCACACATCAATGCACGCGTAGGTAAAATTGAGAAAAACGTATCAAGCGTGTATTTACGAATATAAGATAATCGGAGAACAAAAGCAAGTTATTTTTGTTACTAAAAACTCTCGATCCACGAGTATCATGTATCCTCTTTTTTAAAACATAACTTCCTTTAACCTTTATCAAAACAACGACAAATAATCCATCATAGCGTTCGGAAATTTAGACAAAGTGTATATATTTTGAAGCATAGTAATTTCCAAAGCAGCCAAGCTACTTATCAAAATATTTTGTCTTCATCGGAAAAATATCTACAACCCCTCTAAAAACGAAAGCCATCATCTTCTCCACCTCTTCCTTCTTATTTTCTCGTCGTAGTCTTTTTTTTAAACTAGACCGGATACGTAGGTATAAGAAAAAAAAACTAGTGGAAGCTAATGCGTACACGTGCGGCGTGTGAGCTTGCGCGAGAGGAAAATTTTCCTCCGTAAGAGGGAGAAACAGAGAGAGACAGAGAGAGAGAGAGAAAAGCTTTGAGAGCGTGGATCAAGCGCCACAATCACCAGTTACCGGCCGTCCGTCCTGCGATTCATTCTCGCTGATGTTTATAAGTGAATGGTGAAAACTCGCGCGTGTATTTATTATTCATAATTTGGTTTATAGCCTTTGAGTATCAAAACTTTTTGTTGCGTTAAACTGCAATACAACGAAACGAATGATTTTTTTTTTTCGTCTTTTTTTTAAATCATATTTATGGCAGACTTTTTGATGATTTTTTTATGTGAACTTTTGTCACGTTAAAATTTTAAGAATGAAATAATTTTGTTTTATAAAAATGTCGCAAGCAATTGATGACGTTGACTAGATAATGTATTGATGTGCGGCGATTTGTTTATTAATAAACTTCGATTGATTATTGTTAAGTGCATTAAAAATTCAAGACAGATATAAAAGGTAAATTTCTATTTTATAAGAAATAAATTGCTTTTTTGAACAATAAACAAAAAAAAAGGAGTAATTTTATCGCATACAAGCAAACGTATTATTATGCATGTGTCAAATATTTTTTTGCGGCTCAACGATGAGTTTTGTTTATTTTTAAATTAACCTTTATTATTTTTGTAGTATTATCCTATAGTTAATGAGTTTGATAGTTTTTCCTTTTTTTTTAAATATTTATTTTATTTCTAATACTTATTTCAGAAATTTTGTTTAATTTATTTTTACATACAAAACAAATAATTTTAATTATTATTATTATTATTATTATTATTATTATTATTATTATTAAATGATTACAATTGGATTATTTTAATTGCCTGTCTGAAATTGAATAATTTCTTAAAGAAAGTAAAAAATTGTAAGTTAAAGATGATAAAAAAAAATTGTTTGCTATTCGAACTAAATTATTATTATTTAATAAAAACAATTTCTTGAGCACTTTTTTTCAAACGTCTTTCTCTTACAGAGAAGCTGCTGAAAATTAAATAAATTCTTTATACACAGGAAACAAGAAAAATAAAAAAAAAAAGTGATAGAAGAAAAATATTACAGGGATAAAAATAAGAGGAAAGTGTACTCCCCTTCAGCCTCGTGAATTCTCGTCGTGCGAATAATCACACTCCGAACGTTGGAAAAGAGAGAGAGAGAAGGAAAAGCAAGAAAAAAGAAAGAAAGCCCCAGTAAATCCAATGCGTGCGTTATTCCACGGAGAAGAAGAGTCCCCTAGCGAGGCGCTCGCTTATATACGGCGTATTGTATAACAAGTGGTCAATACCGAAATTTAGTCAGACGCAAACAGAATTCAAAAGACGATAAGTAGAAAGCTATTCCTACCCCGGAATAATTAGCTCGTCGTCTCTACTTGACCGAAAATCAGAAGAACAGCGGGCTAGATTATCTAAACTCACACAATCAATATCTTCCACGACCCTTAATCGTCAGTCGCATTCTATATTTCTGCAACTCGATACCATCGAGCTAACAACTATTTGCTCAAGTTCCGCGAGTGTTTTCTCGGACAAACAAGTGATTTTCTTTTGTGTTGACGCATAAGTGTATCTTCCACGTACACATAGACGCACACCTCCACACATTACGTTCACATGAGCGAATTGTCGGCGCAGTCAGTCTCGTGTAAGAACCACGCGACGAAAACGTGTTTTCGAATTTTTCCTGACTCCGGCCAGTCGGTCGATTGTTGACTATAAAATATTTCACTCTCGGTCTAATGGCCTTACGTCCTTCTTGCGTTCGTTAAAACTACTGATCCTCTTATCGTCTTAATTAAGCGCACCACTATCCGTCAACGTCTTCGAAATGCAGCTAACACCGCAGGACGAAATACCCGAGCAATACCTGCGCTACGTTATTAGTTTTCTCGATGGCTTTCGTAACGATACCATCGATTTTTCAAAGCCGTACTTGAATCCACACTTCAACGACATTTATCCATTCATCGTGACGGTTTACCTGCTTCTAATTGTATCGAGCACAATTGGAAATCTGGCGATGATCTATCACATATTCCGTTATGAGATGCACAAAGAGCCGACGTGCGCTTTTCTTATAAACGTCGCTATAGCAAACATCATACACGTGTTCTTTGTTCTGCCGATTACGCTCACCGTTACGCTGCTCCATAACTGGGTATTCGGACAATTTCTCTGCTATTGTCTACCGATGCTGCAGGTTGGTAATAATGTAATTTTAAACGATGAAGGGCTCTTGGGTACAGGAAATGCATGTGCATGCGGAATGCAGTCGAGCTTGAATAAAGCTGTACTAATAGTACTTATCTATTGGAGTTACGGTAGTGAAATTAGTCGTACATCAACGCTTAACGATTGTCAAGCATTTTAATGATTTAACTTGTGGATTTGACAGTTTCAACTTTTTTTAATACGAAATTTTAGTCATATATTTATTTTTAATTCAAAAATGATGTAATTTTTTTTCTAACAGCTCAAAATTTATTTTAATGCGAAATTTTGAGTTACATGTTTGTTTTTAATTAGAAAATAATTTAATTTTCTTAAACGGATTAAAATTATATAAACCTTTAAAATACATTTAATATTTTAAAAAATTAATAACAAATCATGAAAAATATTTCTGCATTCGATTTCGGAATTTTCGTAAATAAATATTCAACAATTTCTAAATACTTTGTAGTTCTACGGCATTATTTTAATAAATAAATAAAGCTGATAATAATAATAATAATAAATAATTATTATAATATTATATAATGCATAAATATTATTGCTACAATTAAATGATACATTGTTTATCTTACATACAATTTCTTATACATAACTTTACCAGTTTTTAATTTCATAATCATCATAATAATCGAAACCAAAATGAAAATTTATGCGATTTTTAAACATTTATGATTAAACTTTATAAAAATTTTAAATTTGAAAAATTTTATCATATTTTATAATCGAATATTTCTATTTATTTGCAAGATATTATTATGCTGAAATTCTCAAATGAATCGTAAAAACCAATAATAAAGTTCTTGTTTGTTGTACGTACTATAAATTCCATTTTAAAAATTAGAAAATTTAAAAAAAACCTATCTGCACACTAAAAAAAATTGACAATTGACGTTTTAAAGCTAATAGGAAGCGCGTCGTACTCCAGTTAACTTGAAAAGCCACAAAAAAAAAAAAAAAGTCGAAGAGAAATATCTTGTGGTATTTCAACGTTAACGGTAAATTCGTCTTTTATTTGTAAGCCGCGATACCAGCACGGTATATGGGATAAGTAGATTTCAGTAAAAATTTCAATAGGAAGAGGCTTTTCTCAGAAGACTCGCTTACACGAATTTCGACGCCGTTTCAAAGGATTTTCCAAAACATCTTAAAAATGTTACTTTATATTTATTTGAAAAAATTAACAAACAAGAGGTGACGTTTGAGCTTTTAATTTTTTATCAGCGTACTGTAGGAGTCAATACATTAACATTAGTATACTTAAATACACACACGCGTGCACACGTACTCGTACAAATACGCGTAAGATGAGCATTTCGGCGAAAATTGAGTGTCCGAAAAGTTTGAGATATGGCTTTTCCATTTTTTTGGGTAAAGCGTGAAGGGTTCCGGGTAGAGAATATACATTTGTCATAATGACAAAGCTTTCTTCCACTTTTGGATTTTATGACTGATGTTTTTTTACGATCGATAAATTTTTTCCAACGATTGTTGTAACTTTTTGTGATTTAATATTGATTCTGAACGCTTTTTACTATGGTTATTACGTAAAAATTATGCAATACTTTATTTTATTTAAATTTTTACTTTAATTTGCAATTAAATTAGATTAAATTATAAAATCCGAAAATGATAAATTTGCAGTGTAAGATTTTTAAAGAATTTATTATTTTATCAATTGCCGTTAATTATTACCTCAAGGGAAAACAAGCCAAGAATTTTCATCACAAGTTTATGCCGATAATTGTTCATTAAATCATCCAGTGTAATAAGAGAAAGAGTTTGGAATATCGCCCAACATAAAGGAGCTATATTTTTGTTAATAATTCAAAAACTCTCTCTCATCGTCGACAATTTTCTTCATCGTTTGCATCTTCATTACCATTTATATCGCGTAAGTCTCCTTTCATATCGCAGCATATTGTAAAAGGTTGAGATATTTAATCAACCGACTTGCCCAAGGTATCTCTGATGGGTGCCAATAGCACATTGCGGGATAACCAAAAGGTTATCCGTTCAAGTACTAAGCAACTAAAAACGTTGCTGTGTCTACCAATATTCAATATTTAATAAAAATATGAAAATTAATTAGTAAAATAATAATGAAGACATTTTCTAATAATGGGTTGCATATTTTATCGCTAATAGAACATAAATTGTGTTTTAAATTGTACTGAGCTATTGGATTTTATTGATCGACACTTCTGGTATATTTTTTTAATTCAATAAATATAATTATTTTTTTAATTATTTGTTAAATTAAAACAAAATTAATCGCTTTATTGAAATACAGAGATTTTATTTTTTTCGCACAGAACATTATTAACGAAATGTAAAACGATATTTAAATTTAATTGAAACAGATCGAATTTTTGATCTGTAGAAAAATAAATTTAACGATACACGTGAATATTAATTTTTTAATTTACAACTGTTATAAATACTACAGGGATATATATTAAAATATAATTGGTGACGTATTGGGTTTAAAAGCTTTTATAATGCTATCATACGTCAAACTATCTTTACACTTTCACAACGCAAAGATTTAAAAAAAAAATCCCTCTTAAAATTGAATCATGATTAAGATAATTCTTACTAATCGAAAATTATTATAATTACCGGTTTATGAAAACATTAATATTTTGAGAAAAGATTTAAAAGCATATCTATTTATATCTCATTTTGTTAAATCAATAGACTTAAACAGAATAGAAATAAAAATTTTATAATAAAGACACTAATGATAGTTTGATTAAAAATAAAATTAATAAAAACTATAAAATTTTGTTTATAAAATTGCGTTGCAATAAATAATCAATAAAATGCAATTAAACAAAATCAATATTTTATACAAGATTAATATATATATTGAATATTGTCGTAAAAGTGGATATGATATTCACAAATGTAATGAAGGGTACATTGGTTGAGTCAATCTCATGTACTCACCAATTAGGTGAATTTTCTTAAAAACAAAAAAAAAAAAAATAATATAATTCTGTAAAATATCAAAATTAATAGAATAAATTAACTTTGGAAAAAGTATATTGATTCAATAAAAATTTATTCGTTCATAAAATAAATTTATAAAAGATAAAATAATAGTTGATGTATATTCGATGTCAGTGTATTAATAATACAATTATTTTCTATTTCAAAAAAAGATGAAACAAAAAAAAAATTTATAAATAAAATCGTTGTTATTTTTCTAATATATTTAATTTATAGTTATCGAATATAACATTGTCGTCAAATGTAATGAAATTAAAATTTTTCAATTTTATCCATCTTTGCCGTATAAAACGTAATATAATTCGTTCGTATGATTTGAATGTACAAAATTTTAGGAATAAACTTTAATATAATTATTATTAATTCGTATTTATCAATGATTTTTATAAACTCATTAAATCTTATTAAATTATTAATTTATCTTTTATAAATAAAAACGAGAAAATAATTAATATAATATCGTATAATAATTCTTCTATAAATGTCAAAGACAATGCCATTTCAAAGTAAGTTAAGCTTAACGCGCATTATTCGTATGAAATTACAGTTTACAATAATGAAAATTACAGGTGTGCTTAATATGCGTTCTAATGCTTTCATGATTTTGCACCGACGATCGTGCGATTTCGTACTTTCGGTAAAAGCCGTTACATATAACGCGTCAACTTCTTGTATCGCATTCCATACAGCATTTGAGAATCGTTGCACGTTCTTCTAGAAACATATCAATTTCTCCCGCAAACAATACTCGCGCGCGCGAATTATACCACGGTGAATAATTGGGTCGATACCATTGTCGAGAACTAGCATTTATACGCACTGTGTATCAATATGAAAGAAAAAAAGTTCGACGAAAAAAAAAAAAAAAAAAAATAAAGAAAAAATTGAAAAACTATCGATGGCATCCAAGTCTTTTGTTTTTATAAAATTTTGATCTCTGAAACGAATGTATGGTAACGTTACTAACATCGTTCGACTGCATTTTGTAAATCAATGAATAATATCAGTGAATACATTGTTCGTTAGAAGTTTTTGAAGTGAAAATTTAAAAAATCAATCCACGCAGAGTTGCATTTTTATAACAAAGTTTTTTTTATAAAAAAGCGTTTCACATTTTTAAAAACAGATAGACACAATTTAAAAAATATATCGTTCTTTTTTTAAAAATTATAAATTTTTTTTATAATTTTAATTTGAACGAATAAAGTTTTAAAACAGTCAGTTTTAATTAATTAAAAAAACTGATATTAAGAGTTTTTGAAATTTGTTACAATTTTTTAAATAATTGATGAACCATTTAGTATTATCTCTGTTTTTTAATACGTCGGCGTCGGTTAAACAATAAATATACCATCACATCTTTCTATTAACGAATAAATTAATTGTTTAATAATGTTCAAGCTACTTTTATTGTTTCCTTTGAGATCCCTTTTACTGCATATGCCTATTAAAGGCATTTGAGCCACCACAGAAACCTTACGCTAACATAGATGCAGTTTTCTGTCAAAGGAATACAGCACAATGTAAATATAAATATAATAGGCTGAAATTTAAACATTTTCATATGACGAGAATATCAAGTCTAAAAAGTTTTATTTGGTATTATTATAATACTCTTAAAATTTGCATTAGTAATCTCTTTTAAAATCTTTGAAATCGAAGTTAATGGAAGAAGCGCGTAGAAGAATCAAAAACTTGTTAAATATCATACCTAGATCTTTTTTCTCAAGCTATATTTTTTGCGCTTTGTTATTGTTCAATTAACACTTTAATCACTATCAGATGAATTTAGTGTAAAATCTTAACTTTTCTTTTTTAAATTCAATTTTATGGTATATGACTTTAAGTTAGAGGTTTCCTAAACCTTAAGCTCGTTGACGCTGATCTAAGACTGACTTTTTTTATTCTTGATGAATATATACTTATAATGTATAAAAAGGTTTTGGCAATGGATTTAATAATACCTAAATAAAATTATTAAAGATTTGTATTTTCATCTATTTTTCACTATTCTAAAATTATCATACCATTTAGGTTATACATAAAAATTTAGATTTTTTACGTACAAACAAAAATTCAAAAATTATTTCAAATAGTAAACAAATTTTAAAGACATAAATACTTAATAAGGACTGTAGTCTTTTGAAAAAAAAAGATCGCGAAATGTTTGAATATAATTAAAGAGCATTATACAGGGAAACGCTCAAAGTTCTATTTATTTTTCAATTGATTCTAAGAATGATTAAAAATAATTATTTAAACGGAATTTAACCCTAATCCCGTGTCGCTGTTTTGAGCACACATAAACCTTGAACATGGGTCATTCGCGTCCGCCGCTCATTTAACTTTGTTATTTCGTAAGGAAAAATCTGAAAAAATTCGTAAGCGTTCTTTGGACTCCTAACTATGCGATAGAATTATTGTCAGCCCCGAAAATCCCTTTTTTAATAAATATTTTCATCAAAATTCGGAGGCATGTAGGCTGTTTACACAAACGACCGTTGACACAAACGACCCATGTTCAAGGGATTAGGGTTAACGGAAATGCTATTTCAATTGAAACTCGAGTGTGACTTTCTTTAATGTCAAATTTCGAATAATCAAATGTAGCATGATATAAATTCACTTAATGAAATTTTAAAATCTAAAATTTTGTATGCATATAATTAAATTTAATTAAATATTTTTTTTAGTTCTACTATAAAAAAAAATAATAATAAATAATACTAACAATAACAGCTATTATTTTGCAAACTGTAATTAAAGTAAAGAAATAATTTTTAGATACTATGAATATATATTACTGTAGCTTTATATTTGTAAAATAATCTATGTATACTTAATTGAAAATTAGCATGAAATTATACATAATTATCGATTTATTTTGTTGAAAATTATCATCTTTTTATGAGCTATTTTTAAAACAAAAATAATATATTTTATACCAATGATGTCTATAATAATCACAACGTAAAGTATAAACAACATCTCTATCAAAATAAAATGAAAAGCTATTAATATAATTCATTTTTAATAAAATTTTATCTAAAAAGAAATAATACCACGGATGTGTAGTAAATATTGTTTACCTATCGAAGCCAAGTAAATCGAGAAGAAAATATCATGAGGCTTCGAGCCATATTTCTCGCGAATGAAAAGCAAAAAAGTGCGCTAAACATAATTTAATGTCTCCTGGACTACGCAAGTAGCCAAAGCGTACGTGACGCATTACCTGGTAATTATCAAATGAACGCTTAAGCATAAAAGCAAACTAAAATATCAAAATGCATAGCGTATTTGTAAAATATGCCAGAGGTTAATGCACGGAATAAAATAAAGAAAACTATCGTCGCAAATGTCGGAGGAAATGAGAAAATCTCAGCAGGTATAGCTGCTAGCTCGCTAGCAACGTTAATTAACTTGCCTTTTATGCCTTGAATTATGTATTCAATATGCGAATGAACATCAGCAGCCTGCGATTTATATTATCAAGTGATTAATTTAACGAGCCACATATTCTCCCGACATATCGCTGTACTTTAAAACCAAATTACTTTTATACGAATTAACCGATTACAAGAATCAAACGTCTGGTAAAGTTATTTATAACCGATTTTTATTTTTTATTTCATAAATAAATGATAGATGAATAATAATCATCTATCTTTCAATATATTCAATATTTCTTAACGAAAAATCATTTTGTTTATTTTTTTATTGATTTCTTGATTGGTTTCTGAATAATATTTTAAAAAATTCCGGTATAGATTTAAGAGCTAAAAATTAAAAAAAAAAAGTTCAGATGAATTTAATTCTATAAAAGCTTAGTTGTCAAAGTTATATTTCAGAAAATTTTTTGAATAAATTTACTATATTTGTTTAAATACAACATTATTTTTTTACTTTTATTGGCAATATGTGTTTTGATAAATCTTATCGTCATTATTGTTATTATTAATGAAAAAAATAACAAAATGATATATGCTTTCAACGTTTTCTAATAACTAGCGTTGATTTACAAAAAAAATTAATCGCCTTCATTCTTTTCGTCTCAAAATAAAATTAAAATTTACTTTAATATAATAGCTGGCATTTGTTATAAAGTCGAATCTATTTTATATTATTGGTTAAACTAAAATAAAAATATAAATGATTTTAAAAAATTAAGCAACTCTTAATTTCAATTTATATACATTAATTATTAAATTCATTTATTATTTAATAATAAATGGTAAACCGCATCCTAAACTAAATGAAGTAAATATATTTATATTAGATAAATTTTATTTAGGATAAAGAGTTTCATTAATTTAAACCAAAAATCCAATTTGAAACTAGAATCTTCTGTTTCATTGATCTGTTCATTGAGTAACCGCGTGCTCTAGAACAAATTATATTTCTTAATGGCAAATCAAATTATCTTAGTATGATTTTATTATTCGTGACTTTGTACTGATTTTAAACTTCGATTAACCATAAACAATTTTTAGTTAAAATAATTATACTATATTTATAAAATCTATTACTATATCTATTGTAGCATTAAAATTCTTGCTAAATATTCGGAATTGCTACTCCTACTAAAATTAAGCCAATTTTATTTATTATTATTTTTTTTTTTGAATTATTAATGATTATAAAACATTATATAATGTAATATTATAATGACACCTAACATTTAATAATCCCCAATAACCCGAGAAAATAATTTTTTTCAATTTCTCTCGTAAGAGCTTAAATAATTTTTGATAGTAAGTAGACAATGTAAACAAAAAAATATATTTATGCGAGTAAGTCGCGAATTAAATGGAACTAAACACACGACAAAATTAAAAAAAATTTTCAAAATTTAAAAAAACGTTTCAAAAATCGCTTGAGAGCTCGTTTGAAAGACGAAAACGAAATTGAAAAAAATTATTATTTTATTGGATTATTGGAAATTATTAAACGTTATGCAATTCTAGTGGGAGCGATACTAAATTGAATCAACGTAAAATAAAAGATTTTAGTAGAAGTAGCAATTTCGAATATTTACCTTAATCTACTTAATCATGAATTTAAATTGAAATAAAAAATATTATTATTATTAAGGCAACTTGAAACTTTTTACATGTTACAAAAAACGCTACAAATATTTCAAAGCTCTCGATAGTAACTTCAACTTATTATTTTTAAATCTCGTCTATACCTTACAGCTTATAATAACATCCCTTTAAAAAAAAATCAATGAACTTTTTATCGTTGACATAGTTTATTCCACTTAGAATGAGAGAAGATAACCAAAAAGACATTTTTTTATTTATTTAAAATTTTTTCAATAAATAACTGATGCAATTTTAATTAATCAATCGGAAAGTTATGTTACTTATAATAAGCTCAATCCAGTGAGATAAACAGATATTGTTTTCCAAGTTTATTTATAATTGTTAACTTTATTAATATTTATTTACCGTAAATAGCATTTAATTTACAAAAGCTTCTATTTCATTACTTAAACATTTATAATTAAATAATTGTATAAATAACATTACGCTGGAATTCGATAAACATTTTTTTATCGATCATTTTAAGAATAAAGAAATAGTTACAATTTTAAAAATTTTAGATTAGTTAAACTAGAAAAATGTCACGCTATGAATAAGTACGTTTTATTTATACATATTTATATTGAATCATGTTAAACGATGTGTGATTAGTAAGTAATTTAGGATTTAATGAAACTACCTTGATTAACGATCACGCGATCACTCTCTTTTGCAGAGAGCTTTGCAAAAGCTTTCTTCTATTAATAACATACGAAAAGTCTAATTATCTCGTTTTTTGTTTAGGATACTCCAATACACGTTGCAATGATGACATATTTGTTGATCGCTGGCGATAGGTATCGACTTCTGAGCGATCCAAGGAATCCCAGAATACCGGCATTTGTTTGTGCACTAGGGACGTGGTTTTTCGCTGTTTGTATCGTTTTACCATATCCGATTTACATCACTTATTTGGATCTTCAGGTAATATAAACGAGAAACTTTTCAGTATAATTTCTAAAAATAAACACAAATGTTATATATATATATATATATATATATATATATATATATATATATTTGTAAATTTAACTTTAAATCATGAACATGTATTTTATTCTTTAATTACTTTTTATTAAATAATAAAACTAAATATACTAAAAAATAATTTTTATTAAATATGAAGGAAATAAAAAGAAATAGAAAAATCAATTTCTTTTCTTCCATTAAAATTTTATTTTCAAAATATATGTATATAGATATTATAACTCGTTAATAGTATCTATAATACAAAAGCGAAAATCTTTTTTTATAGTAAATTTAACAAGTAAAATGTACATTTCGCATTTAGACTATCAACGAGTAAATAAGAAATTCACAACTTGAACTGAAATAATGTCATATTAAGTAGAATACAAAGTTATCGCATAACAGAGCAAAAGCGCTGGTAATTAAAATTATAAGCTTTTTTCACTCAAACTTTTAATAATGACTAAAAGCGTAACGATCGCGTAAGGAATTTTCCATAGTTTCTAATGATCCCTCTGCGATACTTAAGTCTAACTACGTTTTATCTGGCTCGAGCAGTCTTTCTTTTTTATTGAGGATTTATCAGCGGGCTGACTTTGCGAATGCGCTTGAAAAAGTAACATAATTGGAAAAAATAGAAAAGATGTTTTAACGATTTATTTATTATACTGTTAAACTGATTTATTTATTGTACTGATTTATTTATTATACTGTTATACCATAAAAATTATTCATTTAAACGTATATATTAATTTTTATAATCATTATAGTTAAATAGTTTTTCAATTTTTTATGCTTTTATTTATTTTACTAGATATTTTCAGCAAATAAAATTTTAAAAATTGTTTCATTTTCCGCTGTCAATAAATGTTAAAAAATTTTAATGTAAATAAAAGAAATTTTAAAAAATATTTGAATTTATCAATATTTACTTATTTCCTAACAAAATTTATATAATTTTGACTTAGTCCATTAAAATTCTATAAACGAATTTTGAAAAAAATTTTTAAAAAGAATAAGAAATATATTAAAATGCTATGAAAAAATATTTTGAAAAAATAAACAGATTACGAAGTGATCAAATTTTAAATTATTATCTTGAGGTTGTAAAGAAAGTCAACAATAGAATAATACAAATAAATAAACGAAAAATAATAAAGATCCGGCTAATTTCTTTACTCCCAGAAGTTTGGCGAGGCTGAGCAGAATAAACCACCCATTCAAGGTCTCCAGATGTGTATTGCTAACTTGGCAGATGACATACAGGAATACATGAGAAGCCTCTTCATTGGAACGTAAGTATATAACACTTATATGCATATCGTGTTTACCCTTGTATTCAAAGTTCTATATTTATAATTTAAATAGAATCATCGTGTAATTCTCCAGGTACGAAATGTTTTTACTATTAATAGTGTACATTTTATTAAGTTGACTTTTTATGTCAAACTAAATTAAAAAAAAAAAAATCCATCAAATTGTCATTATGCAAACATTAAGTAAGATAATTTTTAATTAAAAAAATAACCATTTCTTTGTAAAACTGTTTAAAAAAATTCAATCGTTTAATTTCAATGATTATTTTATTATTCGAATAATATTATGACTTTGTACCTTAGAAATTTAATTATTATATTTTAAATATCTATTTAAGATATGGATTTACTTCTAATTTTAAAATAAATAATTTTAAGTATTTTTTTTAAAATAAACATTTACTGAAAAATCACAAATACAAGCGAATAAAATAGATACGAAATAAATAATCTGTTTTCACACGCACATTTATTTTGCTCACTCCCTCGTTGCCCATCTATCAAAGAAACGTTTTTCTTCGAAGAAATAAACTTATCTGACCGAACCTTTCCAAGTGAACGGCAAATCAGCACGTCGACAAAAAAAGAAAAAAAGAAAGGAAAAAAGAAAATCGAGTTCAGTAAAAGAGCCGGTCTTCGTTCAAGAATCGATGGCCAAGCGATGAAATGTCAAAACCTCAAAAAATTCTAATTGCAAATTTTTAACCTCTAACTCGTGTTTTAAAAAAATCCTAAAATTTTCTCGTTTGTTACTCTTTAAAATCCTGTTGCTTTTATACTTTAAGCTTACAAATATATTTTTTAGAATACATAAAAGCATACAAATATACAGTTTAATGAAATTAGTTTTTGGAAACTAATATAAACTTTCTAAACTATAGAATTATTTTAAAAAATTTTAATATTTTCATCGAAAAACATTGCAATATTATATACTTATACGTAACCAAAATTTACACAGAAATATTATTAAATATTTTTAAATAGTTATGTGAAAGTATCTCTACTACAATATACTGAAATTTGTGTTAAACGTGATAAAACGAAAAACCGAATGGAACAAAAACTGTTTTAAACAGAATATTAAACAAATTTTTTTTTTTTATTCAAAATTATGTACCGAATAAAATTAACAGTTTACTCGTTTTTGCTAAACATTGGACTATTTAAAAATTTCATTAAATTATTGTATAATTTAAGTTTTAGATGAAAATTGTTTTTCAGCAATTTTATAAAAAATATTGTTAGGCATAAAATATATCAAAAGCATGTTAGTTCACCGCTGCCATAACAGTTGACAAAAAATAAATAATAAGAAACGACGATCCATTTGTAAATGAATATTTTAACCGGTGTTATTAAATCATATCCTCACCTGACCTCCATTAGCTGTCTACTATTGCTTATTTAAATATTTACAACTAATCTATGTTAGCATTAAAAGACCTATATGATGATACCATATCTATTCCTCAATCTACATCCTAAAGACCCCAATTTGCGGTCATAAGAACTAATCAATAAAATACGCTATTTTTTTAAAAATAATTTTACATTAGTTAAACTCATTATTATTTATAAAAAATGTTTAAAAAGATTATTAAATCGCTATCATCTCTTTCATTATAAAGTTTGAAAAATTTTAAACTAAAGTAGGAAAAGATCTTAGTCTCATGTAGTCAATAAATAATGACAAAAATTAAAACAGAATAAGAATAATTGATTTTGCATCGGCAAAGAAATTGTTAATTAAAAATACGTGCTTTATATGCAAAATCACACATAAAGTTGTATAAAATTGTCTTAATAAGCAAATTGATTATTTTCTTGAGACACCATACAAACTTCTTAAATATAACTAGTGAAAAATAGTAATAAAAATAAAAAATGGACAGGATTGATGTATAAATTCAATTTCGGAAAATTTGAAAAAAATAAATAAATAAACCGAAAGAATTAAAAATCAAATAGGAATTTCCAATTGAATTTAAATACTTGTAAAGTTAAAGAATAAGAAAAATGGCAATAATTTAGAAACGATACAGACTAGTAATAAAGCTACTTTTAGGAAAATTGCAAAAGTTACAATATGTATGCGAAAATAACTGAGAAGTAAATAGCGATTTGAAAAGAAGTATATAAAACGGATCGAAGAGAGACGATCGTGACTGAATTTGTGAGTCTAAATATATACTACAAATAATGAAATCGTAATAAAAAAATATTATGGACTCTTAAAGCTAAAAAGCGAGAATCGGGAAAGTTTGTGATCCAATAATGTTAAAGGAAGATACGCAGAATAAGTAAGAATGTCGCATTTGGCCATGAATTTACTGAATGGCGAATCGTTCAATAATATAAATATAATATGACAATAAGATTTCTTTTATATTATTTATCATTAAACTCTATCGGTTATTTTTATCATTAATGCAAAAAGCACTTTTGAAAAGTTAAAATCATAATCATTCTGCGTAAAATCGTATATGTTATTTATTTATACGTTTAAATTCTTGAAATATATCTAAAATTAATGTAAATTATGGTAACGAGATATTTCATTTATTTTAGTATTTTAGCATTCAATGAAATTATGATAAAAGTTCAATTTAAAGGTTGCAATACTTATTTTATTAAATAATATTAATAAAATAGAGACTCCTCAGAGTTTATAAGAATAGGCTATTGTGTAGTTGAGTTTGATGATTTTTGTATTTTTATTATTATAAAATAACTCTCTTTATTTAATTTTCGTTCTCACTTTCGTTGAAAGTTATAAAAAATAAAATCCAAGCGTTATTTTCTTTTTACTTAAGTCGCACGTTTGACTTCTTTTGCGGCGATGGCTCCTCAATCGCCGGAATATGCGCGTTCGCTTTGACGAACTGGTGCCAAATAGGCGTCGGAGCTTGGATCGACGATTATCAGAGCCCTTGACAGCGACGATCCGAATCCCTTTTTCGAAGGTTATGGTGCTTCTTCGGAAGTTACTTACCTTACGCTTTGCTGCACTCATACATGCACAGACACACGCATACACGTACATAAGGGAACGCTCAAAATTTACTTGATATCTTTTTAAATACCATTTATTTATGTTATTTTATTAATTATTTTATGAAAAAAATAATAGATTTTTTCGAAAAAGTATTTTGTTCAAATTTTTCCTCATAATTTAATTGTTTTAATTGACTTTAAATTAACTTAATAATATTTAAAAAAATTTTTTTTTTAATTATCAACAATGAAATTTAATTAAAAAAAAAAAAATAATAAAATTATCATTTTATTTTTAAATCTATTTAAAAATGAAAGCAGAATCAGTGCATATTTTATTTTTTAGTTTAAAAGGAACATCCCACACAACTTATTGGTATAAAAAAGTCAGTTACTTTAAAATCACTGCGTTATCTAAGTTTAAATAAGAATACAGACAAAAGATACCGTTTCAATCCATCTTTATTGACTCCAAAAGAAACAGATGACATATATATATATATATATATATTCTGGATCATTGATTATGCATAGCTTTGAGCACACTGAAGCGCTATTTCGCGGTAGCATCCATAGAGTAAACATATACAAGTAACAAGGCCTGAATAAATTTCTTTATTTTACTATAGAAAATACGTACGATTTAAGTTAGACGTTGAAACGTGTGCAGCTGCAACTCGGCAAGCAAGACCCATTCTGTAGCAAATTTGAAAGAATTGTAATGATTTCTTAGTAGGCAGGTCTGAAATTTATCTACTTTGCATAGTGGCGTGCCTTGATTTTATGCAAAATTTGATTTTGATAAGATTTGCTTATTGATTCAATGTTTATATTGTAAAACTTTATAAATTGATTCATAATTTAAACGTAAATTTACAATCTTTTTTTAAAAGTATTTCATGTAAAAATATTTCGATTCGACAAAGCTTCTCAAAGTATAGTATGTCTATTCTAACGTAAGAGAGTATTCTTGATTATTCTGGCATTCTGATTTACGCTAAGGTAATTTTAATTACATTTACTATTATTTGGGTTTTTATCCGAGCGTCTTTAAAAAAATAAGATGTTTTCCAAGTATAATACTTTTGAACGATTTATATAAACAAGTATCCGATATTCGTTATAAATCGTATCTTTTATACGCCAAATATAATTACTGTACATTCGTTAAGAAAAGAAAAAAGTGAGCATTTTTATTTTTTATATTCGCTTTAAACTTTCCCTGAACTCAACTACTATATTCCTCAAAAAACTTTCCATTCACGTTTCACAGATGTGCGCTAATTGAATAATAAATTATTAAACTTTTTTCATCATCGAAGTTTTCTCTTATTGACGTGTCGCATAATTTTTTGTGATTTTTCTTGATAAAGAATGACATATTGGAATAAAGTATTAATAAATTTTTTTTCATCCAATCGCATAATTCCATCGAGATACTTTTTTATAACATGTTTTATAATATTCTAATTTTACATTCTTATTTTTACATTTTATTTTTTAGTTAAGTACTATTTATAAATTAGTCGTAGTTTTTCGATAAAAATAAAATATAATATATGCTCATTTATTAATACTAAGGCTAGGACAAATAACGATTTTACGTAATTCTTTTATAACGGAGTGCCATTTTCAATTAGTAAATTATTATTTTCTTATTTTTTGTTAACAGGTACATAGCACCTTTGACGATAACGGCGTATCTATTCGTAAAATCTGGACAGGAATTACAGAATTTGGAAAGTCCAATGGCGGTGGCCGTGTTCGAGTCTCGAGCTAATGATTCAACGTCATATTCTAGACAAGGCAGCAACGCTAGCAATGATATTGCGTAAGTAATTGTTAAATACTAAAACGATAAATCAATTCGACGGTTAATTTAAAGTATCAAAATCTTTTTGAAAATTAAACATCTCCATAATTTCCGATACAATTACATTTAATTGTTAATGAATAAGTACTAAAATAATGCCGAAGGTGCTAAAATGGTTCAAAATTATTTTTAAACATATACAATGGCTAACTGCTTTCTTCTGTATTACAATTTGTATTTGCCACCGTGTGTTTGCAGTTTAGCTCACAGCTGCTAACGCATAATGTCATAAGTTGGTTAAGTTTTTTATGTATTCACATTTATTTATTTTATGTTTTGACTTTCTCATTTGCAATAATTATTAAACTTCGCAGGCTAAACAAAATAATCAAATAACGGCTTCAGATTAAAGAGGCAAATATTAATCTTTTAAATAATATCAATAAAGAATTATGTTTTTACATTTTATACTGAGAGCGTGGTTTATAAAATATTTTAAATAATACCACAAGCTTTTTTAAATTATTTGGTCATAAAATCTCGTTTATTTTTACTTTTACTACATTAAAAAATCAAATCATCGTTTAAAAATTTCTAGTGATACATGATCGAACTATGATATTCAATTTGTATTCTAATAAATCCCTAAGATGGCTTATACCATAAATTTAAATATATTTTTATTAGAATATTATTTACTGACAGTAATGGATAGTGTAGTCAAGTAAAAGTACTAACACTTTCATACGGTTTCAATAGCTGAGTTACCTAGATGTTTAAATTGATCGATCACATTTAGTCAAAAGCTTTCACATAAATACACAATCTATCAGGATATCAACACTTTTTCAATTTTTTCCAGTTTCGATTATAGTAATTTTTTTTATTTATTTATATTTTCATACCTTGTAATCATCAATTATCGCATTAAACTTTATTTATAAAATATATAATAAAACAAGTTTTACATAAAAAATGTAATATATTTTTATTCGAAAAAATCGTTTCTGCAATTTGAGAAAAAAAGAATCTTATTTAGATATAAATAATACAATATTTGCATAAAATGTAGATAAAATAAAAAGCAGTATTTTTAAATTATGAATAAAATTCTAAGAAGATTACATCAATACAATAGACTGTTTTTCTCTTCAATGTAAAATAATATTTGATAAGTAAGGAAAAGAAACCATTAAACTTCTTGGAAGTAGAGCAAGAAAGATTTAGCGTATAACACCTACGGCTCTTATTGCTATTCCAGCGAATGGTCTCCGTCATGTGGAAACTACCGATAGTCAATATGCACATTATGCGATGTCCAGGAATGAAATATCTCGCATTTCTGTATAATACTTGAATATTCTCTTATTCATAAAATATTTATGAATAAAAGAAAAAAAAAAAAAAAAATGAAAGTGATTTTATTATTCGTTAATTAAATAATTATTCGTGAGTAAGAATATATGTGTATTACATAGTTAATACAATATAAAAGTAAACAATTAAATTAAACGAATAAAGAAAACAAGTATATTCAAAAATAAGGAGAAATAAAAATATTTGATTTTCACGACGACTTAAATATAAATCACAAAGTTAGAAATTTTTTTCCGAGCTTAAGTAAGAAGTTTTCATACAGCTTAGAACACCACAAATATTTCTTAACGTAGATTAGATATCATTTCAACAAGTATTATTTTGCCATTTTATTTTCATGCTTTCAAACATTTTACATTTTCCTGCACGTTTTAAAAAATCTCAAATGCGCACATTCATAGAAAATGAAAGTTTACAACTCGTAATGGTGATTTCTTTTATTTTTTCTTTTTTTATTCCGAGAATAAAAATCGTAAGGAGAAATTCGTAATTTTCTTTTAAGAATGATAAAAGCATTCCGAAACAAATAATAAGTATAAAGATTCTTTTTAAATTAAAAAAAAAAAATGTTATTATGCCATTACTGATTAAGACCAAAAACATTTTCAATTAGAGAATCAATTGTAATAATTAGTAAAAAATGTAAATATATAATGCTGTAAATACATATACTTTTCTTATATTTATATTTCAACGCTTACTTTTTCCTGGTATTTTATATCTGATCTGTCACAATATATCATCGGCTCTTTGGTTTTATATCTTTTGTCTGACATTTACAAAAAAAATGGTGCGTCGATTATGATGATTAGAAAAATAAAAAAGTGTCAAATAGAGTTAGAAACGAACAAAAATACATCATAAAAAAAAGTAACTTGATCGCCAGTATTTTCAACAAGAAAAAGAACACAGACAGAGAGAGAGAGAGAGAAAAAGAGAAAATAAAGAACAAAAGCGTGAGCGACAAAAAAATTGATTCCGTTAGTCCTCGAGTCAATTACTGTTTTTAAACATTATTTCGTATGCAAACGTCAAGTCTAAGGTGTATAGAGTTAATGAAAATTTGATATCAGCTTGAGAGGCTGATCTTTTACTTATGATTATTTTTATTTTAAGTTTAAGAAAATAAAAATCTTTAAAAATAAAAACTTTTCTAAATTTAGAATCCCGAATGAACCTCGTTAGAAAATATTCATTGAGAAATATTGCTGCGAATCATTTTTTTCATGAATAACTATTTTACTTGACCTGAATTTCCAACGAAGTTTTTCGTATAAAAATGAAACAAAATAAATTTATTAAAATTTAATTTATTTTACAAATTATGCTTTTGAAAATTTTATTTTGGTTTATAATTTTTACAAATGCTACAAAAAAATATCTGTGAAATTGAAATTAATTAACTTTATTAAATATAATAATTTATAAAAAACGAGCTTTTACTAAATACCGATAAATGGTGTAGATAATTTTTTAATTAAAAATACAGATGCAATCACGAAAAAAAAAAAAAAGATTAATGAGTTACTTTAAACAACTCGTGAGTTTCATTTACTTACCATAATTAGATTTTAAGGAAAAATAAAAGTTTTAAAAATGAATTTTAAAATAATAAATAAGTATATTAGTTATAATTTTATTATTTAAATAAATTATTTTCTCAATTATAAATACCACTTTGCGCAGATTAACTATTCAAGGCAAACGAGGGAGCGTGAGTGTCGGGACAAGCGCAACTGCCGCGCTTTCGAACCTATCCACGTCATATGATCTTGATGACACTGAACTCGATGTACAAAAAGAAAAACGAACGCAAAAGTACCTTATTATCATGGTTACCACTTTTGCCATATGTCTTTTTCCCTTGATGGTTCTCAGGTAAGGAAATTTACTTTTTTTATTTTAAAATATTTTATTTTAAAGAAAATTACTTACAAGTTAAGAATAATACAAAATTTTGATATTTTATTGATAAATATTATAAAACTTTCATGTTCTTTTTAAAATTATAATAAAATTATAATAGTTAGTTGAAATTTTTCGAAATTTATGCACTTTTTAAGAATGAATTTTAATATCATCATAAATTTTATATGCAATAAAATCGAATATTATCGTAATAAATTTTATTTCTCGTTAGTTCGGATAAATTTCACGTATTATATTCGTTATTAAAGGATAGGCAAACTTTGCCTTAATGGACTTTTCTTAAGTAGCTATAAGTCCCACAAAATATGCAACAAGTTACCCCGAAAACATTAGAAAGATCATTAATAATTTACTTTGCGTATTTTTTATCTTTAAGCAGATCTTTCGTTTTAACTAAAAGATTACTTATACAGTCTTATTAATTTTTTATACTCTTTATTCGATGTTTAATATTAAAAATAACTAATTATTATTTATTAATAATTTTTAGAAACGTTTAATATTTTAAAATACGAAAAAATTTTATATTTTAATATTTAACGTTATATAATAAGATATATATATATATATATATATATATATATATATATATATATATATATATATATTCTAAAATATATCATATTTACATAATGCAACAACGAAAATTCAGATTCTATTTGGGTTTTGATTGACCAGACTACACCTCAGTATATTAGCCAATTACAGGAAACCAATAAAGGCCCTCCTTACCTTAATGAATATATGGTATATAGAAGACCGGAATCTTTTGAATCATCAGTTTTAGATTTGTTCCGAAGGAGTAAACTGCATAATTCACAACTAACATATTTTAGAAAATTCAATACACGAGTAAATTCAGTGAAAATTTATAATGTGATAGATATAATTTCTAATGAAAATGAAATATTCTGTACTAAATAAGGTTACGAAGAATTTGAAATATATGTTAAAAATATAAATCCTATTTTTCAAAAACAAGTAACCATTAGACTTTTAGTTTTTTATTAATTACTATCAATTTATCAATAAAAGACATTTCAACTTCTCGTATATAAAATCAATTTTCACACGTATATCGCGCAATATCGTTCAACACGGCAAGTAAATGTAATACATTGGGGAAATAATTTTTCCTAAACTAAATTTAAAGACGAATGGAGGTACTGAGGCGAACGAAGAAAAATAGAGTAAAAAGTGAGAGAAAGCGGCGATACGTTTTCGAGGACTTGATCTACCGAACACGACTTACAGCGAAAAGACGAAGAGGAGTGAGAAAACCGCAGCTCTATAGGGGATAGAAATCTTTTCCGGAACTTTAACAACTCCCAGACAAAGGAAAATATGTGAGCTATCAAAGTTCTGTTGTAGCGAAACTTGAAGTTTTATAGAGAAGATTGAGAAAGCTCCGAAGATTTTAAAAATTTTACGATTTAAGGTATCGAATTTTGGACAGTTGGAGATAATGTTTTATGTTGATGAGATCGACGACGACGTTGCTTTAAAGGCGATTTATAAAAATAAATACAAGCTGGTGCTCGATTTCTATTGGAAATATTTTTTATTTATTAGTGTACAAAGACAATATTAACAATGTTTTATGAAACATTTTCAATAGTTTTATAATAACTATACATAATATATCTCAGTAAATTAATTAAAGAATTAAATGAATTGAAAAAACAAGAATAATGATAGAAAAAAGGACTAATATCTTTTCTTCGTCCTTGCAAAAGTCGAACGATTCCCTTAGGGTCTCGATCAGACTCAGCAGTAAAATGGTGCTTCATCAGTTAACACTCGTCCCTACAATCCATTCTCTTTTTTCAATCTGTTGCCAAGCTAATATGTAAATTTAAAGTACTACGTGTTTCACTTCAGCGCATTTATCCATTTCGTGTTCCGTTCTTTCGACTCATGACCTCCGTCGCGTCACTTCTCGAAACATAGTCTGCATTCGATAAAATACTGTGACAAGTTTGCTAAGTGCAATTTTTCATGAAAGCTGAATTTTAATTGTTTAAGTGATTGAAAGAACCGGATATTCCGATTTCCTTTTCCTTTCAACACCAACACTTTTTTACGACTTCTCTTTCCTTTTTGAGTAAGTCACACGATCGGGTGAAATACCATTTTTTCGAAACGGTCTATACACCTTAATTTTTTAATAAATTAAATACATTTTTTAAGAATCTTTGTTATTCTCCATCGATCTGTTTATTGATATTTTAATTTTGTAATCAATTTCATAAATATAATTAACATAAATATGCCGATTTTATTTACATTAATAATAAATGACTGACAACAAACTTGAAAAATTGAATTTTATTAATTGATAAAGAATCAAGTACCGAAACTTTAAAAAAAAAAATTTTCTTAATTTATTTGAATATTGAGAGATGAGGACTAAATTAAAAAAAAAAAGATGTCGTCTCTTTCCATTGGAAAACATCCGTATTTGCTAAAGTTACTATTTCTATAATTTTTGTTTGATTATTTTTCTCGTAAATACGTAGATCTTGATGAAAGTAACATATTTTTTTCAAATACCCTTTACACATAATCTTCTAGGCATGCACATACTCATAAAAATTAAGTTCTTTAAAATACATACATACATAAGACTATAGGTTTTCATGCACATATATGTACATAATTTACGTGTTTTTATGTATTATATTAAATGTACTTTTATGTATTCTATAACTAGGATTACGAACGGTTCCTTAAAGTATACATTCTACACAATACCGAGATGATTCACTGAAATTCTTTGGAAAACTAATTCTTTGAATTACTTATGGCTCGCACTTTTACTCTGAACTTCTCTAAAACTCTTTTACTGTATCAAAAGACATAACAAGAAAAGAGCTGATTCTTCCTTTTTATTTTATTTTCCACTTGTCTTCTTTTTCGACCCTTTTCGCTTGTATATTAAGCTCACGAAACGATTTAATTAAGTACTAGCTATGACACAACAAGAATAATTGTCCTTTTTTCTTTTTACGAAAGTAATATTCTTTTTACTAGCTAAGTTGTTCTAATTGAGCATAACTAAATTTTAAAGTACTAAAATTTAATTATCCACTCGTGAAACTTTCTTAGGCAAAATTCATCAAATTTTACGACTGATTTTATGGTATCTCATTTGTTGATTTTTTCAACTTCTTTTTATTCAAGACAATATAAGAAAATTCATTATCGAGTGAACATAAATAAACATTTCTCATATTACAAGTCGATTTTATTATAATAAATATCAGTTATAAACGAATTACCAAATATGAACAAATTTATTTGAATTTTGTTTTTATAAAAATAATTTTCATTATTTTACGAAATATATATATATAAAGATAAAATAAATACTTAAATAATAAGTAATGCAATATAAATATTATAAAAATAAACGGAAAAAATAGTTTAAGCTAGATATTTAAGCTAATTGAAAATTTAAAATTAAAATATTTACTTTATAAATATTATTACTTCAAAAATATGCTGATTTTTTCGAAAAAAAAAGAAATTTTTTTAAAATTTTCAATAATATTTTGCAGCTTACAATTTTTAAAGGAAATCGAATAGTAATATTACAAGAAGAATTTTTATATATAAACATCATAATTTATACCGATAAGTATTTTGAAGTTTTCTTCATTTTTCTAACATTTTAAAAATTCTTTCATTAAATTTATATTTTTTAAGTGAAAGAAGGATTTCCGTTTTATAAATTAATATTAAATTAAAAAATTGTTTTTCATTTAAATATATCGTTATAAGGCTCTACTTATTTTATGTAAAATGTTACATTAAGACAAGAAAAATTAACCTAATATTATAATTAAAAAAGTTGCAGAGCGTTTAAAGTAATTTAAATATTTGTCAGGCACGATTTAAATGAAATCATTCATAATTAACCTTGAGCATAGTTAAGTACAAGATCTTCATCATTATATATACGAAAATCTTCAATTATAACTACAAAATTAACACACAAAAACTTTAATAGTGCATTTAAATACCAAACATTATCTAATATCATTATCTAATCTTGATCGATTTTTTGCCTGTAATCCAAACTTATAATAATTTAACAATTTAATTTTATTTCTCATCTTTATTATTATACTAGCAAATTAGGCCTACATGAGATACGTTCAAGTTTTACCTGAATTATATTTATAAAGCAATAACTGATTATTTGTAAACTAAATATAATATCAAATTTAAACTTGTCTGTTATCAAAGAAAAACGATTAAAATTATGTCAAAATGCTTGCTTGACATAATAATGGATTGACAAGAAAGTGCTTCGAATAGCCACACAAAAAGAGCGCAGTATTTGTTTTAAAGGACTTCTCAATTTTTATATAGAGTGCAAAAATGACCACGCCGTCGTTTTTATTATAATATTTATTACTTAACCAAATAATATTTAATTAATACCATTGAATTAATTCAATTTAATAATAAAATACTGTATTAAAAACGTTAAAAATATCAACCTACTTGAGAATTTCGAGTAAAACTAAAATTTAACAATAAATAAGTCAATGTGCAACTGTAATAATATTTAATTAAATTCTTAGATAGTTTATTCTAACTTTTACAATTTTTATAATTTTTAATATCATTAGTCATATTTGATCGATTAATCATAGTTTCATAAAACAAAAGATTTTTTTTTTCCTAATTTCAGATTAGCGAGATTAGCAGTTGAAGAAACATATGCAAATTCCCATCACTTTGACATGACGTACGTAATGTTTGTGTGGATAGCATTTCTACCTTCTTTATTAATCCCATGTCTTTATGCTTCGTGGCAAATGAGTAGGTGAGTATTTTAGACAAATTTTAATAAAGCATGAAAAATAAAACTCTGAAGATAATCCTAAAAAAGAAAGAGAAAATATTTTTATTAAAAAGTAACGAAACAAAAAGATAAACGAAAATTAAAGTTGTACGGGAAACAAGACGATTTCGATTATCTTTCAAATATTAATCTTCATCGAGCGAAAATCTTTTCGTAAACTCATCTACAGCACATGAAGATGTGGTAAAAAAGTTGATGAAAACATTTGAAAGGGAAAAAAATATAAAAAAAGAAGTTGAACAATCGGTCAAGATAAAGAAAACATTGCATGAAAAAAAAGGTCAAAGAATTGGATGGATACAGGAACTTGTAAAAAAGTTAAGAGCTCGAACGTAATTAAACTAAGGCGTTACTGATACTTATATTACACAATATTATGCAATTTTGAGTACATTTATCTTTTGATACTTTTATTTTAACTAAAGCATCTGCTATAAATAATATTAATATTATATTTTTTACAAAATTCTGGAATTTCTTTTTTGCATTTACGTGTTAATAATCATTATAAAATTTTTGTTAAATTTTTAAAAATAAGTCTGAACATTACACTAGTTGAAAATCAACATTTATTTTATTTAACTTTGAAAAAGCTTTAATTTTTAGCTTTTATTGTTATTAAAATGACATTTTTTAATAATTAGTTAATTCTTTATCCAATAATAAATATCGCACGTGATTTTGACATAATACGCACATGAATCATCAATGTCTGGTGTACGTAATTTAACGATTTGAAAGAAAAATAAGAAAAAAAATTCCAATCCGTTATCTAATATATTTTTTCCTTCATTTTTTCAAAATGAATTCTTTTTTCATAATGCCTTAAATTTCCTTAATGCCGTATTCGCACAAAAGATAGAGTTCGCTTAAAAATTATGGCGAAAGAGACATTTGGTATTGTAAAAACTTTGAGCTTTTATGACTTATTTTATATTAGACTGGCAATACTATTCTACTTTATATTTCTAAAATTTATCATTACAGTCAACTTTATCAAGTATATTTAAGCACAGTTTCATCGTGTTTTAGTTATGTTTTAAATTTTCTCTTCTAAACCAAATCACTCAAAAACGTAAATAAAAAATTTTAAAAACAGTTGATTTTAAAGAAAAATGACTGCATCTTATTTGTTATTGTGTGAAACATTTTTCATGAGAATAAAAAATATACATACTTAATGAATAATTAATTTTAATAATAAATCAGTCACAACTAGATAATAAATAAAAATATAATTTTTTTTCCTGTTTTATGCGTTACTAATTTCATTCTATTTGTTCAAAATGAAAGCGTGTTCTCTAATTAAGTCGATCATTACTCTAATAAATTTATGTCAACTAATTATACTGTGACGATTCGCGATTGAAATTTAACGACAGATCGTACGCAAACAATATTAATGTCACATTTGAAATTCAAATAGAAAAAAAAAATTTAATCAAACAAGACTGACACCAAAAAAGAAAAATAGATAAAGTGAGGGATGCGAAAGAGAAAGATAAATGAAATAAGGGGGAATACAAAAAAGAGAGAAAAAGGGAGAGATGAAGACAGAGATCGCGACAAACTGGAGATGTGAACTGAGGAAAAGAGATAATAAAAGAGAAAGAGAGAGAAGAGAGACAGAGAAAACAAGCATTAAAATACATTATTGCGAAGAGCGATTAATTTTTCGTTATCTAGAAATCGGATTCTATAATTGCAATTCCCACGGTACTGGATTTCTCTCTATGCTGTTTTTTGTTTGATTCGTTTTTACACCAACATTTTGTACGACAAATCCGATTAATTATGCAGGAAAGATTATGCAGTAACTCATACAAAGGGAGAAACTTTAAAACATGAAGTGAAAAGTAAAAGAAGTCAAGTACTTGAAAAAGCAACAAAGCGCATAATGAAAGTAAAATATTGTAATAAAAGAAAATCTGAAAAAATTGTTTTGAAATTCTGCTGATTTTTATTCCTTTTCATTAAAACTTTATATTATGAATTTTTCTTTCTTTTTTTTTTTTTTTTTTTTTTTCTATTATAACGAAAATATTAATTTATTATTTCTCTGTAAAAAATTTATCTTTGTAAAAAACTTATACAAAATAATACTAAATGAATGCATTAAATTTTTAATTTATAACCAAAAATAACCTATGCGTTGCGTAAAATGTACGTATCTATTACAAACAATACACAAATTATTACCGGTGTTCTCAGAAATTAAAAAATTTAACTTCTTTTAAATTAAAATTTTTATGCATAAACAACTTATAAAATTTATTTGTTACTAAAAAATAAAGCAAATCTTTGAATATATATGATGTAATCGATATTCACAATTTAATAACTTTTTTTATCTTATTTTACAATATTTTTACTTGCACTGATTGAGGATTTATCCATAAATAACTATAAATAATAATATTTAGATTTATAAAATTAAATCATTTATTTTTATTTAATTAAATTATCTATACATTTTATAAATATTATTTTACAATTTTGTCAACCGAAAACAAAAGAATAGATTTAATGTAAACAAATTTTTTTATAAGTTAAAAAAAAAAAATTTAACGAATTCTATTTAAACTTCCTCGGCAGTGGCATAAAAACTTTCCGCCAACCATTATCTCGGTAAATTGTTAAACTAAATTACGAAACAACAACTATTTGATAAACACTCTTAAATTTGATTCGAAACATTTGATTAATTTGATGTTACTTACTTAATGTGTCATTAAAAACAATTCCTAATTGATGAGTTACTGTGATAATCATTTGAAACTTCTATTTAAGTATTTGCGAATTAATAATTGCTCAAATTAAAAACTAAAGCCGAGTTGTATTAAAATTTGAACAATGAAACATGTGATGAATTTTCAGGAATATATAAGCAAACAAATAAATTATATTGCATTTAATAATATTCTTTATCAAATATTCCACTAAGCTATATAAATCACGCGAATATAAATTAAACTTAATTCTTATAATTTTATAATTATATATCTTTGCAATGAAAAAAAAAAAAAAATTTATATATTCACCTATTTTCTAAAATTAAAATTGAATTTTTAAAATGTATCGGGTATTTATAATTGCATACAACTTAGGAATAATTCAATTCATTCCGTTCATTCCGTAGACCTACCAAAGTAATTGTAACTAAATTTCCGATTATCCTTCTGCATTAATAATTTCAGAAGCGTGGATTTGATTGAAGCCGCAAAATCAATTATTTATCTCAATATAATTATCTCTCTTCATTAGAGATAATAATATCAATGATTGTTCCACTAATAGCAATATAAATGAGATATCACTTTGAGATACCTTGGAAGAATTTTCAAGATATTTTTTTATTTACGACTATAATTAAACAAAAAGAAAAAAAGATCTGCGTTTTACTCTTTTTCTTCTTTGATTTTGACCCTTGTTTTGTTAAACTTCTCGCTTATTCTTTCTCGCTTTTTGCGCTTTTTGAAAAAGTCAAGAGAGTCGACGTAAAATGATTACACTTGACAAAGTTAATAATAGCGTTATTGCTTTTTAAACTTAAGTAATTTTTTACCCTCTTGTAATTAATTTAAGATAAAATTATGTATGCAATCAGTGAATAAAGAAAGAAAAAAATAATGCCTCAGTTTGTGAAGATGTATATAAATTCTTTCTTTTAATGAAACAATTTTATAAAACAAAATCATAATAAAAAATATCAATTATATTTTGGTAATCGAATATTGTTTGAATAATTCAATTTATATCCAATTATAATTATAAATGTCACATGCACTTTGCACGTATTGTATCAATAATATTTTGCTATTAATTAACGATAGAAATATGAAAGAGCTGATACAAGAATAATTATTATTTCTGCATGCGCATTTTAAGCAGAAATTTTTTAGCCAACTTTAATAATAGGAAAAATAACGATTTTGCATTATAAATTTCGAGCATCGATAAAGTTTTAAATGAAATATTTTATTAAAAAGTTGTTTTAAAGTATTTCTTTGAAAATCAATCGAAAGAAAGACTTTTAAAAGAGCGACGATAGATGATAATAGATATAATCGACAAAAAAATGAAGTTTATAGGTAGAAATAGTGACACGTGGCAAACTTAACAATTCACACTTGCTAGCTACCCAAACCTTACCGTTAGTAATACTGCATTAATGGCAGTTATTTGTAAATCGTTCGGATCATTACAAATGATTTAATTTATATAAAAATGCCTATCACCTTAATTGTTACTATTTGATAAAAAACAAAAAAAAAAAGAAAACAGTAAAATAAAATGTACGTCCTTATTAATTTTTTACTCGCACTTTCACCCAGACCGTTTACCCATCATGTTATTCCTGTTTGAACCGTATGGATGAGATAGGCGGTTAATTAAGGATGTCGACGGGTAGAGAGCGACAAACAGAATTTCACGGTCTAATGACGGAATGCGCCGGACAGAGCAATACGTATATATACCTGCGTGGAAATTCTACGAACGACGATAACAAACGGTTGTAATGTGCTTTTGTAATGCGAACTCATATTTAGATTTGTATCTTTAGAATTTGGACTAAGTATATGAGAACACCTGTTTTTTATTCTATATTCTCTTGTTAAGATGAGATGTCAGTTTCTAGGATTTCGTTATTAACTTCTCGTTTTTATTATCTATTGTAATTGCGTTAACATTCCTTTCATTCGCAAATACATTAAACCTAAAGCTCTATTCGTAAGTATATACTATTTATTTTGTAAATAATAAACGTATTTAATTAAACAAAGAATAAAATTCCAAAAACATATTACTAATTCCTATATAAATAAAATCAATATTGTAAAACGAGAATTCAATTGAAAATTCAAATTAAATTTATTTGTTTTCCATTTTTATTATAGTCAACATTGAGCAGAATAAAAAATTTAACCTTGTCGAAAAAATGCAAATTTTTAATTACACATATAAAGTTAAGTTTGTAATTTAATTTTGTTTTGAAAAATAATAATGGAAGCTTTAATGTCATTAAACGTACCGAAAAGCAATTAAAAATTATTTTTAAGATTTTTGATAACATCCAAAAAAAAAATAAAAAAATTTTTTTTATCTAGCTTTAACAACATTATTCATATAACTAACATTATTAATTAATAAAAAACATTCAATATTTCATACTTCTGTAAGGTATTTCTCATTACACGTTTTAAGTAGAACAAGCGCAAGACGCGTCAGACATTTTTATATAAGTAATAAATATTCTTTTATCATAAAAATCAGAACAATAATATTCTTTATACTTATTTTTTATAATTTTTATAATGCAATATCTTATCTCAACAAATACATTATTATTCATTTTTATAAACAAATAATTCTTTTTAGTAGAATATAAAGCCTCCATTAACAGATTAAAATTTTTTCATAGAACCTCAAAATTTATGTATGATTTAAGTTTTTTAATTAAATGTTTATACTTTACAGTATAGCTTATGAAAATACTTACGTGGGTGATTTTCAAAAAAAAAAAAAAAAGAATTTAAAGCAGACAATTTTAAAAGCAATTTAAACTCTACTTAATTTGATGGTATTAAATGCAAAATAATTAGTACCAATCAACAGCTATTAATACTAAACTTAATTTAAAATTGAAAATTTTTTTATTTAATTATTTTGTTAAATTCACTTTCTTTATTTTATTTAATAGCGTAAAATTATTAATTTAATTTAAACGTCATTACATAATATTTCCAAGTATAAAGTGGACAAATTATTAATACTTGTTGCCATTTAAATATAATAAATATAACAGAAAAATTAATTAGCTTATTATTTTATTGTATAATTTTTTGATAAAAGAATAATTTCTTTCATAAATATAGCATTTAATCTCTTAAAAGAAAAAAAAATTAATTTTTGTTTTTATAAAAAATGTAATTATTATTGTAAGTTTATTCAACTTTGATGGATTATAGTGAAAATTATTATGACAGTTATTATATAATTTTTTTTCATTCATACTTTATGATGTATATGCAAGTTTTATAAATATTAGATTGCGTAAAATTATTCAAGCAAGATTCGACAAATATTTTTACTTTATTTAAAAACGAATATTTTATTTTACAATACAATATCAAACAATATTGACAAACTAAAGAGTAATCATTTAATTATTTTTCTTTAAGTCAAGCAGAGCTAGTTGTGACATGCTAGTGAGTTAATGTATACTTAACAACTTTTTAAATGACTTATGACTGAAATATATTATTATTTACAATGTCGTAACGCATTATA
This sequence comes from Chalcis sispes, assembly GCA_949987625.1. Classification (NCBI taxonomy): domain Eukaryota; kingdom Metazoa; phylum Arthropoda; class Insecta; order Hymenoptera; family Chalcididae; genus Chalcis; species Chalcis sispes. Next base: position 23,039,583 of record OX465096.1, read on the forward strand.
CCACAATAGTACAGTATTTTAAATGTTTTTGAAACTGAGCAAGTTAGACTCGCTCTCAAAGTCTATAAAAGTGAATATACGTATTAACTCAATCGCTACCCTATGTGTAAATTATTATTAATTCTTTTACGATATTTTATTTAAAATGACATATTAATTGTAACGATTTGTATAATTTAAGATCGATCATCTTTCTTAATTCTTATTTTACAAAAGTTTGACAAAGTATAAAGGATTTTCGATTTTAATGTCTTAAGTTACTCATTACACCGAACGAGTGAAGATTTATGAGCAAGAATTGAATAACGTACGACGCGTCAAGCAAATAAAATGTTGATTCTTTCTCGACCCAACAGGAAATTGCGGAACCTGTCTCGCTCAAGCGGCGAAACGAAGCAACATGCGTATGGAAAAGAACTTCATAAAAAAGACATATAGAAATGTTTATTTATATCATAAAATACATTATACAGTCCGCTCCCTGAGTAATTTGCATCTTCCTCGGGCTGAGGTATCCCCACTACTGGACTGCGAGCGTCGACGACACGGGTTTGTTTTGATATGATTTGACAGGGGGAATTTCGTTTCGCGTTCTACGAGTAATTCGCCCGCGTACTTCTGCTTTTAAACATATACAAAAGCACAATTATCATGCAATGTGACATTTTTCAATAATATTGATTACTAATATTAATTAATAATGAATAGTATGATCTAATAAGCTCAATTATTAATTATATAAACTAACATATATATGAATGTGTACTTATTATCTAACTCATTATTCGTGCAATAATTTTTTTATGATTTGGACATTAAATTAAATATATGCTTATTTAAATGATATTGAAAATGCGATTTTCTGATGAAAAAATAAAAAAGGGTTATAATAATTTATTATAAATTCATATAATATAGTTTATAAAATTAATAATTGACCATATTAGATCATATTATTAATTATTGATTAATATTAATAATCAATATTATTAAAAAATATCACATTGCATGATCATTGTACTTTCGTATATGTTTAAAAGCAGAAGTACGTGGGCGAATTACTCGGAGAAAGCGAAACGAAATTCCCCCTGTCAAAACATATCAAAATAAAATCGTGTCGTCGAAGCTCGCAGTCGAGTAGTGGGGGTACTTCAGTCCTGGGAAGGTGCGAATTACTCAGGGAGCGAACTGTATACAAAAAAATTGAACTTTAAAAATAAACGTGTTCAATATTTTTTAAATTAATTAAAATTATAGCTTTTTTCTTACTCTATTCATAATTTTATTTTTACACTTTTCTTCAATAAATAAAAACAAAAAAAATCTGCATTACTTTGTTAATAATTAAAAAATTTTCAACAGGCCGGCAAAAGAACGACTGCGTGGTTACTTTCGTTTCTCAAATCGTCGGCACACGCGAGTTTGCGAGGAAAGTCAGCGGCCATCTGCTGGACGTCCACAGAATCACTCAACTCTAGCTGTGAGCGGTTCGACGTCCGGTGGAACGCCAAGATCCCGTGCCGACAGTAGTAATTCAGGCAACGGAAGCACGGTTATTGTCGCTGGCTCCGGCGGTCATCGCTCCTCCAAGTCCAGTGATACGAATGTACCACCGGACAACGTGGATATTACGGTTATTGGTTACAGTCCTTGTAAGAGTAGTATCGTGTTATGAGAACATACGAAGACTTCGAAATTTCAAAATAAGACGAGCGGGAAACTCGTATGAGGGATAATGTAGTAACCAGTACTGGCTACTGGAATGATATGGATGGATTTTCTTCAAGAAGTAAGGACTTTTCGAAATGTGTAAGGACTTTTTAAAAGTGATAATTAATGTTTTCCGCAACTACAGAAGAGTTTTTGATGATAGAGGCAAACCTTGGGATAAAGTTAGGTAGTAGTTGAAAACATCTAACATTAATTAAACTTTTGAAAAAAAATATATATCGTTATTTGTTCATAAAATTTTTTAACGAAAAGTTGAATTTTATCCTCTATATTTTTACAAAATGCATGCCAAATATTAATAAATTATATATTTTAAAATTAAGATATGATTTACGATTAAAATCTGTAAGAAAAACCTATTGGTATATAAGTAAACTTTTAAACGAATAAGATTATATAAATAACAAAACAGTAATTGATAGAAAAATTTGTATCTTTAAATATTTTTGTACTACTTATCAAATTTTTAACCTTGTATTACTTTAAAAGTACATAAAAAAGTATTAAACGAATAACGCTCTAGGTAGCTTCCTTTTTAAGTAGCGATTATAAATTATTTCTAATAAAAAAAATCGATTCTAACGGCCTGATTTTAAATTTTTTAAACTGCTTTAACATATTTTAAAAAATATAATTATTTTAATAAATATGATTAAAAAACGAATACAACGACACTTAGGTAGCTTATAATGTAATAAACTTTATCCCAAGGAATGGTTGATGTATCAGTGAGCACAAATATTAAAATATGTGTAATTAAAAAATATTAATCAAAAAAATAATAAAAAAATTTTTAACTTTAAAAAAAAATTATTCTTTTAAATATTACTTTAAAAGGTTCGTATAATTTGAATTCTTATTTTATAAATTTTTGAAAAAGAATAACGAAAAGTCATTGCATTTCCTAAACGTGTAATTTTAACGTTATAATAAACTCAATGTTACTGGTTCCTGTTATTAGATTAATAAACTCTATTAACTTTAAAATGATGTTCATATATATATATATATATATATATATTCAAAAATGACATATACAGTAATACAACAGAATGCTTAATATAAAATGAGAAAATGAAAATGTTATACAGTTATTTTTTTATTAAATAAAATAGTATATATTAGTTATAAAATATAGCAAATTAATAAATAATTAAATAATTTTTTTCTTTGTACCCGTGTGTCATCCATAAATTTTAATATTCTTCTGAATTATTTATGCATTACTTATTTTCGTATTTAATTATTTTTGAATAAAAATTAAATCCTATTTAATAATAAATTTTTTTATTATTATTATAATATAATATTATAATATTATTATATTATAATAATATTAATTATTATAATATGTATTACTGCTTGTACTTTATTTATCTTTGTTATTTGTTTAAAGAAATATACGCAATGATAGAAATATAGTTTTACATTTAATATGAGTATTAAATTTATTGATTACATTTTCACTTTTAAATGTAGAAAAATTTTATTTTTTTATTAAAATAGCACTGCAGAATAAATAATTTTTTAATTCAAATTCGAAAAAATAAAAAATACTAATAATTTATATTGTAAATTTTATTACAGATACATATTTATTTTAAAACCTAAGAGAAACTAAAAATTTTTACGCCAAATGTTGTAGAAATTTTTATGAGAGTAATAATAGATCCCTTAACATGTTTTTTATATATCATATTGAATCATGAATAAATAAATATATCATTTTAATTTAATTGTAGGATAAGTTTTCCTAAGAATATGCGGCTTTGGAATATTTACCTCTATCTCAAAATAAAAAAAAACAAGATTTAAAATAAAACTCGTTTATATTATTAAGATACATCATTATTATTGAAATTAAATTAAAAAATAAATCTCAGAAATACAAATATTGAATAATTATATATATATAAATATTGAATAATTATAATCAATTTTACCAATGAATAAAAACGCGTACTCTGAGAGGACTAATCGTCTAGAAGACAAGGTACCCTGGAGTATTTATGCTATATACGTTGCTCTTGACACGAGTTCTTTATTTTAGCTAAGCTTTAGCTATTGATTATATTTTGACTAAATCTGCCAAGGGCGCGTCGCGATATCATTTCTTTTTAGACTGAATTCAAGCATACCTAATGAGTTGGCAACATGCCTCTTATTCTTACTCCTTCCATACACTAACTTCAGTGCCAAATTCAATATTTCTTTAGTAATCGTTATTTTAGTAATTTTTTGTTGTTTTGAAGTAATTTCTAAGTAAAATAATCGTAATAATAATTGAGAAATAATTTAATAATGCCTAATATTAAATAGAGTATCTTGCTGTGTGTATTCTTATGCGTCATAATGTATTGTTGAATAAAAGTACATGTAACGTTATCCAAAATATACCGGTATAAATTAACGCGACAAATTTGTTGTTATGGAGTCTTTTTATCGAATTAAATGAAAAAATTAAACTTTCTTCTTGAAATTAAATTGAAGCTCACATTTTAAATTACACTTTTCTCAAAAAATTTTAAGAAAAACTATAAAAATAAAAAATCTTACATGTTTATAGAAAAACAATAATTTTTACTAAATTTCATCGAAACAGTGGCAGCCGGTAGCTAGTCAACATAAAATTGAAATTTATTCGAATGTTAAATATTTGAAACAAATATGAGCACTGCATACTCTTTGCACACCTTACCCTAATAATATATCATGCAATTATAATTACGAAATTATTGGTCTATTCTTAAATAGCTTTAATAATTATAGATTACCGTTTGAGTGTGTATTTTCTCTTTAAAAAAGTTTATAATTGATGTTTGTAGCAAATATGTAACGAAATGTATGAATGTTAATAAAAATTCTTAGGCAGAGAATAAAAAAAAAAAAAATTACGTGATGTTAAACTAAACGTAAACGAATACATTGTTAAATATTTTATTGATAAGTGATATAATTAACGAAGTATATACATATAATTTAAGAAAGTAATTGTTCGTATAATGTAATGAGATATGTAGTGTACGGATGGTTTAATTGGAGCATATTTAATATAAAAATTATAAATTTTTAAATTCAGATTTAATAAAATTGTATTTTATTGCCTATCCTTCATTGCTTCAAATTTCTATTTATATTTTTAATTGTTATCGACGAATTATGACTTTTAATTAATTTATTAAGTTATTCCATATCTTTTTGCTGTACGAAATGTTTTTATTTAAGGTAAGACTTAATATTATTAAAATTAATGTACTATAAATACTTTTTTATTTTATTTCTCTTAAATACCATGATTACATTTTTTTATTAAACTTCTTATAAAAATTTCTACATTTCGTTTCTCTAAAATCTCCTACTTAACTTAAATAAGAACAAGACTCTTCTCTAGCACTTACACTTACCGTGGATAAAAAGTCCTCCACGATAAAAAAGACCTGCAGTTTTAAGGTTTGCTGGAAAAGAGGCAAAAGAGCTTTGGTCTCGCGTAGACCAATCCCTTCGTATTTTCAAAAGTGACTCGTTCGCCGTTTCCTAATTTTTTTTTTTTTTTTTTTATTTTTATTCTTTACTTATTGATGAAATCTCCGTGCATTTCGGTGTACGTGCAGCGTCTATCCGAAATAACGAGCGTTTAAACTGCTGCATCCGATGACGAGATAGCTAGTCTCGGTTTCTTTTGGAAATTGCACTTGCACGTTTGTATAAAACGTTTATATGTATGCTGATTAGTATACAGCTGGAGCAATTACTTGGAAAATACAGATGAACTGTGAATAATCAGCGGAGATGATTGGATGCAGAAAGAAAAACAACAGATGGATTGTTCCCTCATTTTATCGTTATTATTGGAGGAAGATGCGTCCTTTGGACATTAAGCTTCGGCGATATTTAGAGCAAAAATGTTCTTTATACAATTTATCCTATTTTAATATAATTATAAATATGATAAGAAGAATAAACAAAAGAAAAGTAGGTATGAATTGTAAATTTTATTAAACATTTTGTATTAATTAGAGAAATTTTTTTTATCACTTTTGTAATATTTATTAAACGTATCTGTCTGCTTATATTTAGAGTTTATTAAAATATAATTAAATTAAAAAAGATTTAAATTTATCTTATATTTCATAATTATTTAATAATAATAACATTAAAATACGCATATCACTATTTTTTCTCTCCACTGAAGATGTTAATCGATTCGAAGATCCCGAGCGAAAGAGGTCGACCTATCTGCACGTTCGAGTAAAACACTATCCCTTTCTTTATACTACCTCATACATGTCGCACACTTTAGATACTTTTTATGAAAGTAAGTAAGAAATTAAGAGCGCTTCGATTTGCAGGATAAGGCGGGACAGTAAAGTCTACTATACGTATATTGCAAAGGTGAATGTTCGTCGCATTGATTGTTATAAATATTAGATAAATTTAATGATTTAATTATCTAGGATAAATATGAAGGAATTTGAGAGATTATAAATAAGGTGAGTAAGACAATATTAAATATAAATTGTGAATTGCGTGAATAAATAACGGCAATTAACTTAAATCCTTGTATACACTGTGGGAGGTTCGAGCACGCTTGAGTGATACTGTGCATCTGACATCTGGAGTGCCATCATCAAATAGATTAACTAAATTACTATTTAATAAAACAATTTTCGTTAAAAAAAACATCGATCTTTATACGACTGGCCGCGTGTTCTGTAAAAATAATTAGAAAGCTTGGTTAAATTAATAAAACTCTGTGCGATATCGTAAGACTAGAGAAAACAAATAGATAACACGTGTTCGATGAAAGTAAAGAGACAACGGCCAAGCATCGAAGCGATAGAAAATTATGAAGTCGGCAAGCAGCGAAGAAGCAACCGCATTCAAGGTCGTTGCGAAAAAAAAAAAAAAACGAAAATCAGGACAGTCAGGTGCGGCAGTCGTGAGCTGTCGCGATCGTGCGAGTTTAATTAATAAAAGGAAAGCCACTTTCGCTAGTTTCCGGTCGCTCCTCACGAATTTATGTATGAATTTAAAGTACGAGTATGTTGTACATTACACTACAGCAATACTAAGAAAAAATACATATTGTTAAAGGTAAAATCTTCCTTTTTAATGTAGAATTTAAAATTTAAAAGTATAAGTCTAACGATTAAATTTAATTGCATTAAGCATCAAAATCTTCTTGAAAACTGTAGATTACATATAAAGCTGACAAACTTTCTATTTTTATAAAATTTTGTACGAGTTGAAGAAATTTATTAGTAAAAGAGTATTTTTATTATTATTATCATTCAATACAAATTGCAATGTTTTTGCATCATGATATTTTTTAAAATAGTATTAATTTCAAATAATAATATTAATAGCAAATTTTTATATTAAAAAATAAAAAATAATCATTCAGTATGACTTAATCGCTTAATCTTACAATTAATATTTACGATAAAGTAGCAAATGTGTAAAAATATCAATATCAGATTTATTAATTTTTTTATGTTCCACGAAAAATGTGAGACCTACTTGTTTTTTTCTTTTTCCTTTTTTTTTCAAATCTACGCTATTCGGCATAAATCCCTCTTCAGAAGGGATTCAGATAAAGGAAAATAAGAACTGAAAAAAGGACACGAGACAAGATTATTTAGCTGGAACAGACTAAGTTTTCGAAAGTTTCGTTTAAGTTCGATTGCTGTCTTACAAAATACTTCGCCGAAGGAAAATTAGTAGTTAAGAGTAGCTGTCGATGAGCTGGAGGAGTTAACGGAAGTGTAGAAGTGGAGAGGGAAACGGATAATTCATTGTCTCTCATCGTTCAAACGTATACGAACCAAATCTATGCGTGCCTTTGCGAATGTATAAGGAACCGCTATCAAGTTTCATCTGATTTGATTAAACGATTAGCGCTCGCGTATTGATCAGCAGCAGATCGCCCTGGGAAATCATTCGGGGAAAATGTCGGAATGATAGTAGAAGCTGAATTAATTTAGAAAAGAAATTGACATTGACTGATGTTTTTCATGAATGTATTTACAATATATATATATATATATATATATATATATATATATATATATATATATATATATATATATATATAAGGGGCATGGCAAACTTTTTATTTTAGTCATTAAAATTTTTCGCTTATGTTATTGACTGAAATAGCTGAAAAATTATTCGAAATTCTTATAAGATTATTTTGAATAGTAACATTCGACATTAAATTAACTAAATTTTTAATTGATTTCAATAAAAATATTTTCGATAATTTTTTAATTTCTAAAATATGATATAATGAATCTTGTATGTGAAATTGTACGTATAATTTTAATTGCTATATATTATTTATTGTTTTGTAATTCACCTTTAGTTCTTAATAAATATAATTTTATCTTTAAAAAGACAATTAATATGTTACGAATTAAAATTTCAATACAAAATTGTAATAATATAACAAATTGAAACATAATGAATGCTACTTTCGTAATATAATTTACATAATTGAATTGAATCTACTTAAAGTTAATGTGGGTTCATTTTTTTATTTCATTTAATTTAAATTATTAATGATGTACAATTGAAATATATGACTAAATGTATTGTAAATACAATAAATCAACAACTTCTATAAATATGTAATGTAACGAATGTGGCCATATGCTTTTACACTAAATATACACGTGTGTATTTTAATATGCGAATATCTATAAAATTGTGAAAGTGTCAAATTCACCAACGTGCAGTATACACATATTTTTACACTAATTAAAAATACAATATCATTTACAATAAATGAAGCATATACGTCAAACGGAATTTAATGAATTGAATGAAATTATACTCGATAATGAAATTATAACGAACGACATATGAATATAAAATTATTATATTTTTTTTAATTTAATTGGAAAATAAAGCTAGTGCATAGTAAATAAAATACTTTCCCTTGATCATTATTCACACATTTAGTTTGTTAACTTAAAAATTCATTATAAAAATTGTTTTTACTTATAATTTAATTATTTTAATAGCAAATGAAGCCTTAAATACAGAATATATTATTCATCCTTTCATATAAATTTATACGTACGAAATTTCTTTTGTTTAATTAGTAAAATAAAAAAAAAAAAAATTATTAAAGTAAATATTACCGCTGTACAATGGTTTTGTTGGATTTAAAAAAAAATTTTAACTTCATATGATTACCTTAACAATACCATTATGAGAAATGCATATAAGTATACACGTATAACCATAAAAAGATTTAACAAAATTATCTAAAAATATACGTCATCATCATATATGTATGATATGCAACAAAAATAAACTGAAAGCTGAATTATTGAGTTGAATATACCGAGAAACGCATAAAAGCTAATATCAGATTCAATAAATGCATCAAACGCAATAATTCTTTCGCGTTTTTTTTTTCCAAATGAAGCGACTATATCGTGCGACGAATATTTCATGTTAACTAAATTGAAAACCAGTAAAAGGAATCATAGGTTGGTACATAGTACCATCGATATTTCTCATCTCTTCAGAGTTTGCGCCATTAATTCTCGTAGGCCGGTCGACACACAAAAGCCAAAGTACACAAAGCATTGTGAAACAAAAGAGCGATTAAAAAAAAAAGCTATAAATCCGTGTCCGCTATTTCATGCGTAACGCAGCAGAATTTTACGGGCTGGACATGGGCGACGAAACGGATTGGCGAAAGTGGTGTCTACGTATATACATATATAAATAAGCGTTCTGAGAGGAAGAGGAAGAAAAGAAAAAAAAAGAAAAAAGAGAAAGAGAAAAAGAATTAATGAAGTGTTGGGTTATTCGGGACACGTAGAGGTCGAATAGCTTCCGCGGTATTTAACGCCCCACGGCATGACTGGCCGCTTGAATCGAGTCTTGATTTTCATCGGCGTTGTAAGGCCTGTGTCGTTTTGTGCGTGATACTGTGAATCGTTTCTACGTGTCGTTTCAACATTTGAAAAAAATATGTCTGTAAGTGTTCCCTAATTTTAAAAACTGTTTGTTTTCCGAATTTTACACATGTTTTCATTCGACGGATTATTTTGCTTTTAAAAACAAAAATTCTACGGCCTGTAATTCGTATAACAAGTTTCCTTTATAAAAGAACTATTTTTCAAACGTTTATTTGTTTTTCGTTTAAAAATTTAATCTTTTTTTTTCTCAGTTTAATTAAAAACTGATGTAGATAAATTAATAATTCAATTTTAAAATATAAAAATTTCATTCGTTTATTGTATTCAAGCAATTTAAACTTAAAATTTGTTGAATTTACTTTTATTTAAAATAAATATTTTTAATTATAATAAGTATTTTAATTATAATTTAAATAATACAAGTACGTAAATTTTAAATTATATATGTGCTGTAAAAATTAATCCTAATTCCTTTGATTTTTTTGATTTTAGAATTACACATTTTTTTAATTCAAATTTCTATCTTATATAGAAAATTCTAAAACTAATTACAATGCATTATTTATGCGCAATTTTATTTTACAAATCAAAAAAATATGTATACTGCGTTGACAGATTCATTATTGCAACGTTCAAAAAGTAAAATTCGACTTTGCTGATGCAAAAAGTTGAAAAAATGTTTATTTTCGATTTTTAAAATATATTATATTCCAGTTTGATTGTTTTTATTTTCCTACATTTTTTTCTTTATAAGTATACAAGTCAATAAAGCTAGAAGGCTAAATATTTCTATTGGTTATAATAGGATTATAACTATCGTTGTTATATTTAAAATATGTAAATATATATAAAAAATTTTAATATTAATTTACTAAATGTGTTTAACGAAAAAGTCGTGATTGAATACTTTTTTTTGATTTTATATATTTTTATTTTCATATTTATCAAAGCATTTTTAAATAAATTAAATATTAAAAATTAAAAAAAACTTTTCTTGTTAATCAAATATCTGCGTTTTTGTTATTCATTTTTTCTTCGATACGAGCAACATATTTCACTTGACGAAAAAAAATTTCTTTTTTTTTTCTATTTTCATTCCAAATATTTTATAAAGTATGATATAATACATTTTATAGATAAAATGCGGATAATATCCACTGAGCTATACAACCCAGAAATTTTACATCTTTTAAACATTTTATACTTTATTATTAATTTTGATTTAATTTACTTTCAAAGGATTTTTTCCAAAAAAAAAAAAAAAAAAAAAAAAAAACTATCCAAATAACGACGTTTTCTATTACTTAAACTATAAAATCGCGATAGAAAAAATAAAAAAGAGATAGTTTTCATTTTTATCAAAGTTCGTATCTATTTTAACTAAATATAAAGTACAAGACTCGTAACTCTATAAAATAATAAGCCTATTTAGTATTATGTGCCGATACCGACGCTTTAAAAAATTTTCAATATTTTTATAAAAAATATCAATAGACTATCATGAAAAAGTTTCATAATAATTTTTATTTTCAATTCTCATGCACGCGTCAATTCTAACGTGCATGTTATCGATAGACCGATCGATGCAGATAAATGCAAGCTTTCTATTTTCGTGTGCCACTTTCGATACATCAAAAATGCAAGTCTCGATTTTGCCAGCGTATTTGTAACGCATCGTAATAAATGAAGATTTTGTTTTTATAGCTTAAGTGAATTATCCGATCAAATTTTTATAAATTAAAAGTGGAATATTGGGGTAGCTTATAAAGACATTAAAGACATTGAGAATTTATTCGACAAAAATAGTATGCTAAAATATATAAAAAGAACTGCTAAAAAAAATTATAAATATTTAATGTTTATTTGAATTTAATAATCATTTGTATATATAAAATTATTCAATTTATTTATAGTAAAAGTACTCCCTTCCCGGTCTTATGAAAATAAATTGTTGATCTAGATTAAAACGATATTCCATTTTTCCAGAATTTGTATGAGGTATTTACTTTTTTTTTTCATCATCGGTTTGTATTTTATATTAAAAGGGATTTATTTATATCCTCATAAAAAATAGTCATAATATATATTAAATTTTTAAGCTTTAAATTAAATAAACGTAGAATCTTTTTATTTTAATACACTTTTAATATTAATTACATGCTTTTTCATTAAGCATCGAATTTAATATGTTTTAATAAACAATAATGTTAGTCAATTTATCTTGCATGCAAAGAAAATGAAAAAATTTATTTCGATACTTTAACTTTTTAAACATCTCCTTCGTATTGTCATCATTTTCACTGATTCACTAGAATGAGCAGTTGAGCACATTTCGACATATACTCGTATATCATACCTAACATACAGAGTTAATATTTATCTATACGTACATAAAGAATGAGCTTACGGTCAAGCCAATATATTTATAAACAGATATTATCTGTCTTTATAAAGCCTTTATAAATAGAATAAAATAGCTCAATAGTTTTTCAATAACAAATATTATTTTATTTACACAAATTTAATTCACTTAAATTTATTAAATTAAATGCGATTAATTTATATTTGTAAGCTTTTAAAAAGTTAATACTATCAATAAATATTTAATAACATTTTTATTTAATATGTGTGTAGAATTGATGCATAAAATACTTAATTAAAAGTTACAACATGTAGTATAAAAAAAAAAAAAAAACATGAAATTCTCAAGACAATCTATGATCTGAAATTCTGACAGTTTTCCATTAAACTAAGGAAGTATATAAGATAATGTACTTTAATTTAATTTCATCTTCTGCATTTTATTTATTGGTTTACATTTCCTTAAACAGTTTGGTATTTACCTTTTTTACGTTTTGTTTTTATCGTACTTTTTATTATCGCGTTGCGGTTTATGAACCAATTATCTTGTCAGCTCGATAAACCATCAAAATTGAAGAAATAAATAACTCAAGATTCGAAAGGAAAATCACGAACAAGAAGCGAGACTTATAATAAAGCAGTACTCATGGGTGGAGAAAAGGAGAGAAAATGAAATATGCTAAAATTTAACAAAAGCATACCAGCGCCAACGTCAAAAACAAATTAACTCGCGCACACTCAGAAAATGGAATGTTAGTGACATTAGAAAGAAAAAAAAAAATAAGTGCTATGCGGGAATAAGGGAATGGTTGATAAAATAGTTTTCATTTAAACGCAAAACCATTGTGTATACAATAACATTTTCTCGTCTCTGTGCATAATAAGTACCTTTACTTCTCGACAGCTATTTATCGTTAGAATAGAAGACGTAAAATGTGGAAAGAAAAATTATACAGGTGTAAAAGAAAGCTCGAATTAATCTAAGCTACTCGACTTTGAAATATCGTTAACGGGAGATTGGCTGTAATTGATTTTTTTTTTATCGAGCCACCGGTAAGGAAAAATTATTTCTTTATGAATCATTAAAAACTAATTATTAATTAGGAAAAACTAATTTTAGTGTGGACTTTATAAATAATATCTATATAATTTTTTAAAATTACGTTCTAAAATTGCTCGGAAGTTTAAACAAAATTTTTTTTATTAATTTACTTCGAGTTTGTCCATACGAGTAAAATTTGGTTTTAACTTACACAGCTTCTTCTTCTTTGTTTACGGAATGATTGAAAATATAAACAAAGAGCTTGTTAAATATATTCTGATTTATAATTTCAAAAATTAAACTAAAGTCTAGATGCTGCTCCAAGCCGAGCTTAAAATATCTTTAAAACCTGACGAATATCCGCTCGATAGTTGCAGAGATTAATGTATACAGACAGAGAAACGAACAGAAAAAATGTTTAAAAATGATCTTTTTGTATCTTGTTACTCTTTCCTACATCACCCGCAATCAGTTTTTGGTAAATATTTTCAACGGTGTCAAATAGACACAGCGGTTCTAAAATTTCATTATAGTGTAGAAAGAGAAGATTAAATAACCAAAACGCATTGGGATTAAACAAATAAAAGGTTGCAAACGTGAAAACAAATTACTTGATTTGTATTTAATTTATTTGATGACACATTGTAGTTGTAATACATACACAATTTTATAGTATCTAAATTAAATTAATAACATTAATATGTACAGTGCAATGAATATGTACACCCATTAGACAAATTATAAAGTTAAATATTTGTGCGTGTATGTTGCAACGCCGTGCCAGCCTAGCAATCAGCTATCGCGGTAGCCGACGGGGAGGGGCTCGTGCACTCGCGTGCTCTCCGGATAGCAAGCCGACGTGGGGAACCGGTGCCGAGTTTGTGTAATCCGCTATGTACACGCGACGCGTAGAGAGGAGGCAAATCACGCTCGGCCGGCGATCGAAATTATACCGAGCACTCGTCGCGTGGAAATCGTGGGTGTGAGGTCACGCATTGTTTACATCTGCGTAGCCTTGAGGCAGTCGAATTTTTAAACCGCTCTAATTGAAATATAATAGAATATTATGTTATAGAATATTATATTTCAATATGAATTTTAAATTGATTTTCGGAAAATTTAATGAACGCGAAGGCAGCAATTATCGGGTAGTAATTAATACAAATTAATTAATGTATTTAATCAAAGTGTTGCCCAATGAGATTTTAATTTTAATTATTAAAATTTTAACGTTTCATTAGTTTTTTCCAGTTGGTTACCGTTTTGAAGTCGACTTAGAAAGTAAAGTAGTGAGTGTAGAAAACAGTTGAGAGAATAGTAGAAAGGAGAATATTTTATTCAATAAATTAGTTAATCTTGAGTGAAAGTTTGCGTGTTCCATTATTTGTTTCCCGCGTTTTTTTTTTTCCTTTATTTCAGCGTCGTGGGTGCTTGCCGCGTTCGTGATCGAATTTGTGTGCGAGAACTCATAACAGAGTTGCCCAGTCTAGTGCACGCTACAGCGAGGAGTCGACGATCTTCAGCGAGATCCTCTTCAATCTATTGTTTTGTGTCTTGTTGGCGAAAGAAATAATTTTTGTGCACATAGGATCGGACCATCGATCCAATTTATTATTAGATAAATTTTTATAGTTTTTCAAATAATTTTCAAATATGTTGCTAAAGTTTCAACTGTTCAATATTAAATACGTTCGCAGTTATTATAATTAATAGATACATTCCAATTATTAATAATCTCGTATTGTAAATATTTTTTTGTTTGTATCTTTTAATAAAAAATTTTCTACTGTCTTAAAAAGGTTAAAAAAAAATTATTGATTTATCAATATGCATTCAAAACAATAAAATAATTTGTTCAATGTTCTTAAAATGATAATTTTTAGAATAACGGTTAATTGTTTTTATAAATTAAAGTTAGAATATAAATAAAGAAAAAAGCTAAATGAGTTAAAATATCCTGTAGAATCTAAAAAAAAAATACGTATTCGGTGCAAATCGCAAATTAACATAATGCTAAAACAACGCAATAAATAGATTAATAATATTCATTAAATTGTGTAAATTAATAAATTATTAATATAAATTAAATTTTTAACTTTTTTTATAAAAGTAATTTTTTAAGAAATCATTGCATAGCAGGATATGCTTAAAAGTATCAGCCGTATAACGATGAAGACAACAGCTTTTTAAATTGCTCACGTTCTTATTCTTGAATACATTCCTCACAAAAATATTTTTCTTAATAAGTAATAAGTAATTTAATGTTGTAATACCATTGTTATATTGTTATTCAGCGAGTTCTACAAAATATTTATCTATAATTTCAATTCCCGTTGCTTTTAATTATCTGTAAACCGAGCTATATTTTTAATAAATGATAGTTGCTCGTTTTCCTCAAACAAATAAGAAAGACATTCAACTTTTGATTTGTGAACTTTTGTGAAACTGGCAGTGTCTTATCGCGATAAAACTATAAACATTCTTGACAAAAATAATCGTTCATTTGGACTTTGTCGCATAAACAATAAGCGTCTTGCCTATTTCTCTTTTAATCTACAGTCTTTTCAAACGATTTTATGGATTTTTTCGGTCGTATCGAGAATTATAATCTTAACAGGGTGTCTGGAGAATAAATTATCGTACTTTTACGGCTTTTTATTGAGGCCAGAAACCCACTGTTTTTTCCTTTAAATATATTGAAAAAAGTTCCTTTCGGTATTAAGTCATTTTGCCGTTTAATTTCAAACGATGTTAATCTTTTAAGTATTTTTTAATCACAAATTTTTAAAATTCTTATTGTTTTTTATGAAAATATCAAAAACGTATCTTAAATACTCGACAACTCATCAAAATGTTAAATTTATGCAAAATATATTATGTTCAGGTTTATTATTTCTTAATTCTGGATACAATTTCTTCTAAGCATTTGAGACCGTAACTTACATAATCATACTTAAAAATAAAATTAAAACTAAAACTAAACTACAAACTAATAATAGATTTTACAAATTGATTAAATAGGTATTACAAAAAGCTATATAATTACTTGGTGTTCCATACCCCTTCTTGAAGTTTGATTACATCTAGTAATCTATCGAGGTAGTTCAGTAGTATGCATTTATCCGTTATTGAATTTCTATTTTCGTCTTTTGTTAACACTATATTTACCAATGTTAAATAAGACTTTTAGAAATTTTCACTTATAATTATTGTTAATTATAATAATCGTTAAGCTTATAACATTATTTTTTGTTCGTTAAAGTTTGTAACATTATTAATTAAAAAAAAAATTAATAATTAAGCTGTTGATATTGATTTTACGTGAAAATTTCAAAATTGACTTTTAGCACTACTAGAAATAGAATTAAATTTAATTCTGCTAAATACCTTTTTATTTTAAAGCTGTAACTTTATATAGATCCTGAATATTTTCAATACTTAAAAACAATAAATATTAATAATAATTATAAAATAATTTTTTACAAAATATTTTTTTTTATTCGAAATTTGAAAAACGAAGACAGGACTAGTCATACTGTGAACGGAAAAAAATATCTCCTTAAGCACGAGCCTTTAACTCTTCATTTAACCTGACGAATAGATAAATTTTAGAAAATTTATAAAAAAAATAGTAATAATAAAGTATTAACCCAGGTAATTACGAAATAGCAAAAAGGATATTAAAAAATTTTAAGTTAGAAATTTGTGATTCAAGTTTTGTAAATCCAAAGAAATTTCTCTGAGAGCGAAGAAAAACGTTGAAGGGTTTCAGTTATTAAGAGTAAAAATACACGACTCAAATTTTGAAGACCAAGAGGCCTCTACTAAGATTTGAAAAAAAGTAAAAATAAATGAAATGAAATCAGTAATAAAAAAAAAAAAAAACGAGTTTTTGTACAAATTTGTTTAGCTTACTTAGATCGAGGAATGATTATTATTTGAACTCTTATTTCTCTTATCATCAACGTTAAAAACCGCCTTTATGACGAGGTCGAGTATTATCTTAAATTTTTATGTCAGTGGAGGTTAATGCAAAGAAATTTATTTAGCGTTTAATTAATTTTTAAACAGCTTTTTTTAGTAATAAGCCGCTACCATTAACACGCCAATAATTACCTTTTTTACAAAGCCAAGAATCAAGCCACGCGTTTAATTTATAATAAGATGATTGATTATTCTACCTTTTTCTATTCCAAATATGATTATTATAATTTTAATAACAAATATATTTAATAACATTGTATAACAAATGAATAATTTAAAATACGCGTATAGTAAAAACATAAGACTTCGTAAAAGTTATCATAAAAGTTCAGAGCGATTGTTTATTATGTGATCCTATCCTTCTAAAGAGGCAGAGGTGAGAGGAAATTGTACAAAGGATGTTTCTGATAACCTCGACATACGCACACAATGGCAAAGAGAACAGATAATGGTCGCCCGTCTCTTCCAAAGATATAATCGATTAAACTTAGCGAAATTGACGATGCCTCCTCCTCCCCTATATTATCAATTTTTTTTACACAGGGGAAAGCAAAATTGTACACCCCAGAGAATCGACATTAATATAACCTTTATTCGTTGTACTACAAATCTTATACACAAATAACTTATAACAAATAATTGTTTTAGGTGTTGGTAAAAAAATGCGTATGGCTTTTGGCCGTAATTCTGGCCGTATCGGTCGAATCACAAGCCGAGCCACCGACCAACGGCGTGAGACCTTCGAATGTGCTCGGAAGTTCGGAACAGCACGCCTCGTTCAGTTTCGTGAGGCCAGGACTTACGCAAACTGCTTTTTCCTTCAGCGGTCCCTCGTCTCATCAAGCATTCAGCTCGAGCATTGGCGATCCTCATCTCGCGCAAAAGGTCCTGCCCAGCGTTGCTCAAGCTTTAACTTATAGAAATCCTGGATTAGGTGTGTATATATATATATATATATATATATATATCAACATATAAATATCATATCTCTCTCTCTCTCTCTTTCTCTCAATAACTTTCGATATAACGACGGCGCACATTATATTTGTTAACCCACTCAAGATGAAGAATAATTTTCAAGACGATATACAGAATAATTTTTTTATGTTTATCTTCATACATAAAATATGTTAATTTGTAATGGGCATTTAGCTAAAGTGTTCATTTAAAATGTATCGATTTGCAGAACTTATATATAACAGATTGTTTTCTTTAGAACCGTATAATCGATTTAATTTTTTTGCTCTTGATCTTTTTTCAATTTAAAATAAATCCTTTTATAAAACGTTTTGTTTTCGTTATTTTCTTTTTCTATTTGATTTGAATCACGTTTCACTAGATATATAACATCGCATCATTGCAGCTCCAAAAGCCATATAACTGCAATACTAAACGCAACGCTCAAGCAATCTATCTCATTCTACCGTTATTTTCCGCAGTCGAATCATTTTCTTAAAGTATTCTTATCGACGAGAAATTCCAGTTTTATTATTATTTATACGCGAGTACGTTTTTATAGGCTATACATCGATTGGACCAATTACCTCCGCTTACGCTGCGGGCTCGCCTGCGCCTACCGTTTATCAACAACAACAATATGACTATCAACAACAACAGCAGCAATACCAACAGCAACAAGCGTTAGCACTAGCCTACCAGCAACAGCTTCAACAATATCAACAGTATCAACAACAGCAACAACAACAAGTTTATTCAGGTAAATTAAACGCTTTAACATTTTAAAATGAAGTATTCTACTTTATTAAATTGTTTCATAATAAACACACGTTATTTTTTCATGTTTTAGAAACCGAAATTTTGTTTGAATTTAATACTATTTACGAAACTTTAAAAAATTAATTAAATAAAAAAATCTTCTAATAAATTTAATAGAAAAAAATTTAATAAAGCATTATTTTTATGCTTGGATCGAATATATCAAACAAAATGTTGGGTATTCGAATGAAGTCAAATTAAAATAATTTTGAATCTTCTTTCTTTATATAGGCGCAGATTATGCACAACAGATACAAGCGCAACCTGTGGACGCAGCGACCCAGCAAAGTCTCCAACAAGCTCAACTGGCGCGACTTTTAGCCGCTAGATTAGCCACTACTCAAGCTCAAGCCACAGCCACGGAAACTTCACCCGAACAAATTCAACTTCAACAGCAGCAACAACAGCAACAAACGGCTAATTTATTGGGTGTCGCTTACTCCGCCGCGCCATCGGTAGCTCACGTTAAAGTCAGCGGCAATGGTTATAAATTCGACTTTTAAAAAAAATAATTTTTTCAAACTGTCTTAATGTATTATAACAGATTTCGATGTACCTTTCAACGATGTATAAATCAGCTAAAAAGATGAATTTTATTCGACAAATATGCTGCTGATTTTTATACGTGTAGTGTAAGTTTCTTGTAATTAAATTCAAGCACTGTTACCATAATATTCGGCATTTAATTTCACATAATTGAGAGAATGGACAAATCATTTTAACGTATAAATCCATCGAAGAGTTTTAAATTATACTGTCTCGATAATTGTATATATTGACGTATGTAAAAATTTTTAAAAAACATTTTTTTTATTTTTATAATATAAAAAATATAAAATTGTTCTATGTATTTATTTACTTAGTTTTAAAATTTTTAATAAATATCAATTCATACAAAGTAAATATTAAACCTAAGATAAAAGATTATTTACGATTAACTTTTTGTGTAATAAAGATTAAAACTTTAATAAATAAGTTTACAGAATTTTTGTCCAATTTATTTAACAATAATCTGATAATTTTATATTTACTTTATAAGTATTTGTATTGCAAAATTAACATATATATATATAAAGATTCAACTTCTTTTTACTAACCGACTTCAATCAGATTTCCTCTAAACTATTATATCGGTTTTCCAATCTTCTAAATATGATAAATTTTAAGTCTTACAATATATTTATTAAAAAATGAATGATGAAAAACCTATTGATTTTATTATGTTATTATCCATTATTATAACGAATAACGTTATTATCAACTACTACAACATATCTTTATTCAAAATCATTTTTCATAGTTTAAAATAGAAGACTGCATTATTATTTGATTATAATAAACGTTAATTTACTTTCGATGATTTTAACGTTTACTGTAATATATTTTATTTCTCAATAATAATTACATTCAAATGTACAAAATACATACTAAGTAATAATACATTTACTTAGTACAAAATACATGCTAAGTAATATAAAGTTTGACTCTGAAACATTAATTAACTTTGTTCTTAAAATTATTTCTTCAAATAAGTTCATTGTACAAAGCGGTTTAAATTTGTAGTATTGAATTTTCAAACATTAAATACTAGATTAATTTCAATGACATTTTAAATTAAAATAAAATTTTTAATTTGTTTCATAATTCTTATGATGTTTGTGTAAAATAATACAGTAAAACAAATTTATTCAAATCAAACGAGAAAAACTGCCCAGCTATAAATAATGCTATCGAAATATAATATTAATTAACGATAAAAATTAAATGTTTATTTTTAGACGTTAAATTAAAAATTTAAGGTTAAAACATTAAAATTTAACATGTTCTTAAAACTGAAACAAATAAAAAAAATAAATAAATTAAAAGAGAAGCAAAGAACGACAAAAACTAAAGAGAAATCACGAGAAAAGAATTTTTTGTTACAAAATTACACGTAGTTAATTGTAAATAGTGAGTTCATCGGCTAAACGATCGTTGAAACTTTTACGATCTGCGCAAAGGTAATTTACACATCACATGGTTAACTTTTTACAATAAGTCAGACAGGGAAAGTTTTTAAATTCATAAAGGCGAAACAAACGAAAAATAAAAAGGAATTAGTCAGTTATTAATTCAAACAAAAAACAATTTAAAAAAATGAAATCCTTATAGATATATAATTGAGTGCCAATAATTCGATTTATGACTTTGTGTGCTATAACGTTTACGTTGCACTGTACCATCAAAAAAATTTTATTGCGAACACATTAGTCAATGCATTAAGCATTACCTTCATTTCCAAGCGATCGGGCCAACGTAATTCGAGGAAGATTCACTTGTGCGGAAAACGAGTGTAATAAAGCTGTAAATTTTTTAATCTTAAGTCTTTCATAAGTATGCATTTCACACATTTTTTATAGAGATATAGATAACGATTAATAAGATTTTTTAACGGTATGCAAATTATTGTTATGACATGAATAAATGCATTTCATAAATATAAAAAATTAATATTTTATAATAAGAATTCGATTTATTCAACATTTCACTATTTTCACGGTAAAATAAGTATATGTATCTAAAAAAAAAAAAATATCGATTAAATTGATATATATTTTATTCATAAAATAATAAAAAGTATACATTAAAAACAAATTTTACGATTGATGTTAAGAAAAAAAGAATGCTGTTTTTTTTTTCAGACAAGATTAAATTTATTAATAATTAAATATTTATGTGCTTTGGTCATCACCACATTGCAAATTTCCTAGCTGATTGGTAAGCTAATAAAAGAAAGTAAAAATGTAAAAAAAAAAAAAAAAAAAAAAAAATAGAAACAAGTTTGTATACTATACATATATTTAACCTAATAAAGATGTCGAAATTGTCAACGAAACTTTGTCATTAATTTACATTTGTTGACTTCAACTTCATTATTAAACCAACAGCCATTATTTTATAGCAATTATAATGAATCATAAAAATATAAATTTTCATACAATTGCAACCTACAGTTCTACTGTAATACCTTAATCTAATTTCATTTATTTCAGTTTTAAAAGAGATTTATTCATGCATAATATTTAAATTGTTTTTTTTTTTTTTTGTTGTGCACAGTGAAAATAAATAAATAAAGCATGAATTTTTTTTTATTTATATAAAAAATTTGTTTATTTAAATTTATTCATTTTACATCAAATTATATTTTTTAAATTTATGTATTTAATATTAAAGAGGATTTTTAACGTATGGATTTTCATTTTCATTTATTGCTATTTTCTAGAGGATCACGAGATAAAGATTTAAGCCGTGTAAAGTAATACTTTATACGTGTTGGAACTTTCACTGATGGTTTTACGTAAGATAATAGAAATGTATCGATTATTTTTTTCATAAGAACAATTACATTTTTATTGTACTAATAGATTGTAAAATAACTTGCTTATTTTTATTCAAAAAATTTATATGATAAATATTATGAATTTATCTGACTATTGATTTCATCTTTTTGTATAAATTATTAAATAACCTACTACGATTGTTCACAGTTGCTTAGTGATATTTATTTGAATATACCGTCTTGATTGTTAAGAAATAATGAGATATTTAATGTGCCAATAATCACAAATTTGCAATTTTTACATTTTTCATCTATTAGATTTTGTATTAAAGGTAACGAATTTTGTAAGGATATTAATCTAATCAATATATCTTTATCTCAAGCAAAAAAATCTCAAAAAAATAGAAAACAATTAAATGTTGTGTATATCGCTATAAACTTAAGTCGCGCAATTGTTATACGATATTTTTTGTATATTTTATATGTAATTTTTTTTTTTTTTTTTTTATATATTATATTTTTATTTATATTTTATTTTTACTCGTTAATGTAAAAAAAAAAAAGAATTTATCAATATTTACAAATACAATTAAATAATTAAACTTTATAATTTAAAAATAAATCTGTACAAAATTGAAAGCAAATAAAAATTTATTATAACTACTAATAAAATCAACGATAATATTTTAAAATAAATTTTTAATTTAAAATTGTTGAAATAACCGCTGTGAATAAATTTTTATTCGCCTCACTGAATAATTTATTTATTAAAAACTGCACATAAATTAACATGAATAGTTATTTTAAAAATAATTACGTAATGAAATGTCAAGTACAAGCTTTAATGTAAAACGTATATAATAAATTCCCGAGAAAAATTCAATATAATATATTTTATCACAATGTATTTCGTTATAATTAACAAATTTGTAATTATAACAAACGCCTATGAATTTGTTAATAAACTTCTACGAATTATTGCCACGTTTTTTTTCTTCGATTACCTTGCACAAAAGCCTTCATTAAAACAATTCTTAAATTCATTTTTAAAACGAAATGAAGAAGTTAGATTTAATATTCGTTATGTTAGCTGTGTAAAGTTAATATGTAATTAGTTTTTTTATAATTTATAAAACTTTTTACAATACGGTGATACTATTTCGTCTGTTAAATAAAGCAATGTGATACCGATGAACACGGAATGGTAGTCAGTCTATTGTCGGGTAGCCGATCAAGGAGAATTCACAATTCGGAGATGTGATCCCACAATTATAATAATAAAGGAGGCATTTTTCTGGCTGTTACATCATAGTTTGTACTAACTTTAAGACTATCTCAGATCCTTCAGAGTACACAGCTTTAATATGTTTGCGACAATAGTCATATTCGACATTAAGAAATATGATTGATTATCACACAATCGGACATTGATCAGAGCGATGCGTGTTGATTTTTGCCGTACTATCTAGAAGAGTAAGGAAACGATAGATATAATCTTGTCTTTGATGAGTAGACTTCGATATACCCTGTAGCGTCGAAGAGGTTCCATCCAGTAAGGATTGTTCTAAGGCTAGTTTGTTTTGCTTATGTGCGCACCTAAAATTTTAATGACTAAAATTGTTAAATTAAGTTATATTTTATTAAACAAAAGTGATGAATCCCGCTTCTTTTTCCTACAAATTAGAATTAATCGAGGATCCTTAAGGGGAGGTTCTCATCTAGCGACCCAAAAATTACGTGATTTTCGCGATTTTTTTTCTCATGGAAGGAAATAAATAAAGTAATCAAGTTTTTTGGTACTTATTAAGTATGTTGTTATCTACTTTTACAAATTTTTTTAAACAAAAATACCGAATAGTTTATTAGTTATATGCATTGAAAAATAGTCATCGAAAAAAAAGACACCTCCACGGGCGGCAAGGTAACTCATCCAATTTCTGTCTGAAATCAAAAATCAAAGTTTGTTATAAACTAGAAGACATTTGCTGGATCTAGAACTAAAATCACGAAGAAAAGTTAAAAATTAACAAAATGGCGGATTTGCAAAAAAAAAAATATTTTTTTGCACTTTTTTTTGCTCTAAAAAGTGCAATAACAATAAAAATAATCATTGTAAAATTATGATTTTAGGTCAATATCCAGAAAATTTAATTACCTTTAAAATAAAAAAAAATTCATCTCGATATCTATAATAGATTTTGAGATATCTTGCCGCCCGTCTCAAAAAAACATGGTTTCGAGAAAAACGCGTTTAAAGTTTTAGTACGCGATTTAGTACGTAAAATGACGACTTCGGTTTTTGACTATAATTTTGAAAATAAATTGAATTCGGCAAAACGGGTTTCACGAGCGTATACTACGAGACATTTGCCAACTTTTTAAACAAAACAAAAAAAAAGAAGATACTTTTAGACGTGCTTGATGATAACCTTCCTTTAATTAATTTATACGTGAGTAAAAGACAGCCACGAAAAAGCTTGAGAAATAATTCATATTGATTGGAAATAATTAATAAAAAAAAATTTGATTTGCTGAATTAATATTAACTCAACAAATTTTTTTTCTTTCGAACTCATCACTGCTACTCATCCCTAAGGAGAGAACACAACAGTATTAGAAGTGTCGAAAGAGAGCTGGCTGCCAAAGTAATTATTATTTAATTGAATTTTACTGTACCTTAATAAAAATTGTTGACATCCCTCACACGATTTGTTTTCATCTGATACGCTGCTTTCATTGATTTCCCACGATGAATTCCAGAGATGAGTGGAGATGAACCTGGTATCCGATAGTAGCCATGAATCTGAAAACAAATGCGACTTTAGTACAAGAATTTCAGATAAAGAGAAAAGAAAGATACGAGACTCGGATCCACTAGGTAACCAGTGAACCACCATCCAAATTGAACTCATCGCTGCATACTCATCCTTCAAGGAGAGAACCAGCATAGCGAGAATTCAAAAGGAGAGCCATTGTCATCGTAAAAGGTGTTCTCTATATACTCTCGCCGCATTTTTTTAGTAGTGGAGACGTAAAAAGGGGCTGTCACCGCCTAGCGGCGACGTTCGGAACTAAGCTGTTTAGCGCGAGTTTCAAACTGCGTAAAGGAGCATTACAAACTAGAATATAGTAATTTTTTTTACAGCATAATGTATCTTTCATTATAACAAAAATTGTTTTGAACATTAATCTTAAATTATTTGGTATATGAAATTTATATTAAAATAAATAAAATTATTTTCTACCAATGAAAAATCTAATATTATGAGTATAGCTAACTATAGTAGGATTTCCACAAAAATTTTAAAAATATTTGAATAATTATTTATAATATAGAAAGAAAAAATATTAAATAATTTATTACTTATTAAACTTAAAAATTATTAACGTCAATAATATAATAGCAGTAATTAGTATCGTATAATAAAATAACCAATGCTTTATTTTTATGTAGTCCTCTTGATATCTAACAATGGAATTTTGTATGAAAAATTTTTTTTTTTATTATTATAAATAAGTAGCATAAAAATGTTATAAATGTTAAAAATAATTTACTTTGTACAATCATATATAGGTATAATTATATTCTATTCAAATTTTATAATATAAAAAAATCGTGTACGATATCGTTCTTTTTTTATATTATAATAAAATTTGAATAGAATATAATTATACCTATATATATATATATATATATATATATATATATATATATATATATATATATACGTTTATACTAAATAGTTTATACAAAATAATTTTTGAAATTTGATCAATTTCTTAAAATTTAAATTAAAATACTGCAATTTTATAAAAAATAAATTTTAAGCGTCAAATAAATATTATAATACTTAAAATATAAAGAAACAAAACTAATTTAATTAATGCGTTTTTAGTAGTAGTTTGCAGATTAATCATAATAGAACATTGACAAACCGGAACAAATGGTAATTGTATTGTGTATTGGGTGCTTCTAAGGTAGACTAATAATTATTAAATTATGAATCTGTATTTTTTCTGCACATATACAATTGTGCGAAATCAAACCTCTTGCATACATATCTTTGCAAATTTTATTACAGTCAGCAATTTTGCCCGAGTATCTAATTGTCTACTGTGTAGCAGACGAATCTAACCCCACCAACAATAAAAAATCATGTCTACGCCTGCGCTGTATAGCGAGCGTTTATCATATACGCATACTATACCGGACTATACATCCGCACAATCCACTCAAAAAACATATTAAACGTTCCGTATATACTTATACCTTATTCCATCTATCAATAGAGCGCGCAACATCGTGGCTTCTTGTTTTCATTTGGTTCATACCAAGTTACGCACGCAAATTTGTATCAGTTTACCTTCAATTACATTTATTTGAAAACTTATTCTTTCTATTCAATACGAAGATTCAAAGACCGGAGAGAAGAAAATTATTTCATCGCAAATCGCGATTTCAGATCTTAAGAAAATAAACTTTAACACAGAAAAATCGAAAGAAAAAACATGTCGGCATCACCGACGGCAAGGCAAGCCACGCAAAGCCAGATTATACCTACATCGAAGAGAGTTGTCATAAACGCCTATAATCAGCTACCTGCTGACTATTCAACAACACCCGGAGGCACTCTATACTCTACCACACCAGGAGGTTAGTAAAAAGTATTTTTACTCCACCTATTTTGAAATATATTTGTTTTATATGAAGTATCAGAATCTTAAAAATTGATAATTTATCGCGTATCAAAATACACAATTATTTAGACTAAAAAAAATCCGCGTATTTTGAATTATATGTTATTCATGAAATATGATTGATTATTCTTAAAAGCTAGTATTATACTAGTTGATTTTTTGAATATATAGTTAAACTAATTCTTATTTATTTATTTATGTTTTATATATGTATATATATACATTTTATTTTAAGAATTGTTATTACTTATAATAAAAATTATAAAAATTTAAAATAAATAAAATTTTTTATTTCTTTTTAAAATATCGAACACGTGAATATTTATTCTGTTGGTAAAACAGAATAATTTGAATTGAATTTAAAATTGGAACGAATGTTTTGCAAAACAAGTGATAAATTAAATTATTAACAGTAGAAAACTGTTTTTAAAAAAATGCTTCTCAATAAAATAAAAAAAATAAACTTTTATATTAAAAAATACAATTGTACTTTTCATATTCAAGTTAAAAGTATTATATTTAGCTCTTAAAATTAAAAATTTAATTTACTTTTATTATTTAAAAGTATCTTTCGCATATTTCTAGTATATCAATTTGCATTGATGATCATAAAACTTACAATTTAGCATAGCAAGATTGCAATTACGTAATAATGAAAATGTGTGGTAAACACGCGTAGTATAACCGCGACGGGCAAATTTAACCTTATCTCAAGTTTGCTCGATACACTGGCAAACGATGAACACTTGAAATAAATAGCTGCGCGCTGCGGTTTGAGATGAACTCTGCATGTTTATATCATATTCTAATCGTTATTTTTTTTTCTCTTTAAAATAGCATTCTTTTTTATTCGCTGAAGTAATATTTCTACAAGTGTCGAATTACAGTGAGCGATTATTAAATTCATTTTTATATTTTGTTTTTTTGTGATTATAATAAAATAATATATAAACTAAAATTGTTTATAAATTTTATTAAAATATAAAAATATTGTTAATTTTATTATCGAATGTTAATTAATAAATCAAAAAATTACATCATTTTAAAAATTATAGATTTATTATTTATACTCCGATTTAATATTATTTGTAGAAAAGGACGTATTTATAGAAAAGACTTATTTTAAAAATACTATTTTTTTAAATAATTGAATGAATGAAAATCCATATTCTTACTTCGTTCTTTGTAGGTTTAAAAATCTTATCTGCATAATTGACGTTTTTTATAAAATGAACAATAAGAAATGAATGAATATTAATTTACAATTTTATCATTGAAAACTCTCTGTTAAAAAGTTTAAAAACTTTTATTATTGATTAAAAAACTAAAAAAATAATTATAATATTTTTCAAAACAATTATAATGATTTCAATGGCTTTTTTAAAAACATTACTAATAGTCGCTTATAATATTCTAACGCGTTATTAGTAGAATTACTTAACATTTTATATTATTATGCACACGAAATCAAAGCGCCTTCGCATACTAAACTCTTGTTTGTTTAGTTTTACAAACAGGAAAAGCATGCACATTGCTATGCAAGGAAAACAGTTTCACGCCTGAATGTGACAAACAAATTGTTGAGCCAAACATCTGGGCTGAAGAGGAACTTCGAGGGCCTTTGTAACCTTGAGTTTGATGCTAAAGATATCATTCGCATACTTTTAATTCTATACGTTGCCGTCAAACAGATAAAATAGTATTCGTACCATAGTTATGAAAAACGTTGTGAAAGTTTTCAAAATTAATTTTACTATTCAAATTGAAAAAAAATAATTAATTAATAATTGAATATCAATTATACTTAAACCTATATTTATTCTATCTATTATTAACTAATTGTTAACACACCGTAGAAACAATGCACTATTTATTCATAAAAATAATTAATGTTAGTAACTTATTTATATTTTAACTTAATATTTTTATAAGAATTTTATGATTTATTAATTTATAAATAAAAAAATTGTTAAAAAAACTTTTAAAAGACTTAAAGAGTATTACGTTATATTTTATTTTTATACCGAATCTCATAAAAAAATGCGAAATACTTTTTATCAAAACTCAAATAGGAAATATTGAATCAATGAAATCGAAAATATGTATTATTCTTTTAACTCGAAATAATACTTGATACTGCAGAATATATTAGAATAATTTTGATATTGATTTAACGAAAACGATGCATCTAAAACGTATATAATTACACATATGATCGCTTTATCCTTAATTAAATAGATCTTTTATAAAAAAAATATCTTTTTAAGCAAGAAATAATTAGAAACTAAATAGTTAATTATTAATTTAATCTTACAAAAAAAAAAAAAAAAAAAAAAAAAATATATATATATATATATATATATATATATGTCTCATATTTATTACATTTTCCTTCTAAAATGAAAACTATAAAAATTTTATTTTCATGTTCCTTTAGACTATGTGCTAAAACTTATGAATATTGTCACATAAATATTACTTCGTATTTATAATATAAAAAATAAATAAAGATGAAAAGCCAAACTAATTTTACTAATAGCTAATAGGCAACAGATTTAGAATAAATATTATGTCAATCAATCAATTAATTGAAAAAATTTGTATTCCTTATTCTTAATATTATTTGATATCTAAGTAAATTTGCGATGATGTTCTATTTATAATTAGCGGTTTCAACCATTTATGTTATTTAATTAAGAGAATAATTTAAGGTTTTTTTTTATTTAAAATTTCAGTGAATAATTTCCGCAGCGCATATACATACATAAAAATTAGTATAATTCTGTAGCGTGCATATTTGCAATTGTAATCAACGTGAAAAAACAAGAGTTATAGTGAATTTAAGTTGAAGTTAAAAAAGTTGTTTGTTTTCATGTAAGGATATGATTATTTTTCAATTCAATCTTACGTAATATTTTTATGTTTAACTTTCTTAAAATTAAAAATAAAATATTACACGCGATATTTATAAATATATGCATTTACATAATTTTTATTATTCATTTATTTGTAGAAAAAGTAAGTTTTTCAGTTATTACTATTTACTGTTATAAAAAATTATTGTATAAAAAATTATTGTATAAAAAATTATTGTACTATTTACTGTTATAAAAAATTATTAATTGCCAAAAATTATTGTGGCAAAAAATGATTCATTCCAAGGAATTTTATCGTTGCATAAAATTTTAAACGCGTGACTTTTTTAGTACTCATAAAACTGTTAAGTACGCTTTAAAGTTTGTAAATATTAACCAATGAAAATTTGACTGCGGATTAAATAACAAAATAATGAGTAAGAAAAAAAACGATAAAGCCATTACGTACACTACTACGCAGCAAAATATTAAAATTATGCGTCGACAGTTTTGTTAATTTTAATGCTCAAATGATACTCGTACTTGTAGACGTAAAAAAAAGAATAATAGGTATCGACAACACACTTTTGAAGTTATTAAACTACAACTACAAATTTAGCAATGATCCATAAAAAAATGAATTCTATTTATCATTTCCGTGTATTAATCTGCGGCAACTTCGTTATTCAGACCTTGTATCTCATTCCGATGCATAGAAATGAATTTATCTGGATCTGTGTTGACGCTTTGTAAAAATTTATCTTACTTTCTTATTCGAGCATGTATGATAAACAATTTCAGTTTTTTGAATAATTTCTTTCAATATTAATCAATGAATAAATAAATTATTTTATTTGGTTTACTATGTCTCTCTCCTTTTAAACAGCATACATTAATATTAACTTAAAATATTTATCGAAATATTACCATAATTTAATATAAAATTGAAAAATTAAAAAATTATAGAATAAGAAAAAATGCATTACGGAGCTATGAACTTAAAAATGCAGGATTCTGTAAATAATAATAAATAAAATTACTTTTTTTCTAATTTTCATCAATATCAGCACCTCAGAGGTAAGGTGTTTTAAGTCATATTTTTCAGTTTGGTGACTTAACATACATTACTTCTAAAGTGCTAATATATTGAACTTAGCTCGCAGAAAATTTTAATAAATATTAACAGTTTTATTTTTTTTGTTTACAGGTACTCGCATCGTATATGAACGGGCTTCTCTCATGAATTTACGAAATTCGCCGATTTCGCAAACGCCACCCAAAAATATGGCTTCCATACCATCTAGTTTACTTAAAAGTACGCCTCCACAGGCTAATTCACTAAGCAAAACATTGTGTCCACCAAGTAAAGGTAAATATTATTACTATTACATTGTTTTATCGCTAAAACAAATTATTCTATTTGAATATTTATCGACTAGAAAGAATATAATAGTAATAAAAATGAAAAGTTAAATTCAAATAAAGCAAATCATTCTTATTTTCATTTACAGATACAACAATTGACGAGAATTCGGAACAATTCGAGATGGATATGTGAAAGACGAGATTTTTCGCGAGCGTGTGTTTCAGATAATGTGTTCATTCGTTAGCCCATGTGAATTACTAATAACTTGATCTTCTCATATCGCATCGCATGATTATAAAAGCGTGTATATTGTAATGCAACGTAGGGCTAGTAAAATTTTTATTTTGAATTATGGCCCACTTGCGTGTGTTTGCATTATTGTTAAACAGTGTGATAAACTCGAAATGGTTGGGTATATGCTCCAGTTACGTTGTTGCTATTAACAGCCACAAGTTTTTACATAAAAAAAAAAAAAAAAAAAAAAAAAATGCAATTTTTATTAATCATCACTTAAATGTTTTTGATGATACACCTCTTGCTCCAAACTTTTTTTATGTGGCTCAAACATTTATAAGCGCTTTGTATTTTTTAAATAATTTTTAAAAGTAAAATAATAAATATAAGATTTTTAAAAAAAGTTAAATGTTTCAATCTGTCCACTCTATCAAACTCAAATAAAATATTATAAAAATTGTTTGACTTCCCACATGTATTTCATTTTATAATTTGCTACAAGTTTAATAATATCTAAAAATAAACAAAATGAATTATTTGTAAAAATTTTTTTTTTTTTCATTCTAACTCACTAATCCTACTTTTGTACTCATTTTTTTATGCAGAGACATTTACTATTTAAAAAATTTAAATTATTTGTTATTTATATATGTTTAACTGAATAAGATAATGTTTTACTAAAACGCAATACAAAAATAAAAAAAAAAAGAGAAGTAAGAAATAAACTCTCAATAAGCGTCCATTAACATCAATTTTAGAGAAAAGGGCAAAATCCACTCGATTGATGTCTAAGGAACGGGATAAAAGAGAAAGAGGATCACATTGGAGAAACTGGTCAAGGCAATGTTCTCAGTATCCAATACGATGTAGGAAATAGACAACTCCTTCAGTAACATACTTCTCAAGGATCTACGCCGTAAAAAGTAGGGAAGGAAAACAAAGGATAATGCGGTTAAGTTGCTGAGACAACAAAACCTCGCGATCACATCACCATTACCTACATGAAAAACAGTAAAATAGAGACAACGACTAAATAGGAGCTTAGAAAAGACGCCTGGATACTCAAGAAATTATAGACGCAAACACCTGCGCACACAGCTACGGTCACCTATCGCGATGAAATAGACAATCTATAGAAGCTACGCAGCGAATTAACGGCAGTGAAATGGCTTCAGCTGTAGCTCACCCCCGCAAAATAATGTCTTACAGCGATTCCATGAAAGTAATACAAAAAGCCAATAATATAGAAGATAGGATTTTAGGCAATAAAGGCTCCTCTGGAGTTTGGTCCAGCAAATAGGAAAACTACAAATTCCTACAATATGTGAAAACATTTATAGTTACATTTTTTATAAGTCATATGCTCTTATAAAAAAGCATACAACACTCAAACAAAATTGTAGCAGTACGGACAAGCGACATTCTCATTTAAGGTCTTATCCATTTTTTTCTCTTAGCACCGGCAAGAGACATCTGCGATCGATAAAACCTTGATAGAATAGAACTTTCTAAGGAAATACGTTATAATGTTTGTAATAAGTTACACTTTCACTGTTTTTAGGTTATTTTTTTAACTCATGTCGACCATCTACCAGGGAAGCATCACCAATAAAGAAAAAAAAAGCAGAACATATGCTGCAACTTAACGCGTGTGAACACCCTCTTTGAAAGAGCTGCCGCTGTTGCATGTTGCGCATCGTCTTTCTCGGGTTGATCTCCATGCCAGAGGTTTAATACACATGTACTTAAATTACGAACTGTACATATGGCTCTCAACTTAGATGAATCTTCAAAAATAAAAGAGAAATAATTAGAAATTGCTGGACACGTATAATTTATAATTTTAAAGTGTCATTATTTATATTATAAATAATCATAAGAATTTATAATATGATTATAAATAGTAAAAGATTAAAAACAAATATATTTTTCATTAAGTGATTGTCATAAATTTTGTAATTGTTATGAAAATAATAAAAAATCACTCTTTACCTGATCTAAACAACATGCTAGATAAATAGCAAATTAATCATGAATCAAAATCATTAACGTTTATGTTTTATAATTTTATAATTGTTCATTAAAATAATAAAGAAAATAAATTTTATGATTTTACTCAAACTCATTTTTTATATGTACGTTAAAATCTACAAGCATACAGCTATACTTTAAAATTTTCCAAAAACACGCGCCATAACTTACAACTAGCCAATCGAGTACAGTCAAACGTGCAGAGGAGAAAATTAGAGAAAGAGAAGGAAAGCAATTGACAAGAAGTGAAAAAAGGAAAGAGAATCCACAGCTCGACTACGAATGACAACAAAAGCACGAACGTTCCAAAAGACGGTTTCACCATAATAATTGAGTGTGTAATCTTTAATAAAACTACAAAATAATACACAAACAAACCAATAAGAGTATGAAAATTTGCTTCAGGCGTTTCTTATTCTCTATATACATTTTAAACTCTTTAACGAATGTGTATATACATTTTGGTTACGAAGTGAACGGAGATACGGCACAAATAAGGATCGTTATATTGTTTTAATACTTCGTATACAGTAAGGCTTACGCGACTTATTTTTCTTACTTCCTGGAGACCGTGTGTGCGCGAGGTGTACGGGTTCTCATCCGCTGTGTTTGTTAGACGTGCGCGAGACCATTTGTGTGTTTACATGTGTGTGCTGGCTAAGAGCACAATATACATCTGTGCGCAGCAGTTGTGACTGTGTGAGGGCTGGTGATCGCGTTCTTGTGCGCTCTGTGTTCTCTCTCGTCGTCGTGGCTCTGCTCTCGCGTGTGTCGCGCTCGCGCGCGTCTGCGTTTGTATTCGCGCCCTGGCCGTGTTGTTGCCGCAGCAGCCGCTGCCGCCGATCTTCGACGAAGAGGAGGATTGCAGACTGGCAGCGCTGGAAAGTGTTTAAGGAATATGAAGAGAAGAAATGCCGAGTGCGGCAAGCTTCGGAGGCCCTTGAAACGCAACAAGATCACCGAAGGAATCTACGGGAGGTGAGAGAGCGAAAAAGAAATGCTCTCCTAGAAAGTGGCGCAAAACGTGTATATGAAAGAGAGAGAGAGAGAGAGAAGGAAATGTAAAACTAACGACGTTAGTGTTTCCGTGTGTGGGTGTGCGCGATGAAAGATTCATATATCTCGTAAATGTACCTGCACGAACCTGTACGTGTGCCTGTGCTAAGATAACTTGCACAATGGCCGCGCAAGCTATCTCTTATTCTCTCTTTTAAAAATAACCAAAAAATTGTTCTCTACGAATCCTCCACGCGTCTTTCAGAAAATAAAAAAATTAATATTTATTTCATTTATTTTGATTTTACCATTTTTTCAACTAAATCTCGTGGTTTTATTTTGATATTATCAGTTAGCTTTCATATATAAGAGAGACAGCTCTTGTTTACACGAAATACTAACGTTGCTACATAGATGATATCTTTCTTTATTTTAAATTTTTTTTAAGGAGACATTAAAAACTTCGATGTTTAAATTGAATTATAGTTTTATAACTTTATATCAAACATTGATGTTAAATAAGTAAATTTCTTTATTTTGAAATAAGACATCTTATTTCTTAATTATCATTTTGATTTTTTAAACAATTTTTTGCATTAAAAAAATTCCCAAATTTTATTCTCATGAAATTTTTGTATGTCTGAATTAATGTATATTTTCAATTTAATAATCAAATTGTTTTTATCAATAATAATTAAAATACTCAGTTTAAAATCATTACTTTTCAGTACATTGTTATATCTAAAGTTTCTTCTACTATGGGCCATGGTGATTTTAGCAGATTTCATATTAGAGTTCCGTTTTGAATTTCTATGGCCATTTTGGCTACTTCTTAGAAGCGTTTACGATTCTTTTAAATACCAAGGCTTGGTAAGTAAATTAAAACTTAGTAACCTTTACAAGTACTTCACATTATTTTCAATTGAAAAATTTATATTCCAGGCCTTCTCTGTATTTTTTATTTGTATCGCACTTACATCAGACATGATTTGTTTCTTTTTCATCCCTGTTCATTGGCTGTTTTTCGCAGCTAGTACATATGTTTGGGTGCAGTATGTTTGGCACACAGGTGTGTAAGCAATATTTATTAATGAATTTTATCTATAATTTTAAATAAAATTAAAAAAATAACCATGTTTTTAATGACAGATAAAGGTGTATGCTTGCCAACTGTGATGCTGTGGCTATTGTTTCTGTATATAGAAGCAGCTGTACGATTAAAAGATCTACGTCATATGCCATTTCATTTGGATCTTTGCAGGCCATTTGCAGCTCATTGGTAATTAAATTAATATATTGAAATGCATAAAATCTAATTAAATCTTAAAAATTAAATTTTTTTCAGCATTGGATATCCTGTAGTAACATTAGGATTCGGTTTTAAAAGTTATGTTGGATATAGAATGAGACAGGTTTGATTTTTATTATACATTTTTTTAATCAAATAATGAATAAATTAATTTTTATATTTTTATTTTTTCTTCAACAGAGGAAACAAAAAGATGTAGCAAAAGAAAATGAATTCTATATACAATTATTGCAACAAGCATTACCTGCAGAGCAGCAAACAGCTAATCTGCAGCAAATACAACCACATGTGCAGTTGCAAACACAAATGTCTGCAATGACGATAGAACAAAATTCAAAATCACAGCCACATAGGCCAAGTCCACAGTATAATCCAAGTCCAGAAAAAAGTAGAGGTAGTTTGTATTTTTTACAAGATGTTGAATAATTCAATATATCGTTCTAAATTTCAAATGATTAAATTGCAGATTAATATATGCATTACGTAATTAATTTGTTTGTGTTTTAGGAATTGGTAATACATCTGTAGATACAAATATACAAAATGGTGGACTACATAGTAATACACAAATATCTTCACAAGCACAGAGTGCAACTAAAAACAATCAAAGAAAGTCTCTTGATAAAGGAGAAAAACAAGAGGACCAACACACAAAGCATAATTCTGATAAATTGTCGCAATCTGAAAAAAATGATAAAAAGTATGCACACATAAATGGTACTACTATATCTTCCAGTGATTTGCAATTTATTGAAAGAATTAGGTAAGCTTTTATAAAGTTACTTTTATTACTCTGCCAATTGCTAAACATTGATTACTGTATTTTAGTTCTATAAATGATTTTGATGTTAATGACATTGAAAAAGATAAATCGATCAAAGGTTCTGGACATAATTCTATTAAAACACAGTCGAATGGTTCAGCTGGAGGAAAATGGAATAATGTCAAAGAAACGTCAAATACGACGAATAATCAACGAGAGAGAAAAGGACGTCAAGCTAAATTAGCAAGTGAAACAATAAATGAGCAACAAAAGCAACAAGATGAATATTGTCAAAGGTAATTTTACTATATTAATAATTTACTAAATATTTTAGTTCAAAAATTATTTTTAACGTAATTTGTAAATTGAAGGTTACTTGTGTGTCGCAAACTTGAAGCAGACATTAAACGCTTAAAAGCAGATTTGCAATCAAGTCGACAAGTTGAACAAGAGTTGCGATCCCAAATTAATACTTTGCTAAATGGTGAGCGACAAGCCAAAGGTGATATTCAACAGCTCCAGCATGATAATGACCAGTTACAGAGCAAGTAAGTTGAATTTTTAAATTGTCAATTGTATTAAAAAATAATATATTTAAATTAATAAGGATTTAAGGTTTCGCGAGAAAAATTCGTCATATTGTATTCTTCTGTAGGTTAACTCACATGATGACTTTTTGAAACTAATGTTTCGTTAACGTTGCAGTTCAGTTCTTTAGAGCTGATTTGAACCTAAAAAATTGTACAATTTCAGATCAGCCCTAAAGAAGTGAACTGTAATGTTCACGAAACTTCGATTTAAAAAAGTTAACCTGAAAAAGAGTATAAAATGTATAATAATAATATATTATTAAGTAATTTTCGTAATGCATTTTTTATATATTCTATTAAATTTAAATCTTTAAAATTTATTTATAAAAACTTTACTAATTAATCATTGACTTTAATACAAGAATCTTAGTTTTAATTGTTATTTTTTGTATTTTTTTATAGTAAATTCAATTTATTTTTGTATATATTTTAGTAAATATTAAATAATATAAATAGAAATAATTTTGCATTAACATTTAATAAACATCTTTCAAAAAAATAATTTATAATTTTTTAGATTGCATGGTTTAGTAACGGCTCGACAATTGGATAAACAAACCATGTCATCACTGGAACGACGAATAGCCGACGAAAGAAGACAGCGCACAGCCTGTGAAGCGTCATTAGCTTCCGAAAGGAGAGCGCGACGAGCCGCCGAAGAGGCGCGTTCCACAATCCCACCTCCTCCACCACCTCTTATTCGTCAAGAATGCACCGATGCATGTAAAACTCGCAAAGCCCAAATGGAGCAAGAACTCAAAAGCTTGCGCCGAGAACTGAAAGCGAAAGAAGAAAGGTGATATATATATATAAATCTAAAATTGGTTTTTAATTTTAAATTAAAAGTATAAAACAAAATAATGAAAACTAATAACTTTTATTTTTTATTTTAAAAATAGTTTTTTTTTAAATTATATAAAAATTTGAATCTTGTTTATTGTTATATTTTAATTTCCATTTATGTAATAACTTTAGAATTTTTATGTTAGAAATCTAATAAATTAACTATAAGAAAATCAATGTTAATTATATGTAGATGAGTTTGATTAATTAATACATTTAATTATTTTGTTTATTTTTTAATTTATAGGTGTGCAGCTTATGAAAAAGAAACAGTTCATTGTAAAGAGAATCACAGTGAATCCGAAATTTTACTTGGAGCACTAAATGCACTGCAAGATAAAAATACACATTTAGAAAATAGTTTAAGTGCAGAAACTCGTATTAAACTGGATCTGTTTTCAGCTCTTGGCGAAGCCAAGCGCCAATTAGAAATTAAGGAGAGTGAGTATTCACTTAATATTTTATCAAAAAAATTTCATTTAAATGTGTTTTATAGTTGTAATTTTATTTAAGTTTCAAAACAAAAAAATTTAATGTCATTTGAATACTTTAATTTTACTTTGTAATTAAAAATTTTTTTTATATATTATATTTTCGTTTATTTTTGAATTCAAAAAAATATTTAAAACTTATTTTATTATGAACATTAATTGTATTACAAATTGAATTAAATTTTTATCTAGGCCTAATCCGATCGCACGAGAAAGAGATTGATATGTTAAAGGCTAAAATTGCACAAGACTTAGCTGTTATGCCACAAGACACATTTGGTCCAGCTCCGACATGTTCTACGTCGAAGCTTCGTCTAGGCAACGATGTGCGTGTAGGAAGTTCAAAAATACGTGCGAATGAAAGTCCTTGTCCAGGCTGTACAGTGTCAAATTTGGATCCCAATGCAACGGCATATACACCTAAAGGATCATTGGTAGCATCTACCGAAGCTTAAAAGCCACATTTCTAAAATTGTCAAAGCCCAAAAGAGCAGGGTGTAGATAGTTGAAACACGTTTCACATAAATATTTTACTACATTTTTTTTTATTTTTTATTTGAAATTCATTTAAATTAAAAAAAAAATTAATCTAACATTTTGGCAATATTACATTTATAGCTTCAAAAATATTATTATTTTAATATTTAAAAAAGAATAAGAAACGTGATTCATGCCATCTACAATCAGGAGTAACAGAATATGATAAATGTAGAAAACGTTTTTGGTCACTGATATCACCATTTTTCAATATACCAGTGTTATGATAGTTTCAATCATATTGGTTTATTTTGAAAACAAAGAATGTTAAATCACATAAAAATAATTAATTCACTAATATTTTATTTTATACGTTTTAAAGCTCAAAATTTTAGGAAAATGATTTTTTTAAGAAAAAATTTTTTAAATCATTCAAACAATTTATCTTAAAAAGACAACATGGTTATAAATTAAAAATATTTTGCAAAAGCTATGTTTTTTTACTATTTAAATTAAAAAATTTTATAATAAAATTTTCTTACAATATACCTAAAACATGACGATTTACCATATAAGTTCTTGAAGAAAACGCATTTTAAAGCTACTCTAACTTAAATTATATTTTAAAATTCATCAACATAAAACCATTATAACACATGAACAATCTTCAGTTAAAACATCTATTTAAAGCAAATATATAGTAAAGTATTGAGTTGTCATTAAATAAAAAAAATTTGTTAATAAAACCATGAACACACTTTGTAATATTAATGGGGATTTAAATTTTGACGCATTTTCTATTCGTTCCTAGGAAAGCTCTGCTCTAAGGACTTTTTGTATGGATCTTGAAAAGTGAAAATAATTATGAAAAACAATAATTTTATCTATATGCATAACATGTGAATATGAGATTCATTCAAGTTGAATTGCTTGGGATACATACATTTGACATAATCGGTACCGTACTTGTGCTGTGAAGAAAAAGTATACCAAGGCAAATGTAAGAATTATTACTGTTTACATATAGAGTTTAATCGTATTCATTTACATGATTTTATATTACATTGAAAGCCTTAATTTTACGTTAAAAATACTTCATATAATAATAATTACGATTAATATTATTTTACTAAGGTATTTTATAATATATTTTATTAAAGAAAGAATCGTTTTTATTTGTCTTGGTATAATTTTTCTGTAAGTGTTTTTGCAAATATGTGACTATTAAAAAAATTTTGTATAACTTCAAGTTAGTACTCATTGGATAGGGGTAAATGAGTTAAAATTAATTGCCACTGACTAGTTGAGTTAATACATATTCTTTTGTTATTACTCTTCCATGACTTATGAGAGCATGTGAGTACAAAGTTCTCGAGTCTTATAAATTGTTTTTGAAAATCTGTGGCATAGAATCCTGCCTGTGGTTCACATATGTAACCTGCCAATTATTGGATTTTATTTGTCAAGATCATGATAAACAAAGAGGTTATGTGGTCGTTTAATGAAAGATATTCAATTAGTGTTTTGTATATCTTTAAAAGAGTACATACAGTTTACTTTTATCTGACAGAATTACAAACTACATTTTATTGTTAAAAAAACCTAATAAAATTTAATACGTTGTTGTAAAGTAAGCGCGAAGGATGTAAAATTTTCAATGTGATATATTTACCTGTTTGTTCAGGTTTTTTTTTTTTTTTTTTTTTTTTTTTTTTTTTTTTTTTTTTGATTGGTTTATTTACTAAAGCAGCCAACCGAAATCAGTTTGCTGCATTAATTTA
Organism: Chalcis sispes; assembly: GCA_949987625.1. Taxonomy (NCBI): domain Eukaryota; kingdom Metazoa; phylum Arthropoda; class Insecta; order Hymenoptera; family Chalcididae; genus Chalcis; species Chalcis sispes. Next base: position 23,080,167 of record OX465096.1, read on the forward strand.
TCAATAGCATACTCATGACAATTAACTTTCAATATGATGTAATGCCATCGAAACCACCACTAGTCAAATCTAACAAAGTTCTGCGAGCACAAATACAATTAAAATATTATTTCTAGAAAAAAAAAAAGAATTCTTCCCTTTCTCTTACCATACAAGATTCTTAATTTCATGCTACCAACTTAGAATTATGTATACTTTGACGCTCGATTATAGTATTTATTTAAGTATACGATTTTTATAATTTTTTAAAGCATGTACAGCTTTAAAAAAATTTGTTTTTCAAAATTGAAAAAGTGTCGTATTACCAAATTTTATATACTTCCAACAAAGTATTTAGATTCGAGGCAGGTTGTATTATCTTCCGCATGAAAGACGCTACAATTTTTTCTTATTCTTAAAGAAAAAAAAAAAAAAGAAAAAAAAAAAAAAAGAAAAAAAAGGAAAAAAAAATTTGTCTCATAAATACATACCCATATTTTCAGACTGACACATGGCAATTTTACGACTTTTTAATAATTATGCTTTCAGTACAACAGATTCATAAGCAAGATTTTGCGATTAACTTAAAAATAAATAAATAAATAACATACATCTATACGCGTGTACCGTTTTGATAAAGAAATAGGCAAAAGCAGACTTATTTTTCTATTTTCTAAATATTCATGCGATCCGGTGATACGATAAGATATTAAATAAAACCAGTGACAAAGAGAAAATAATATTAATAAAAAAAGAGTGAATTAAGAGACAAGATTTGATTCATAATGCGAATTGTAATTATTCATGCCGTTCGAGCGTTCATTTTTTTCACAAAGCATTGTAAAGAGTACACAATACATACTCATATGTATATGCAAAGACATTCAAGAGACGCAATCACGAAATGTATAAGGTTGTTAATGTAAATTAAGAAATCGTTTCCTATTAGTTTGGCATAAGCTCAATATCTTAACTACGAGTATGCGTATGAATGAGCGCATAGGAAGCATTCATTTAGAGAAGCAAAGCTGTTAATCATCATCATTACAAATGCAAGAAGAAGAAATTATATTTAATGCAACTGTGCTTTTAGTTAATCATTTTTCGATATTTACTTATTTTGAGTTTAATTATCGAATTTAATATTTACTTTTTTATTACTGAGACTAATTGAGTCCGAGTTACAAACTGCGTATATTCTTTGAATAAATATAAACGACTAACTGACAATTTAATGTATTTAATTGTGATATAATTATACATATATTTTTGTCAGAGATAAGCTCAAAAGCTTTGTATCTTTTCGATTATACTTATATATTACATGAATGTGACAACATGTGATACTTGCAGAAGACCTGTTGGGTTTTCAAGAATTTATCACATTCAAGATGAGTACTTAATAACACTAGCTTTTTTTGTTTTATTTTTACATTATGCTTTATACATTAATAAAAATATTTTTATTTTTTCAATTTTTTTACTTATAATAATCATATTAGTTTAAATTTAGCAAGCACAAACATAAATATACTGAGTCAGCAGTTACCTGCTTCTTCATAATCATCTAAAAGACTTAAACAGGTGTTGTTTAGAATTAGTAATTTATCTTTTAAATGTTACTTATTTATATAGAAATAAATTTCCGTGTTATTAGCACTGGTAAAGATGATAAAAAATTATTTGGAAGAACATAATAAATTATACAATTTAATTATTAGAAATTCATTTCATTAAACATTTCAGTAGATATAAATGTTAATAAATTATTTATGAATTGATATATATTTGAACATTTTTTAATTATTTCAAAACTTAAAACAAAAATTCTAAAAATGTTCTTACTTTGTGTAATTTAAAACATTCTATATTTTAAAAACTAATGAATTTAATACGATAAATTATAAAACCAAAGTGAAGTGAATTTTTTTTATATCAAAACCTCCGATATTGATTTTAATATATTAAATAATTTTTTTATTATTTTGCAATCAGATGAAACGTATAATGCACTTTCAACAAATTTTATAATGTACTTATGTATTTGTTTTTAATTAGATATAAGTTGATGGTAAAGAGTGACACGATTTGTCGCTGCAGTGATCTCATACGGCGTTATGTGGTTGCTCTTACGAATGTCTTTGTTTTACTGTCGGTTGCACGACTCACAAATTAGAAAAAATAAGATTAAAAAATGTACTGAGCCTTTAGCTCTGCAATGCTTCAAAAAAAAAAAAAAAAAAAAAAAAAAAAAAAAAAAAAAAAAATTGAAATATATTTTGTTGTGCGTAAAGTAGCATAATTTCTATAAACATTATCAAAATGCACAATTTTTCCTAATATTGAAAGAACTATTGATTACAAATGTGAACTGCGACTTTATTATTTCTTAAATTTCACGCGTTTAATATACTTGTATAATTTAAAAAAAAAAAAAAAAAAAAAAAAAAAAATATCACAATTTTATTTATAATCACATATAAATTACTTAAGTAAATCTCAAAATTTATTTTCATTTCAAAAACTTTATTATATTTAATTTATTGGATTTTTAATAATATTTTTTCAGTTCTATTTAGTAAAAATATCAGTTATTTTCATTCACAACAGAATTATGCTTAAATTAATAATATTGAAACAAATAATAATTTTTTTTTTAATTGCTTATATTAAGTTTAATGTAAGAGTACAAAGTGCATATAAAAATAAATCAAATATACATCAGAAAACTAGAACCTATATTATGATATTATATTGATCAAATTTACTTGTCTAGACTTAAAGAAAATATTCTTTATAATTTTTATTATTTTAATTGATATTTAATTACATTAGTTTTATTTATTATATTACTATTATGTTGCGAATTGTACATATGTAACAAAAAGAATCATCGATCATTTTTTAAATAATTTTATGAATCGTGTCATTCTCAATCACTTAATAAGAAATAACATATTAATTTTATTTTTTTGTCCATTAATTTTGTACTTTCACATAAAAAGAAAAATAGTGGCATATAATTAAGAAACACGGATGACATTTTCAAGTTGAACAGTGAAAAAAAAGGAAAATTTGATATTCCTATATATGCGCAAAATAAACGATAAATTGATTTATTAATTGATTTTAGAACATGCAAATTTTTTAAATTAAGTATATTGCGCATTTAATTATCTGTGGTGATATGAATATTTACTAAAAAATAAAGATTGCAGAACCATGCTAATATATAATCGATGTCGTAGTCATAATTATTACACATTTATACATGCTCACTGTATCAATTTTTATTTTGCAGATATCGAGTTAAAAAATGACTCTTTTTTCTCTATCCAATAGTAGTTACACATAATATTGTCAAAGCTCAATCTAAACAATTTCTTTTTTATATCTTGTGTCCTTTTTATATTGAAAAAACATGAAATTGTCATCAAAGATCCATTTATGGAAATATAACTTTTATTTTTAAAATTTAATGTTGAATAATAACTATTTCAAAACTTACATCTGTCTAATTTATTTGGCAACCTTTTACATTTTATTTAAAAAGTTTTATATCAATATCTAATCAGTATTTTTAGATAAAGAATATTTTTTAAAAACGCACATACACGCAAATATCTTATGTAACTATAAAAACATTTTAAAAAAGATTTTGAAAATTCATTATGGATTTCGCGATTATTGAATTTACTTTTTCATTTGCAATATAAATATTTTAAGATTTTTATCATTCTACTGATAAATGATTAACATATAACATATATTTTTATATAACTATTTTTCTAGAAAATTACCAGAAGAAATATCAGAAAATTATATTTAGTATGCCATCAAATATTTTATATTAACTATATAAATATATAATTATTACTTTTATTAATACGCGAAATGATATAATTTAATAAAACGATTAAAAAATTAAAAATCTCCGACATAACTATGTAAGTTTTTGCGAAAATTGAGAAAATAACTATGATAATTTTTAAATAGATGGTACGATTTTAAACTTAGTTTCAATTTTAAAAAACCACATCGAAATCGATGCATTTGTTTCAGTTACGATGCTACGGACAGACAAGCATCAAACTTATAACACCTCTCGTTTTTCGACATTAATAGTAAAAAATAATAATAGCTATTTAAAATTTTTTAAGTCTATTTTATTTAATAAATAAAAATTAAAAAAGTTTCTTTTAGTTTTAGAATTAATATTAAACAATAGTATTGATATTAATTAAAGTATTTTTTTTAATTATATTAAAAAGAAACAAGTATATATTTTAATTTCTTTATTATATGTAAATTTAATATTTAAAATGTATACATATGTATTTTAATTTTATAAAAATAAAAATTATTTAACAATATTTTTTCCAAGAAAAATAAATAAAAATAAAAAAAGCTTAGATTCAATTGTATTAAATATAATACAATATTGATCCCATCAATATTGTATTGATGTTTGTTATCACATAATTATAAACTTGCTTGCAAAATTTTGGTTGACATATTTACCCTTTTTATAATGTTTTATATTATATTCGCATGAATGTACAAGAAAAGTTATTTAAATATAAAGTTAATCCTGCTTTGTATAGTGATTGATGCGCTCTAACAAGATAAGAGCTGGATTAACATGTTTATTATTTACATCATCTAAAACATAACAATATTTTTTTTATTTGCATATTTTATTATTAATAAAATATTAAAAAATATACCTTCATAGTAAACTAATTCACAGTAGTCTCTGCAGTCTGGATTGTCATTCAAAAGATTTTTCAATGTTATGTAAAAATTTCTTATTATTTCTTTTTTATATTCTTTATACAAAGCTACTTAATAAAATGATTCTATTAATATTTGGTTTCCATTATTTAATTTTATAATTATAAAAGTCTTACGAGCATATCGATGAGATTTATCTTGAACTTCTAAAAACGTTTTCAATGGAGTAGCTCCTTCTACTGCTAGGAAAACAGGTTTACCGTTTCCATTAGGACGAAGTTTATAAACAGTGTTATGATAAGTACGATTTTTTACTCCAGCTATATCCAATGTAATGATATCTAATGTCTAAAGCAAATTAAAATTTAAAATGATAAAATGTCTATAAATAACATAGATCATTTAAATTTAAATTACACATATTTACTTTTGCATGTTCTAGCCAATTGGACATTTCTCGTAAATCTGAAGGAATATAAGAAGATGAAGGAATAAGTATAAAAAGTTTTTTGACTGGTATATCAACATGATTATTTGCTTCATATTTTTCAAATCCTGTTAAAATACCTATTGAGCATAAAAATACAATTTTTTAAATAATTATAACTAATAAACATTACTTCTATTTTTACCAGTTCTTTCTTTGCCCCCACTTGCTGGAAGAACAATTTTTAAATATCCATAAAAAAAGCTACAAGCTATTGAAGTTCCTGGATCAAGGCCTCCAGAAGAAAATATTGATTTAATTGTATTTACTCGACATTCAGTCTTAAAAACAAATTTATTATTATTAAAATAAAAAAGGATAAAAATAAGATGTTTACTATTATACTTACTATATTTATTGCATAAAGCAGAAATAGTGAAAAAGAAAATGCTAATAACATAGATAAAGGATATAATTGAAGCGATTGTATAATATGAAAATTTGAATTCATAATTAACATCTAAAAGAATTGATTGATTAATTTTGGACATTAATTATGTTTATATTATAAAAAATTCAATATATTTACAAAATTTGAAAATAATGTAACTGCTATTACAGTCCATGATACAGTATTAAAATTCATTGTTGCTTTTATTACAGATAAAACATCACCATTATAATCGGAGTAAATATGAAATATTTGTTCCAAAAATAAACAAATCCTTATTGCTATAGTACAAAATATCAGAAACATCAAACATAAAATTATTTGATTCCCTAAAAAATAAATATAAACTTTCTATTTAATATTTAAAAACACTGATGTAATTTATTTTTAAAAAAACTTACAAGTTTTTTGAATAGTTTGATAAATGTCTTTTTCATATACTTGATGAATGCATGCTAAAAATAAAAAAAGCCTTTAACTTCAAAAAATTATATAGCTATGTATATAGTATCTAATTGTATACTTTCAAAATAAATAATTTTATTTTATCTAATAGTAAAATATATACTTGCCTATTAAAATTATAGTCATAAGAATTATAATAAATACCAAAGAAGTTGAATGATTTTCAGAAAGCATGCTAAAAAGTTAAAAATTTATTTTACATATGATAGTTATTGATATTATTATAGCAATAAATATATTAATTATTTTACTTGAATCATTGAAAGCATCCTTTATAATAAAATTAGGAATATTTTTTTTTAGAATTTCTATACAATATATAATATTTTTCTAATAATTTTCCTTTTTGTAAAATGATGATACTATATTATAATAAGAGTTACTAGCAAGTGTTTTCACAAAATCGAAAATTTTATTTCTATAATAAAGCTACTGAACAAATGAAATGCGAATATACATTAATAACATCAGCTACTCAAATGAATAATAACAAAATCTAAAATATTTTATCTACATAATTTGTTAAATTTTTAACGTAACTAATAATTTTAATGAATTAAAATTTCCAATAATTTTGACAAAACTAAAATATAAGTTTATAACTTTATCAGCAATCGACATTTGTTAATAGTGAATAAGTTCTTATATAGTTGTAATAAAGAATTCAGTTCAGCATTTATTTTTGAATATAGTAAATGATTTGATGTAATATGATATATTCATCACACGACTGGTATAGTAACATTTGCACGTGTGACTTTACTTATTATATTTGAGGTTATCTTAGTACAAATATAATATAGTAACGTATTTTCTGCAGAATAAAAAAAAAATAATTTAAATATTGTTTTACAATAATTATTACTTTTTAAAAAGAATATTATTTAAAAGGTACATATTTATAATTTAGTATAAAAAACATTTACAATATACTTTAATAAATTTATAAAACAATTAATATATATTTTTGTTTTACAGATTTTGATTATAATGAAAGAAAAAATTCTTGGTACTAAGAAATCAAAAAATGTTTTAAATTTTAAAACTTATAGTTCAGTTGATAAATTTGATAGTATAATGGAAAAGAATAAAATTAGTAAAAGAAAAAAAAGGAAAAGAAAACATGAATTAAATGAACCATCTTCTGAACTAAAAAAAAAAGTAAAAGCAGAAATTGCAAAAGATGTAATTGAACATAATAATACTAAAAATGTTACTAATTTAAAACTTCATAATTCTGATTTTGAAAATAATGATAATTCTGATACTTCTGATCATCAAGATACTCAAACAGAAATTTCCAAAGAGGAAAATGATAAATTCAATGGTAAATTCTTAAGAAATGCTTTTAATTCCCCTGAAGGACTTAGTATTTTACAAAAATTTGTAACAATATCCAATAGTGATAATAATGATAAGGATTTAGCTGTAGAATATTTACAAGCTGGTGGCAATATTCTTGAAATCCTTCGATTATTGGATACACCACAAAAAAAAAATATTTATAATTTATCAGTTGTTTTTTCAGCAATTCATATTATAATAATAAAGTAAGTAGATATTTTTTATAGAAAATAATTACAAATGAATTATTTAATTTGAAAATTAATTAATTTAATGTTATATTAATATTAAAAGTACAAAATAAACACTGTATATAGTCATATTTTATATATTTTAAATTTTTTATATTAGTAATATTGAATTGTTAATATAATTTGGAGTAAATACTTTTAGAAATATGTAGTTAGAATTAGAAAATTATATTTTTAAAAATGTTATGATAATAAAAGTTTTTATTGATTAATATAGTTAATAATTAATAATTAATAATTAATAATAATAAATCTTTACCATATTAAAATATCTATAATTATTAATTTATATATATATATATATATATATATATATATATATATATATATATATATATATATATATATATATATATATATATATATTTATTGTTTAAACTTTATTCATAATAATATTTCAAATATAAGAAAATTAATGTAAAAGTTTTAAAATTTAATATAATTTTTCTTGATTACAAATAATTTATTTGTAAAAAGTCTTTGTTAATTGTATAATATAAATTATAATACTTAGTATGAATATTGACTTGATTCAATAAAATTTTTCTAAATATTATTATAATTATCATTATAAAATTTTATGTACAGAATTTTATCCCGATGTCCTCAATACCAGTCAAATGCTGAAGAAGCTTGTCGACATTTAATTAACTCTCACCTTACTTCAATTCATTCAATGCTTTCAAGTCAAAGCAAAGTAAAGCATCGAAAAATTGTTCTTAAATTATTGGCTGTTATAATTTCTTTAGGTGGAACACTGCCACGTGAATTATTAAACCATTTGTCACTACACTCACAACTTATAGAAGTTTTAGTTTCTCATGCTAAGCCTACAGATTCTCAAAGTGTGAGGACGTGTTTTATTCATTTTATACTTGCTTTTCTTATCGATGGTAATGTTTCTGATATAAGAGCATTACTTGAAAAGCGTGGAGTCCTTTCTAGTATATTTTCTGGATTGATTTATGATTATTCTGATATAGTTCAACTTGTATTAACAACTGTAAAAAAGTATGTTTTGGAAAATCTTGCAATTTCTAAAACGACTAAATTACATGTATTTTCAACTCCAGTAATTCAAGAAATTGTCAAATTGTACAATTGGAAAGGACCTAAAAACTGGCCAGGTGGGAAAAAAGAAAAATTGTTAACAGAAGACATTGATTTAGAGCAAAAAGAGGTTTCAACAAATTTATTTGAAAATCACCTTGATGTATGTTGTAATTTAAAAATATTCAGTTGAAAATTACATTTTTAGGTCACAGTTAATGTTGTTCATGAATTTCTTGTAACTCTTTTAACATCTAATCGATATGGCATTGCATTTCATGATCGAAGTTTAGGAACAGATTCTAACCATAAGCATAATCAATTAATAAATACAATTCTACAAAGTATGGAAAAACCTTGGGAACATGAAAAACCATCAGATTTGGTAGTAAAAATATTAATCAATTGTCCAGATCTAATTAAATCACAATTCGCATATACTGAACCATTTTTAGTCCCAAGAATTTCAAAAAATTGGATAGCTGCAATACATTTTATAAAAAAGGTATCTGTTTGATTTATATATATATATATATATTTAGGAATAAATTAAAAAAATAATTCACATTATATGATTTTAATATCTTACATTTTTATTCAAATTTTAGATAATTATTAATATTAATGTAGAAAATTGTTTAAAACTATGTTCAATAGATATGAATGCAATGCAATCAGCAAATGCAATTTTAAATATAGTACTATCACCATTAATTTTAAAAACTGCAATAATTCCATCAATGGAAAATGATAATCATATCGTTCATCACGAAATTATTAATCTTACTTTAGTTATGATTAGAAAAGTAGAAAGTTTTATAAAAGCATATGAAAATCAGAATGTTAATGTTACTGAATGTTCTCTATTTAAAAATGTTTTACTAGAGTATATTTTAAGAGTAAGTTTATATTTTACAATTGAAAATTAACTTTGAATTTATTATTCTAATCTTATTATTTACTTATTTAATAATAGTACATGCCTAGTTTTGAATCTATATTGAACATTTGGATGAAAGCTTTTTCTCCAAAAACGGAAGTGCCGAATTCCGACATAGATATTAAATATCATTTGTTAACGATATTAAATCTTTTACAAGCTTATTGTGAAATTTGTCCAGATATGTTATTAACAATTAACGCTATGGACATGCAAAATAAACCAATTATACTATTAACAGCACTTTATAACATAAAAGATATTAATGAAACAGAATTAACTCTTATGAAATTAAAGGCTTTAAAAATACTTCTGAAGTCAAATACATCAGATTTTTCACCTAACGAGGTAACAAATTTTTTGCCATAAGATTTTTGCATTTATTTTGCTGAAATTTTATATTTGAATTAATATATTAAACTTTATAATTTAATTTTAAATTAAAAAATACATTTTATTTATATTCGTAGAAAATTTTTAGTGTTGTATTATCAAATTTAATAACAAAAGTTGGAGATCAAAATATTTTATTTGATTTTGAAATTCGCCAAACAATAAATTTATTACTTAATAGATATGGAGTTTTTGAAGAATATGGTCAACATGAAATTGAAATTTGGATCGATAGTATCACTTATCTTGAAAATTTAGAAAGTAAATTAGAAGTTGCGAATATAATTGTAAAAATTTTAAAACAAATTTTTGAAAACAAAGAACGATATATATCTTTGATACATAAAATTGAAAAAATGAGTGAAAAAGAAATCATACATGTAAATAAACAAGAAAACATTTTTAATGGTATATTTAATGATTTATGACTCTATTTAAAAAATTAATCTAGTACATTTATGAATTAATGAAATATTTATATTCTCATTTTTTAGATTTATGTGAAAAAAATATTGAAGAAATAAAAATGGTATCACCAATGTTATCAGCCACTTCCATATCATTACTTTTATATGCCATGGTACAATATATGAAAGAATATTCTTCTGAAGCATTGGAATATTATATGTCAATCATTTTGACACACACCTTACATTGTCAAATATCTATAGCAACTTTTATATTTTTAATTAAAGACTTAAAAATTCCAGTGCTTAAATATTTAACAAGTTGGAATAATAATGTTTCAGTTTCTATAAAAAAACCTTTTAAATCAAAAAATATTTTTTGTACTATGAGTAAAATTTTAATAAATCCCTGCAAAGATTGTAAAATGAATGTTATAAAAACACAATTGTGCATACAACTAGCTGAAGATACAGAGAAGTATACGTTAACAAATTTCGAAATTAAAGCCTTACTTCGAATGATAATTTTTTACTTAACACAGACAACACAAAAAACAAATGAAGAAGAGCTTAATATTATAGTTTATGAAGATCTTTTATTATCAATACTAAAAATTGCAAATGAAACAGAAATTGATTCTGAAAGTACAATCAACGATTGTGCTAAATGGATTTTTAAACATCCAAATTTTTTACAATATTTTGAAGGTATTTACAAAAACAAAAATTCGACAAAAAGGAAGATTACAAAATTATTTATTGAAATTTGTAAATTTTTCTTTGATATTAAAAAACAATCCTTGATATTAAAATTGATGCACCCATATCAAGAGAAGTTTATTACGCAGATAAATTTATCTATTGAAAAACTCAAAAAGAATAATCTAAGAAAAGAAATTGAGGTGCATTTAGAATTAATTCAAATTTTAAAATTAGATATTAAAATTACCATTGATTTAATATGTACTATTATGACATTACCAAAAGAAAAGTTTTTAACATTAGATAAATCTACATTATCAATTTGGAGTTATGTTATTCCTAAATTTTTAGAACAATTTTTATTAGAAGTTAGAGATAATTCAGGTTCATTTATGTCATTGAATGAAAGTGTATTGAAAAAATTATTTTATTACATGATAGAATTGAAGATTGTAAATAAACAAGTAAATGAATGGGAAAACAATTTATATAATTATTTATTGAAATTTCCTCATAATATTTCTTCTGTTGATGAAAGTAAGTATCTATGTATTAATTTTGTCAATTATTTAGAATAAAAGCAAGTAATAAACTAAAGTGCATTTAATATTAAAAAATTTTCATAGAAATATTTACTATGTTGATGAGAACTGAGATGACATTATCTACTAAAAAAATTTTGATGCTACTTGTTGAAAGAAATCCTAAATTTATAGCAATATTTATTAAATGTACAAACAGTAATGAAAATATGTTTCAACAAAAGTCTTTTGTTTTATCAATTTTATCAAGCAATTTGAAAAATATTTGGGACCAAGAATTTCTTAAAAAACTATATAAATGTTACAAATCAGAAATTATTTTGTTTTTAACTGACTGTAAGCGGGATGAATATGTCTGGATTACAGAAAATGTGAATGCAGTAGCATATTTAATAAAAAATTCATTTGGTAAGTGAAATTTTTTTCAATATTCTTATTTTATAATTTAATTATTCTTATTTTTGAAAAATAGATCCAAAACTATGTAAAGAAGTTTGTGATACAATTTTATCTAATGGAAATAAACTTGATGTAGTTCAAGAAGAACATATAAGATTATATCTTGAATTATTTAAAAAAAGTACAGAAATAAAATTAGATGCTTTAAAAGATTTTATTCAATTACTTCTTCATGTGACAGTCACTGCATTAAAAAAGGATTCAAAAAATCTTACAAAATTAGATTTTCTTTGTAAAACATTAGTTGATACTATTACTATTTTAAAACTTGAAAAAGATTTTATATTTGAAGAATTGAATAAAAATTATTTTTGGCCACAATTCATTCGAATTAATTTGAAATTATGTCTAAAAGTAGCAAAAGAGGATAAAAATAAAACATCATTTTTATTAAAAGCATTAATTGCAGCTTGTGATGTTGCATATAGAGATAATAGTGGTGAAGAGTATGTGAAAACTATTTTTGAAATGACTACATCGCATTCTGAGTTTGTAAATATTATGTTGAGTAATACAAGTATAAAAAGTAAGAACAATATAAACATTACACATGTTAATTATTATTGAAAGTATATAATTTACAATTAATGTTTTAGGTGATCTAACAGAATTATTATGGATTTTAGTTAGAAAAAATGATTCAATACTGTTAGATACTCATATACCACTCTATTTAGCTTCTTATAATGCTACTCTGAGTAGAAGTGATCAGTTTCTATTAAAAGTATGCTTTACAATATAATTAATACACAAAAAACAATAGAAATTTTTATAATTATATTATTGGAAATATATAATTATGTATTATATGATTATAGATTCTACAACACTACGAGAATAACGGAATTCAATTGGATAATTATCGGCCTTATTTATGGGGTAATGCAGCTGCATCACATTATAGCATTAAAGGTGAAACAGATACAGCATTGTGGCGACAAGCAACAACTTCGCAAGTTTTAGATTTACTTATTCCTGAAGTAGTCAATAATACAATTAAAAATTATCCACTTGAAAGAAATTGGAAGGTATTATTTTTTATAATTATATTTACATAATATATTTATTAAATTTACTTTTTCATTAAAAACATTTTGGTTAAAAAATTTTAGGGTGACTTTTTAAATATTATAAATTTTAAAGAGCAAGTTTATGATCCAGCATTTTATTTACCAGTGTTTACTTATTTATTAGCAGAAAACAATGTTGTTGCTTGTCACAAAGTAATACATTCAGGTGCATTAGCTCTTACACTTGTTGCTTGTAGTAGTACTTGTGAGAAAATACGCTTAGCAGCATTTACTATCATTTCTAGATTTTATTTTCATCTAGAAGCTACCAGGTTCATATATTTAATACATAAACTACCTGCGTATTATTATATATTATATTTTAAAAGTTAATGCAATAAATTGTTACTGAAATTATTTATTTTTTTGACATTTAGCTCAAAAGAAAAATTACTGTGGATAAATTTTATAGATACTTTACGCAATGGTATTGTAACAACCGAATTATCGCTAGAGAATATTCGATTGAATGGTTTCGTAGCAAATTTTCTAGCTCGAACTTCTATGGTCATGACTCAACCTTTGAACCCACTTTATTCTCCTATTCAATTATTTCTCATGGCTAAGCCAGCTTTAAATATTAATACTATACCTGAATTACTGCAATTATATCATAGCTCAGGAATTGACCATCAAGCACATAGACATTGGATCCTTGAAATAATTAGAGATGGTTTAAAAAATGATGCTGATATGAATGTTGCTCTAAGATGTGTTTTATTTAAAATGTTATTTGATTTTTACACTTCAACATTATCTGATAAATTAACAAAGGTAAATATTGATAAAAATGCATGAAAAAGAATGTTTGAAAAGTTATAAAGTTATAATAATTTTTCAGAATTTAATTCTACAAATAGTAAGGTCAGGAACAAAGTTGGTGAAATCATGTACAATTCTTTTAAATGGGTATGCCTTATTACCATGGGTAAGCATTGTTGTTGAGAATCTCAACAAAGGCGATTTGGAATCTATTGAATATATTATTGATATTGTAAATAATATATTGAACATTCTTCATGAGAATAAGTCAAAAGAAATTTTTCATCATTTATTGTTGATGAAAATACTTTTGCATTTAAAATCACACTTTAATAAAAATTTAAGTATAGAGAGTTTTAAGAACTTTTTAAATGTTTTAAATAAGACAATTATAAATAGCACTGTATGTTATGTTTTGACAAAACATCATATGAAAAATATACTTGATTTTTCTAAACATTTATTAGAAGATATAAGTGAATGTGAAGCAATATTACAATTTGGCTGCAAGTTTGTCAAAAAGGATTATTTTGAATCAGAAAATAATATGTCAGTTCAAGATAGTATACACAAATTAGTTATAACTTGGTCTAATTATAATAAAAGTAATAAATAAGTTCCTTGTTCTGTAAATACTAATATATTTTGTAAACATATAAATAAAATGTATTTTGATTTTTATTTTTGTATATAAAGCAATAAAATAGTTTATCCTCAAAAATACAAAAATTATCAATCCCATATAAATTATTAAAAGATATGGTCTCTATATCTAAAATCCATAATCGCAAATTCTTACTTTTATATATAAACATTGAATTAGAAAAAATGTTAGCAACTGAGACCTCAACAACGATTATTTTTATTCATTTTTTATAATAATTACAATTATAATTTTAATTATTTTCTTTTTCAAGCACTATCACCAATTTTCCAATTGATGTACATTTTAACTTCAATAATACTTATGAAACACTACATTGTTTAATTCTAAATAACATGACAATACATATTTAACTTATAATAACAATAATTTAATAATAATAAAATAATATAATAATTTTTCTAATCTAATTTTTATTAATTTCTTTTTTTAATCTAATTGGAGTTGTTTCTATAAAAAAAGTGAAAAAGATTAAAGAGAGGGGGTAAAATAAAAATAATCTAATAATTTATACTATCAATATAGTATAATCAACAAAAATTAATAAAATTTCAGTAAAAAAAATTTTTAAGTAAGAAATTTAAGACGAAATTTTAAATCATTTACAAAATATTAATTAATTATTTATTATCTTTATTGTAAAATGATTAGAAAATTTCAATATTTATTTTTTAATCCAAAATGTACTCATAAAAATTTTTTAACTAAAAAATTAGGACACGTACATAAAAGTTACAAACATAAAACACTAAAGCAAAATATTTCAAATTTAAAATATTATAATCCAACTGATGTAATTCATTTGAATTATCTCTGTAAAATTTTAAAATGTCGCATTAATGTTTGGTTAGAAAGAAAAATTATATATTCTTGTGGTGAAAATTACAAAACGAAAATAAATCTTGAATTCGTAAAAAACGATTCAATCAACTCACACATTGGCCATTATGAACTAAAAGGAAAAAAAGAACCAAACATAAAAGAAGAAAAATATCCTAATAATTGTATGTACGACGTTATTGCCGTTCAGACCGGCATCGGATCAAATGTGCTGCGTCGAACAGTGACTAAAGAAATTCGCAAAGACTATAAAACTAAATATTTGAAAAATACTTTATCGTATCCAAAATCTTTAATAAATATTACAAGTAAGAACAAATTAATAATTAAATAATGATTAAGTAAATTACTTAAGAAATTATAACTGAAAATATTATTTATTTTTTAAATTGTTTTGATTTTTATTTTTATCTATATTTATAAATTTGATAAATTTTATGATAAAATGATTTTTATGCAATTATTGATTTAAGTGACTATTAAATTATTTTCTAATGCGCATTTTAAAGTACAAGTAAATTAAAAATTAATTCATGATAATTTATTCGATTAAAAATATCACGTATACATTTGCGTTGTTATTGATGAAGACACTATATTCGAGTAAGATGGATAAGTTAATATTCATAAAGATTTTATAATTAATTGGAGTTTATTTATTGCAAATATTAATATCTATTAAATAAGTTCAATCAATGAAAAATCTATATGGATATCAACATTGAATCCACCTGAATTTCCATGGAATCCTCATGAACAACCACGTACATGGATATTTTCATTCATAATTGAATCGGAGATTTAATTCTTATTAATTATTAGTTTTCATTTTAAACAATATTTAGCAGATATTTTATACAAAAAATTCAATTATTAGAATATGAATGCATGCGTGGCGGTGCAAAATATATAGGAAAGTCTAAAAAGGATGCTAAAAGGTTACTCGATTTATCAAATAGTGGAGAGTCGCATCCTGATAGAAAACCTGGACATCCACGAGGACATGCTTCACATCCGAAAGCTACTGGACTTTTTGATTCCGTAGAAAACTATTCTAAAACTAGAAGAAAAACCGGCTTTTTGTCACGATTAGATCAAGATTTTGTAGCACATTTGGTGTTAAAAACTAATAAAGCTCAAGAATCTTTGGATATTTTGAATGAAATGGGTAAATCTAGCACTCAAAAAACAACCACTGTTAGAGCAAAAGATTTAGCGGTGAATGAAAATAAACTTCCGAAAGCACAAGAATGGAGGTATGGAAAATCAATTAATTCACCGCAAAGAATTAATAATCTAGTAATTGTCCTGAAGCATTTTTATAATGAATATGATAATGAGAATGCTGACGCTTTTATTTTGACGTTTTACCCAACATTGTAGTACTGAAAAAATATTTAATAATGTTTAATAAAATTAATTGGCAGAAATAAAATAATTACTCATGGTTACATAAATTCTCATAACTTTATTTGCTTATAATACAAAATACACTTATAAATAGAAAATATATTTACGATTTTTAATTTTAAAGTAATTTTTAATTATTTTTCAAATAATAAACAATTTAATAATAATCAATACTCTATAAATATGTTTATAAAATTCCTACAACCGCGCACGACCTCTGTAAATAATTAATATAAATGATTAAAATGACTATCGAATGTTTATCATTTAGTTTTAGGTTACAATAACAAATTAAAAATTTAAATTTGACAAAATGTAAAAAAAATTATAAAAGTTTGTAAAAAAAAAAAAAAAAAAAAAATACATATAAATATAAAAGTATATTGTAACAAAAATTATATAAAGATAATTATTTTTATCAAAATGCTTAAACAAATTGTGTACTGGAAAAATAATGAAAAAATTAATTATGATAATAATGATAATTTTTTAGTTCAAATGAATAAGCAAAAAGTTAATAGTATAAAAAGTTTTTCACGGAAAAAACAACCCAAACAAGATAAAAACTACTGCAATCCAACTAAAAATCTGTATGATAACGAACCGGCGGGTTTAATTCAGGCGTGCATATTAGGCAAAATCATTAAGCGCGCTATTCGAATCTGGCAAAATAATAAATTAATTTACGTTTTTGGAAAAATCAATGGGAAAAAGGAAATTGATTTAGAATTTAAAGAACATAGAATAAAAAAAAATTCAAATCAAATACATTACCTTGGTCACTGGACACTGCGAGGAGGTAGAAATCCATTTACAGCTAGTGTTAATAAAAACAATTGTTTGTACGATGTCATCGCTTCGCAAACGGGGATGAGTAGTACCGAATTGCGTCGAAGAACAGTAAATGCAATGCGTCAGAATCTTAATTGGCCTATTCCAAGATTTTTTTCCGGCAGCGATATAAACTTGAAGCTCGGAGGTGCTAGATACTCAGGAACTTCACCAAGAGATGCTGAAAAAATTTTAAATAATTCACAATACAGTCATTCCCATCCGGATGGACAAATGGGCCATTCTCGAGGACACGCTTCGCATTCTGTCGCTAACAGAGTCGAGGATTCTGTGGAAACATATTCATACTCGCGGTGACTGATGCATATTATGCAATTTTAAAAAATTTTAATAATTCTTTTATAATAAATTATAGAAATATTTCAATAATACTCTATTATTATATTTCTGTCATAAAAGTTACCCGAATTTAGCTAGAATTCAATCCAAATTATTTCGTATTTACTTTAAAATTATGCTTATAAGGCAAATTATAATGAACGTAAATTAATATTATAAATTCATTATGAATTCAAATAAATAATTGTATAGATTTTTATTTAATAAGTTAATTTTCTTTTTAATTAAAAAGATAGAATAATTACATTTTATTTAATAAAGCAAATTCAAAAATAAATTTATTTGTGTGTAAAAACACCAACATCACATCAAGATGAATATCTGTTAAGTGATATAAATCGTTTCAAAATATTTTAACAATTCTCTATTTTAGTATCTCAAGATGTTATGCAATACAATATTATATTAATCTTTCTTTTTTTTATTTTTTTATAATCAAAAAAATGTTATTGGGCTTACGTAACTTATTTTAATATAATGTATAAAAAGTGTTGTTGAAAAATTCAAACATTCCTATAACATTTTTCCGCATAATATAGTGTTGTAATTTTAGTGCAGTACTCTTTACTATTGCAATTTAAAATGTTCATTTAAAAAATTTTTTTTTTCTAAACTAAAATAAACTAACTATAAAAAAGAAATAATAAATTTGTGAAAATAAACTCCGTCACTTTTAGATGGCGATCTGGTTTTTTATCGAGAATCGATCAGGATCTTGTTTGTCACTATACATTAATTACAAATAGTGCCCAACGTTTAATGGATAAGCTTAATCATGGACAATTGAAAGTTGCCGAGCATATAAGTCGAAATGAATTGGACTACGATCCACTACCTCAAGCGCAAATTTGGAGCGGCGGATCCCGACAAGGATCTCCAGGAAATTTTAGAACTGTTTGCGTAGTTGGCAAACACTTTTTAAAAAAACAGAATGATATAGAAGAAAATGTATTCATTCTAACTTTTTATCCAATTTTATAAGTGTATCATTCAAAAGAAAAAAAAAAAAATTGTAAACTTAAAAAAAATATTCAAAATATTTTTATTTTTATTCTAATGGTCTCAATTTCTATTAACTTTGAAATTATAAAGCTCACCATCTGCAATTTTGTAGACGAAATTAAGACTGCTTGTGTTTGTAAAGCTGCTTCACTGACTTCTCTAATTTTACTATCAGTTGAATGTCAGATCAATCTTTAGTCTGCAGGATGATTCTTGACAAAAGCAGAGATCATATCAGATACGAGTTCGTTTTTGATATTACCTCTTATCTCCGTCGAATAGTTTATCGCACATAGTTTTCGACGTTTATTAAAGAGCTTTGAGCTTTACATTTTTAACAAAGATAGTATAAGCCTAGTCTTCTAGTGTTATAAATGATAAATCTTATATAGCTAAACTGAAAATTGAAAAACTCAATGAAATTGTATTACTTAAAGAGAACTTTTTTAACTTCTATTTATAGTGATAAAAAATAAAATGATATAATTCTAAATTAAAAGATAATACTGGTGAATATTTACATATTAAGAAATTGCAATAACTAAATTAATAGTCAAAGTAAATATTTATTAGAAAATGTATCTATTTTAAAATAGCATTTTTTACAAACGCAAATAAATATGAAGTATCTGTTATTTACAAAATTTATTAATAATTACAAAACTTTATACGATAAAAATAATAATATTGTATTACTTATTTTTGATGAATGAAAAAAAAAAGAATTTATTGAAAAATTTCGTACGATAAAAAAACAAACTTCGGTTCTTTATCCTTAGTATATAAGAAAATGTGTCAACTAGATTAAAAGTAATCATCCATTATTAATCTATATATGTGTCGTAAAGATTCTGATATAATTCAACATTTTAGTAATATAAAATCTATGAGAAAGAAAAAAAATTATATTAAAACAAAAATTCAATCTCATGGGTCCTTTTGTAAATTAATCTTTAAATTGAATATATATTCCATATTACCATTGTTAATTAAATTTTTATTTTAAGACAAACATATATATATATATATATAATTTTAAGTTAAACATATATCTAAACTTAAATTATATTTCGCGCTTGTAATACAGCGCTGCATAAATTAGTGGCACAGCTATGTAACTAATTACATTCGTATGCCAATACCGCAAGCTAATTTTAAAATATTACTTCAAAACAACGGCAAATCAAAATGGTGAAATAAAAGTCATGATTATTATAAATTATTATTCTTTAATGAGTTCTACTGTTTTTAGAGCTAATGAAAAAATTTTTTAATAATTAAATAATAATTTTAAGAGCAAATGAAATGTATCAAAAATGTCTATAATATTAACCAAATTAAAGTGTGATATCATACATTTTGTGTATGCACAGGTCATTTATTGAAAATTCGCACACTCTTCTGTTTTCACGTGCTTATTCCACGCCCGATTCTCCCTCTCCAAAATTTTTCTTTATGCGCAAGACCAATCCTCGGAACAACGGATCTCTATCGTCATCGGTGCGGGTGTACGAGGCGTCGTGTGCAAAATAAAATATCCTCCATTCACGAGTGCATGAGGAATTTCCAAACGCAACTTAACGAGCAGTTCATTTAATTAAGAATTACGATAAAATATGCGAATTTTTGAACAGTGTGAATAAATAATTCCTTGGAAGGAAAAACAGTAGCCGATTTTCACAAGCCTGTCGGAGTCTACGGAGACCCCGACTTACCTAGGAAGCGAGCCAAAAGCGAAAAACATCACGGAACGAATGTTCCTAATTGCCGTAAGACTTTTTGAGAAGCTGAGTTTACCTGCTAACGCCGAGCTCTGGTCGACGTCCATCATCAAGTACCGCTCCCCCGGACAACTTGCATTCTGACTGATTTTTGCGACACAGTCACCGAAAACTTCCATCATTCCGTCAATAACCGAGTGCGGGCCCGCAGGGTGGCGATCGTTCGATAAGGTAAAATCTATTCAAATAATCATCGTTTTTTTATTTCTTTGCTTAATTTGCTTGAAAGTTTTATATGCACGGTGTAGCATAGGGAGAAATGCCCCTTCTACACTAGATTTATCTTTAAGAGTAAAGGAAAAAAAAATATATAGTATAGGCTGATGACGTGAACAAAATGCTATAAGAATCAGAAAAATTAAATTAAACTTATTAAAATTTATTCTAACCTCAATTTTTTGAGTCTTTCTTGAAACTTTATTA
Organism: Chalcis sispes; assembly: GCA_949987625.1. Lineage (NCBI taxonomy): Eukaryota > Metazoa > Arthropoda > Insecta > Hymenoptera > Chalcididae > Chalcis > Chalcis sispes. The sequence goes on from OX465096.1 coordinate 23,101,454, forward strand.
TAAAATGCGTTAGCGTAAAAGAGGCTCACAAGAGAACGACTTCTTGCTGTTCGCCCCGTGGCTACAGCTAGATACCACGCTGCTGCTTCGCAACAACGACGTGAAAGGTCATCGGCGTTCTGGCGAAGCCCTGTACTTTGATCACGTGAAAATGTCTTTTATTTTTTTGTCAGTCATTAATATGAAAAATTTATCTTTTTAGATGTAGATTTTGAATTTTTATACTTTTCTTTTTTATATTTTTTTCGCTGCTTTCCTTTCTATTATTTCACCTGTCTCATCTACATGTGCATTCTAGTAATGCTAAATTGTGATTCCTTTAATTATTTCAATAGTATTATTATTATTGAAAATTGTTTTTATTGCATATTTAATTTTTTATGTCAAATAGGTTTAATTTTAAATTATAACTTACTATTTTTTAACATCTGAATTTGAATGACATTTATTATATATTAGGTAAAATATTTTTTTAATTTAATAAACAAGTAATAAAACAATTGAAAATATAAAATCATTTTTATGTAAATGTTTTATATCTTTGAAGCAAGGAAAATGCTTCAACGATTCATTGGAAATAAAGTCTTTGAAACGTTGATTTTGTTTAATAGAAAACTAAATATAAAACTATTATAATATTGTTTAAAAACATTTTGATGTGATGCTAAAATATTAAAAAACTATTAAAAATAATTAAATACTTATTAAATAATTAAATATATAATATAATTTAAATATCGCTATGTTGACTATCAATAGAAAGTTGTATTGCTTTATTATTCTTCTTTTATAAAACTTTATTGACTTCTGTGATAGAAATTTCCACAAATAAGGTTTTATACGATGATTCTTTCTAATTAAAGATATTTTTTCTATTTACGTGATTGTTTGTTGTGTTGCATATTAATAATGCAGAAATTTCATGATATTCAACGAATTTTTTAATGAATGTAAAAAATATTGTTGTAATGAAACATTGCATTTATCTACAAAGATTATCAGTCTGTATTATTCAAACTTTTACAGCTATTTAACAAAAAAAATAGTAAGACCCCTGTCTTTCTTTAGGTTTTTTATCTGGTAAATGTTCTTGACAGATTTTTAGTTAATAATTTATTTCTTTTAAAAAATTTATTAGAAAAAATTTTATCCAAAGCAGTTTCAATTTTATTTATTATTAATCATATGTTTTACTAAACTAATATAAACCAATTTGATCTTTTATTTTCTAAAATTATGTTACTATCAAGTTGAAAGTAGAACATTATGATAAATTGTAAGAACAAAACTCATTAGTTTTAAGAATTCCTTATCAAATGTACCATGTATGTTCTTGATTTTAATAATAAATGCATGCAATTTTCATGAATTATCATGAAAATTGATATAAATATATCAAATATTACATCTTTACTTAAAACTGGAATTTTTTTATTAAATTATCACTCAAAAATTCAGAAAAATTTTCTGAAATAAATTTTATATAATTATCGTAAATACTTTAAATCAAGATTTTCCAGTCATTTAATTGCCTTTTCTACTTTAATAAAGTTAAGTTTAATTCACGAATCCAAATTTTTTATGTTTGTGCAATTAAAATATTTTTATCCTTATAATATTTAGTTTTATTTAAATTATATTATTCTTTATTTTAAATTTAAATATTATAATTTGTTTAATTTAATAAAAGTTAAAAAATAACATTTAAATTTGATAGGCTTTAACAACAATAAAATTTTAAATTTTATTAATTTTAGTAAAGGAAAGATAAAAGAAATATAGAATTTAAATTTGATTATAATCATAAGTTACACGCGCAAGTATTTTATACACATCAAAGACCATTACGACGCGACATAAACAAATAATAATGAACACTCATAAAGAAAGGAAAAAGATAAGTAAAGAATCTTTTGAATGCTTATCAAGTTTTTTCGAAATATAATTTGTTCTTCGAAAAGTCCGGGCAAATTAACGACATTTATTTCAATAATTATTCTCTAACATTATGACTCAGCAGGTGTATATAATCCTGCAGACATTGATGCGGAAAAAGGGAATCCCGGGATTTCGCACGTAACAGCTCTATAATTACATTACATGGCGCACAAAATTTTCTAATAGAAAATGCTCTCGCTTTTTTTCTTTCGAAAAAAAAAAAAAAAAAAAAAATTAAATTGCTGTGGCTTGCTAAAGATTATAAAAAATACATAATCTATTATAATAATTTGTAAATAAAAAAAAACTCATGTTTTATTAAAATTATAAAGTTGATTTTTAAATCGGAAAAACCCATTGAAATTGATGTTAGTGTAGTCTTATTTATTTATTAATTTGTGTATTTTACGCGCTTTTATTTTTTGTCAGTGCAGATACAAAATTCATTTTTGGTGTTTTTAAAATTTTAATCATGAATTTAATTATAAAATAACTTTTCTTAGTATGATTAAATATTGATATTAACTCATTTATAATGCAGAACATTTAAAAAATAAAGTATGCTTTGTAACGATTATGTTAACTCATTATGGAACATATTTTTCTTATAAAAATTTTTTAAATTACCTAGTATACTTAAACTTTTATGATTTTATCGATACGATGAAAAACAATTCATACAGGTTAAAAAGAATTTTACGTTACGGAACTTATGCTGTTTCATCAAAGACATGCGTAATTTTCGCTATCATTTAGCTTTTCTTTTCATTTAATCTTTTGTAAAATTTTCTTCCAGACAATAACATTTGCGTTTACTTGTCGCCACGCATCTCTCTTTATCCTGGAAAAATAATATATTGTCAGTTTCGTACTTACGCGACTCCCTCGGTATTGACCTTCAAGAGCGTATCAACAAATACGCGTACGCATTCTTTAACAGCAATACACTATTAATGTCCGGGGATTCTCATATGTTTTCGAGGTCAGACTAGTGTTTGCCCATAATATAAATATATATTTTTGATAAGCTAGTTTATACCGGTTTTTCATTCTTTTATTTTCTTTTATATATATATAACAAAATATAAATAACAAGAATATATATATATTAACAAACACATTTTAAAATACAAAATAAATGTGCAACTATATAAAAATTATTTAATTTCTATAATTTTAATCACCATTTTTATACATACTTGAATTTCACCCTTTGCATTTATGTAGTAGTTTTAATAAAACAGTTAGAATGTTGTTAACTAAAAATTTAAATAAAAATTAATAAATTAGAGTAGGTCATATTGCAATAATTAAAAGTCCACAGTTTTTAAAAATATTTATAAGTAGTTTCAAACGCTTTATAAAAATTATGCAAAATAAAATATATTATACAATAACGTTTGTGTACACACGATATACAAAAACACTTGCATGCTAGTCATTTTTTTTTAATAACATTGTTTCATAATTTAACTAAATTTTTTCAACTAAATTAAACTAAATTTAACTAAATTTATAAGAGCTATTTTTAACTATTAGAGGAAGTATGTTATGAGCATCTGGTGGTTAAAAACAGAATTAGTCAATTCAGGCTAGCTGTTAAACTAGTCATATTTATAAACATTATGTACGTTATAATGTATATCGGTAAGTTTAACAATTGGCACAATTTAACTAGTTCTGCTTTCAACTACCGTATAGTCACAACTCACACTTGCCAATGTATAAACATTTTTCAATATGTTTTTATAAAAATATACATAAATTAATTTATTTAAAAAATTTATTTTAAGAAATTAATAATCAGATAAAAAATGCAAAAGTCAGCAGATAATAATCATTTGATAATCTAAAAATATCTTTACCCGTGTAAAACATTTTTCTTATCATTAAGGGGAGGTTCTCATCTAGCGACCCAAAAATTACGTGATTTTCGCGATTTTTTTTTCTCATGGAAGGAAATAAATAAAGTAAAGTTTTTTGGTACTTATTAAGTATATTATTAACTACTTTTACAAATTTTTTTGAACAAAAATACCGAATAGTTTATTAGTTATATGTATTGAAAAATAGTCATCGAAAAAAAAGACACCTCCACGGGCGGCAAGGTAACTCATCCAATTTTTGTCTGAAATCAAAAAATCAAAGTTTGTTATAAACTAGAAGATATTTGCTGGATCTTGAACTAAAATCGCGAAGAAAAGTTAAAAATTAACAAAATGGCGGACTTGCAAAAAAAAAATATTTTTTGCACTTTTTTTTGCTCTAAAAAGTGCAATAACAATAAAAATAATCATTGTAAAATTATGATTTTAGGTCAAGATCCAGCAAATTTAATTACCTTTAATTCATCTCGATATCTATAATAGTTTTTGAGATATCTTGCCGCCCGTCTCAAAAAACATGGTTTCGAGAAAAACGCGTTTAAAGTTTTAGTACGCGATTTAGTACGTAAAAAGACGACTTCGGTTTTTTGACTATAACTTTAAAAATAAATTGAATTCGGCAAAACGGGTTTCACGAGCGTATTCTACGAGACATTTGCCAACTTTTTAAGCAAAAAAAAAATATCGATTTTTTGGTCGTGCTTGATGAGAACCTCCCCTTAAAACCCTCAATTGTCTATCAAATGTTCTTATATATTATTATTATTATTATTATTATTATCGTAATCTTATTAAGTAAATTATGCTTATAAAAAAAGATAATTTAGAAGTAATATAATTCTTTAATAAACATTTTTAAACAATGATTAGAATCTAGGAAAATGAATAATGAAAATAATATTTTAATAATTACAAATAATTTTAAAACCAATCAATTAAACTTTCCGCATATGAATGAGTTTTTATTAATATTATTAATGTGAAGTACATTTTGATGAACAAAATTTAATTTTTAATTTTGGTGATCTAGGCACTTTGCATAAAAAATATTTATCTCGCAATTTTTTTAATAAATTAATACGACGATTCATTATAATTCTTGGAATTATCGTCATGGTTGCTGATACGTCATATCGTGTAAAACGTAAAATCACAGATTTTATTATGCAGATAATACTTTTATCATTAACAATGAATGCTGGTAGATAAGGTTTACAAAATAGCAATATGTATAAAAATTTGTATACATACAAGTGCGCGATAATTTTCTAATAACATTATATTCATCGAATAACATATTTTAAAAGAAAAATAAATGCACTTAATTATATTAATAATTAATTAATTAATAAATAACAGTTTAAAATTTATGGCATTTTTCATGTATAATCATATTGTAATAAATCTTGAACATTTTCTATAAATACATTGTTTTGGTTTCGGTTGATGTTTATATAAATTTTTGTAAATGTATGACGGTGTCAAATCTAATATTTTTATCTAGAAAATTTTTCGGATAAAAAAAAAAGAATATAAAAGAAGAATTGATATTAAATTTATATGCATGATACTATAATTGCTTCTTCTGAATGAGATATTTGAATACGCAATGTTGTCCGTCGTCCATTCATCTTTATCTTTTTAAATAAAAACTTGGATAATTCTAATTGTCAAATCAACAATTTTCTCGTAATAATCTATAATAGTAAACATGTGAAAAATCGCGAAAACTGCATCAATCGCCCCCCAGCAGAGTTTTCAAAAAAGCCTCCCCTTCACTTCACAACTATACATACTTAACGCATCAAATCTTTTGCTGCCTCGTATATATCAATCGAGGCTTGTCAGATAAGAACGAGCCGATTCTGATTCTGCGCGAGACCCGACGACTCTTCGAGGGATCACGGGTAGTCCGGCTGATAATACTTATCAAGTTCATATAAATAGTGGCCTAAATAGTAGCTTCGGATTCAGACTGTCGCTAAATTTCACCGAGTTAGAAGGATACTACGCATTTAACGATTTATTCAATTTTCAGTCTTTAACTTTTGTAATATTTCGAGTTTGTACTAAATAAAAAGTGTTAACGTTATAAAAAAAAAAAATTGTTCGCAGTCGAAATTTAGGCTGCAAAAAACACTCCAAATAGTTGTATTTATTGTATGTGTGATAAAGACGGCACGAGAATTACGTCCCACGTAAAGGTTTGTTCTGCAAAAGTTATTTTTTATTTTTTATACTAAAAAGATTAAAAATATCTGTACACTTTTTCTTGTAAAAAATGCAGAGAAGAAAAATATGTTTATGAATATATTTTTTATTTTCGTCTTTAACTTAGATCATTTAAATTCGCTGTTATAATTAATTATTCTATTTTTAAATTAATTTTTTTTTTTTTTTTTAATATTAATAACATTTTTAAAACTTTGATATGACAAACTACTAAAGGTAATAATATACAAGATTTAATGTCTATTTTAAATATTATAGAATGATCCTCTGTTGAATTAAAATGACTATTTTTAACTAAATTAATATTATTTTTTAATACATATTTATCATTAAAATGATAAAATGTTGTATCCAGATTCGATGAAATTAAAATTTTATAATTGTATTGATAGAAAGAAAACTCATTTGTTTTAAGCAGCCATTATGGTTTATTGATAGAAGTCTAATTTTTATCAATTAATTATATCGAAACACTTAAAAAAAATTACTTTTATCATTCTTTGAAGTACATATAAAAGATTAATACGTACAATCAAAAGTATAATATAATTATTATGTAATCGAATTCTTAAAAAAAAATTTGATTTTTAACAAAGACGATTAAAATCAAGCCACATGCTTTGTAAAATAGCTTTATTAAAAATTGATAGTAAGATATAATTTTCCTTAAGAAGAAAAAATATTATAAAAAAATTGATAAAGGTAATATATTTCATATCATCATTTCATCACATAACTTAAATCAAAGATAAATACCTAAATGTTTACTTTTGATAGCCATTAGCATTATGTGTAAGATTGATTGGCACCAGGCTGTCTAGAAATTTAATCTTATTTGATTATTACTTCGACGTTTAATATCGCGTAAATTTCACAAATACATGGGACGAGCTGATGGACCTCTATTTACTTGTTAAAGCAATAATTATTCAATTGTTTTGTTTGTTTTTATTTTTCAGGGTTCCGTGTGCGATAGGCTGGTTGACCAGTCTGTTGGGTGTTTGAGCAACAGCGGCAACTGGAAGTTGGCCCTGAACGCAGAGCCCCCGTGGCTTTGCTAGCACCCCTAAAACAGATTTTGCATCGCCCCGCCTCCCCACGACTCTCATCATTTTAATTGACAGCTGCCTCGTATGTATTATTAAATATCATTAATTATTACTTTTTATTTTTAAATGTTGATTTTTTTTAATGAATATTTAATATCTCAAAGTATAATAAATATTTTAAGTTTTAAAAAATTAATCTTTATATTAAGCAATAATACTAATAAGCGATAAAATTTAAAATCTAAAAGTTATATCTCTAAAATGGGTAATTAACATGCATCTCTAAAATTGCAAAAATTTTTGTTTCAGTTTGCTGCCTAGTTACCGCAGAGTTTTATAATTTATCATTCATTCTTACTAAAAACTAATCAAAATGAAGGTATCAAATTTGGACGAACGCATCCACGTGCTGAACAACACTTCCACTATGATGACCGTAATTAAGGACATCGCTAATAGTGGCTTACAAGAAGAAGCTTTTTATGTACTAGACATCGGAGATATCGTACAAAAACATCAAATTTGGAAGGAGAAATTACCTCGCGTAGATCCTTTTTATGGTAAAATCAAATTTTTTATAACCTTAAATGTTTAACTATAATTGATTTAACAATGTTTTATTTGTATAATGTATCTTTTTTTAGCTGTTAAATGCAACGACAGCTTAACTGTGTTAGAGGTACTTGCATCGCTTGGCGTCGGTTTTGACTGTGCATCAAAAGTGAGTTTCTAAAAATAATACTATATATCAATAATAGTTATTTAAACAAAATTAATAATTTTTTTTTTTACCGCATCCTAATTACAGAATGAAATTAACAAAGTTTTGGATATTGGTGTCGATTCTTCAAGAATCATTTTTGCTAATCCTGCCAAGCCGGCTTCGCACATTCGTCACGCTGCTGCTGTCGGAGTTGATCTTATGACAGTGGATAATGAAAGCGAATTGCACAAAATTAAGAAACTTTTTCCAACAGCTAAGGTAATGAAACTTTTAAAATAATAATGAATCAAGCATGTTCAATGAAATCATTTTTAGCATCATAAAATTATTTTACATCATAATATTTATTTTTGAAGATTGTTCTTCGAATACGCTGTGACTCCGAAGTGGCTCAATGCCAGCTAGGTATGAAATTCGGTTGCGATCCGAGTTATGAAGCTCCGAGTCTTCTGCGTTTGGCTAGACTTTTGGATCTCGATATTGTTGGAATCAGCTTCCACGTTGGATCCGGATGTCAAGATCCACCAGTCTTCCATCGCGCAATCTGCCACGCTAAAAATCTCTTTAATTTGGCTACTGATATTGGATTTAAGCCTTATTTGCTTGATCTTGGTGGTGGTTATCCGGGAAATAAAAATACCAGCATTGACAAAATTGCTGATGTCATTAATCATGCTCTAGGTGAATATTTTCCATGTAAGTACTCTTTCAAATTCTTATTATTTAAATTGTATTTGTATTATAATATCATTTTAAAAGATTAAACATAACTAAAACGTAATAACATAATAACATATAACTAATACGTAATTCTGATAACAAATTTTTATATTAATACGCAGTTTAAAAGAAAATAGTACTTTTTTGTATCAATGATGATTCAATATTTAAAGTTGATGTTATTGTATGTTTTAGCCGATGACGTTCATATTATCGCTGAACCAGGAAGATTTTATGTGGCTTCAGCTTTCACTCTTGCAACGTCTATTCATAGCAAGCGTTCTGTTCGAAGTGACGAGACTTCGCCAAGCACAATCACTCATAATATGTATTATATCAACGATGGTGTATACGGATCCTTTAATTGCTTGTTATACGACCACCAGCACGTAACACCAATACCTTTGCGCTCTGGTCATGGCAAGATGATTCCATCAAGTATTTGGGGTCCAACTTGTGATGGTTTGGATCAAGTTGTTGAAAATATATTGTTGCAGGATATGGAACTTGGCGACTGGATTATCTTTGAAAATATGGGAGCTTATACTCTACCTGTTGCTTCTCCATTTAACGGATTCCCTATTCCAAAAGTGCATGTTGTTGCTGATGAAAATATTTGGTAATTAATTTTTTCATAAAAATTTTGTTTTCATATAGGATTAATCAGAATTTATAAATGATATGTTCAATTATTAAAACAAAAATTGTCATAAATTTGTATAATATTAAAATTTATAATAAGTTTTATTAATATTTTAACATATTATGTAACACTTTTTAATATTTCGAATAATAATATTAAAAATAATTTATTGTATTTTTAATGTTTTAGGCTTCTGCTAAAAGATGCTCTTCCTTTGACAGAAGAACATTTTGTAATTGGTGATACTCCTGCAAATTTGCACCTCGGCTTAAATATTGATGGAACAGATGTTAATGCTTGGAACAACCCATCTATGGAATTAGGTTCTTCTGAATTAAGTTCCGAAGAAGAGAGTTTGGTAGACTACTATACCACAGCCCTTCGTCTATGAATATATAGAGATTGGTTCGCTGAACTGAGAACGACGCACAAGATGCAAACTAAAATCTCTATGGATTGCGAGGAATACTTGGCCTTACAGGGTACTTAATAATATTAGTGCATTTTTAACCATATACATATTGATGAACACAACATTCCTTCTTTATAGCAAAAGAGTAAAAAGATAGATGTTATACATAATTTTGTTGTGAGTAAGTGCCAGGTGTTCCTTTGTAAACAAGTGATTATGAATGTTACAAGAACAAGTACAACGCGGCTTTGACTATACGCCTGCAAAAATATCTAACTAAATTTTCGATTCTTTACTTTTATTTGGAAAAAATATACTATTTACATTAAAGTATATTGGTAAATTTTTTAAGGTAGTGTAAATGTTTACAACAATACTAATTTTAACAATATACTTATATACTATTGCAAACTAAAGATAACTTGTAATTTGCGATCTAATTATGTAGTTGAAAATACTCAAATTGGCTGTAAATAAGCCTACAACAATTTTTAAAAAAAAATTTTTAACACTTTTTTCTAATTCGTCAACAACATCTTTGATCGCAATAACAAGTTTCTATTTAAGAAAAAATACAAGGAATAAGAAAGTTTTTTAAGGCAGAGATTGAATAATTCGAATTGTACTTAATGAAAGATTCGTTTATGATATACGATCGTTGATAAATTAAAAAATTATAATACGATCATTACTCTTCCTTCTCGTATGCATGCGTATTAAAATAAATGTCAAAAATCGAACGTATATGTCTAAAATAGCGGTATATTGTATCAATTCTGCTTAGTACATTGACATCATGTTTCATGTTTTAAGCATTTAGCAGGTATAAAATGCATGTGTGGTTCTAGATAAATTTACAACTATACGAAATATGTATAAGTCGAATTAACGATTTCGTAAATATTTTTTACTGCCTTTGCATTTTTTTCGTCGATAACATTTTTTTTGACGGGTCTCCGCGTCACGATACATAACCCATTTTATAGAGCCGAAAAAGCGATAATTTTTTTATGAAAGTCAAATGGAAGCATTGTACAAGGTTTTTGAAGATTGAACATTCTATCTAAATAAGATATAAGCATAATACTTATTTTTAAGAAAAATTTTATATAATTTGAAATTAAAATTGAATGCATATAATATACGTATACAGTGAAAAATTTCAAGAAAAATCAAATGTAAAATTAATAATAATTTCTCATTTTCAATCAGCACGAAAATTGGAAAGTAAGATTTGTAACTCTGTAGGTATACTAGGAACTTTTAAAAGGCATTGAGGCAGCTGTCATAGAAAGCAAAAACGGATAATTAGGTTTCATTATTATAATTACCCTTATTGTATTATACTCAGCTATTAATTATTATTTTAATTATTATTGTTGTTGTTAATTAATTATTCGTGAGCTCTCACGTGTAATGAACTACGCTAGATCAATAAAATTTATTTGCAGACGTATTAAAATGACTTGATATTATTTTAATAATTTACCTTCTCAATCATCATTTAAACTGTTAATTTACTTTAAATCCACAGGAGCTGCATAAATTAAATATTTTAATGCAAAATATAATCTGATTTAATTGTATTTATATAATGCTATTGCATATTTATTTATAATTAAGCAATTTACGATTTTGATGAAAAAGTTGTTGGATTCACAAAAACTTTTTTAGAAATCTTGGTGTAAATCTTAAAAAGATATAGATTTAATAATTTACTTAAATATAACAACAGAAAAGGCAAAGGAGAGAGTGATAAAAAATATTACTTTTATAACATCTGTTTGTTTACTTGAAAAAGTATAAAATATATCATTAAAAAAAAAAAATTGAATTAAAAAATTCTTTAACTGTAGGTTTATTTTGTTTATATTTACATTAAAAATAGTAATTCAATATCAAATCTTAAAACAAGGAATTAATGTATTTATATCTTATAAAAAGTGTAATTTTATAGTAATGAAATATTGATTGTTGAATTAGATTATAAACAAATTTAACAACTTTACTGTAACGTAACAAAGTAATTGTAAAACTAGAAAATATTTATAAAAATTTTATTTATTTATGATAGAAAAAAAATTGTTGATTTATTTTTTAGTATCCATAATGTTACGTAAGACAATATTGCAATGTGGATATGATGAATAAACAGACAAATGGATGTCTAATTAGAGATAGTGTGATAAAATATGAAAATTGAGTTTATTTAAAATCAGTGCATTTTTCAACGTGTAAAAATAGAAGGATAGAAAAATATTTTTTGTTCCCATTTCTTTGACTTTTAAAAATAAATAACGTTCTTACAAAAACAAAAGAAAATCAATAAATTGTTTATAGTTGTTCATATTTAGTAATTATAATTTGATATGATTTTGAAAATGAATAATAAATAAAATATTATATTAATTATTGTATGTTAGAAAATAATCATCAAATTACTCCTTTATGCATAGTAATTTTAATTCATTTGATCAGTTTGAAATAAAAATAGTATTAAATATTAATAAATATCTTTGTATTTATATATACCTCAATTATAAATGAAGTTTATTAACATTCTAACTAAATCTGTAGTAAAATCAGAAATACAATAGTTTTAATTTTATATACAAATTTTTTTATAAATCTACATAATTTGGTACATAATTATAATTATAACGGACAAATATGAATAAACTGTTTTAATGTATGCATAAAAATTTTGTTGTATAAAATATTATAAATTTTTTGTCTGATTACAATACAAAACAAAATAATATTGTAAAAAAAGAACATAATAAATTGGTGATTGTTTGGCCATATAAATAGTTCTTTTTTACCTATTCTTAATTTTTACGTCATAATTTCATTAATATAAGTTATCCGCAAACTCCACAATACCGCGAATAATGTATGTGCATTAAGGTGGTAGATATTTATAATAAACTAATGAAAGCGTATTGTGCGCGTGAAAGTATGTATCATGGAGAAATTATAACGAGTGTAAGTAATCAAGTAGAGAAAGACGGTTAATGCGGGCGCGTTTTGTTTGTGCATAGGAGTTATGTAGTGCGCGGATAAAGAGTGAAAGAAATTAGTCTAGCACGGCGGATCACGTAAAACAAATTTAACGTGAATTGCACAATGTGTGCATCTTTCAAGGAAGAAGAACCAAGGCAACGAAGCATTAAGTTTACCTAACAATTGATTAGCGATCGAATGTTACATTATCTTTTTGGTGTCGTTGACTCGATTCTGCCAATTGATGTTTTGGAACGTCTCGACTGTACTGTCTAATCGGAAGTACAATCAGCGTATGAAGATTTAGATATTGCGTGTACTAAAGAATATAATGTGAAAGTAATAAAATCTGTAATGGAAGAGTCGAATATAATGTTATTTAGAAATGTTATGATTAAAAATAAAATATTTTAATAATTTTTTAGGTTAACTTTTTAATAAAAAATAATTGTAAAATGATATACCATATTTTTAAATTTATCAAAAATTTATTCATCGATATATAATAAAAATAGTTTTTTTCTGGAATAAGCCATTAGTAAACGTAAATTAAAATATTAGAAATTATAACATGAAAATTAAACTTAAGCAAAATTAAGATGGTTTCCACATTGCTACTAGCAATAAAGTATCCAAAACGCTGTTGATTGGCTGTTGATGCATAAAATATTAACCAATAAGAAGCATCGCAGCCATTCTGTGATATCGGCCACCATGTTGAAGATATCTAGTATATAATTCTTCATAAAATATGGCGGCCATATTTAAAATGGCCGCCTGAGCAAAATGATTCCAGCATCGTTGATTGGCTAATTTATTTGCATGCAAAACTTTATTTAGTCAGCCAATCAGAAGCGACGAGGCCATTTCGCGTGTTGCATACGGCCGCCATTGTTATGCTACAAGCTGTTTAATTCTGATAAATGTTTTATATTTTTTTGTATAGAAAATTTTTAATACAAAATTTGTTTTATTTTGAAATGATAATTTTATTAATAATTATCAATATATCTTTTTAAATTTATTTTAATTAATTAATGTCAAAAATTATTTTGGAAAAAATATTGAAGAGCAGAGCTTTAATAATTACTCTTTTAAATAAAATTTTATTAACAAATTAGTCAACGTTGTAGGTTTTAAAATAATTTTTCCTTTAAAAAAATTAATTTTCAATTCTTTTTTAATCTATAATTCTAAGTTAATGTTACCGTTAAATAAGGAGAAATAGAAAAATTTGTTCGTTGTATTACCATGAAATAAGAAATTTTTGTGAGCTCACAAATCATTAAAAAACCAATAAGTAATCGAGGAATTCATTTATTCATCTAAAAATGTTCATAACGACAATTAAGTGTATTTTATTCGAATCAAGTAGCGGTAAGATTAAAAATAAAAAAACAAAGACAATACACAATATTTGTTGCAGAGTGATGAGTGTATTGTGATTGATCACGCAATATTTCTGTTATTGATGAATAATTAATGGATAAACATTATTAATGATTAATAATTGTAAATTTTCATTCACGTAATACATACATACAGTAATTTGTAATTGATAATATGCTTGTTAAAATGTTATTTTTCCCTTCAAGTAAAATATTTTTAATTTTCAAATTATATTTATACATCATTAATCAATAAAATTATTAACTATTTCGTATAAATTTTTATAATATAAAAATATTTTTGATAAATTTTAAATAAATTAAATAAAAATTAATATTATATTGAAGTAATTTTGTTATTTTAAAAATGCAAATACATACATTATAATTGAATGTAAGTATTGGTTAAGTGTAAAGTATTTGGGCACAAAATATTGCTAGCGCGAAATAAAAATAAAATAGATAAGAATCACCTTCAAAGAAAGGAATAATTCTATTAATAGATTATTTTATATTATCAAAATAGATAAGCTTTTAAATTAATTTTTGTATAAAAATGCATTTTATTTATTTTTGATTAGTTTCTATCGTGTGATGTATTTAGATCATAAATATTCTTAATTTATTTAAATTAAAAATGTTTATAATTTCAATCTAATGAGTCTGTTGTAATTAATTTAAAATATTAATGTAAAAAATTAAAGTTTAATGTCAAAGAAATTCTATTTTCAATTTGATACTTTCTAACATAAGCAATTTTCTCGTGATCATTTTGTTTTCCGGGTAATAGGTTTTTTAAATTTTTTGAATATCTGCAGTTTATACTTAATTTGTCACTTCAGATGTCTATATTAGTCTTAAATTAACTAGCGCTAGAAAAATAAAAACGGTTAATAATCTTAAAATCCAGATAAATCAGGCATTATAAAGTTCTTGCGCGAGAATGCAATTATGCAAAATGTCCAGGGCGTGCATAAAAATCCTTATGAAATACGAAAACTTCGTTCGAAGGCACAACGATGCTGCACGTGCGTGCGAATAGTTGTGAAAGGCATTACACACCACGGACTAGCTCAATCCGTGTGTTACGCAATAATTAGTAACGACACAAGATGAGAATCATGATTCGTCGAATTAGTCGTCAAGGGACTCAATTACGCGCGCATCGTACGCATTGGAAACAGTGGATTTAACTATAGGATTGTGAAAGAGATGCGTTGAGCATAATCTTTTTAGCGAAGACGGCTCATTAGCGGAAGGGACATTGCACGAAAAGGATGTGCCTTGTAAAGGGTGTTACGGAATTGCGCTTACGTTTTTTATATGCTTATAAATGATTTTTATTGGAATGACGAGTTTGTAAATTGCACGCTTCTGTATAAAAATGATAATTTTTTAAAGCCTAAAAAATAATACGAACATTCTTGAGAATGAAACTTATTAATATTTTATATACTTATTAGTTTTATTTATAAATATAAGCATTAGAAAAGTTATCATTTATATATTATTATATTATATTGTAAAGTATAATAAACTATATTATACTTTATATATGGTATAGTATAATAAAAAATTTTGTATATTTTCGAATTTTCATTAGTAGATCAATGCCAACATTGGTAAAATTGTCGAATATGAAACATGTTTATACGTATGTATAGACACGTTTATCCTTATCTTAAATATTAATATTCTTTTGACTTTTTGTCAAATTTTACTTATTTTTACAATTATAATACATATTAATCACGAATTTAAATTAACGTTAAATGATATAGTCTTTGTTTATTAAATCTGTTGTTATTACATACCTAATACGCCTTACATTAATAAAAGAGGATAAAATATTATGCATTCAAAATGTTGTATAATTGTCTAAACGCATAGTTTTGAAAATTTTATCTTAAATATATGAAAAACAAAGCTTCTTAAAAATAAAACACACCCAGTTATGCAGTTTTGATTGGAGCACCTCGCACCAAGGATTACGAATAGCATTTTCACCGGTGAGATTATTTCAGCAAGTCGAAGTAGTGATATAAATTCCTCTAGCATTTATATTCTATATCCACACGATTACGCGCATCCTGTCTACGATTCACAATCTTTTTGCGAGAATATCATTATGCGCACAATTAAGCTTTAAGCTATAAATAATAGATTATATAGTTCTTTCAGATTTTTATTTTTAAAAAATTATTAAAAATATTGATTAATTATAATTGAAGCGTTTTAAGACTAACTTTAGTTAAAACGCGTAAGACTATATTTATTGCTTGAAATAGAAAAATTAAATAATTAAAAATCGAAATTATTTCAATCTTTCATAATTTTAACTTGAAATTAATATTTATAAACAATGGCAGTAGTTTGTATTCGAATAAATAACTAAAATAATGTAGTTTAACGAAGATATTGAACATTCCTATATATTTGTATTATACTTATATAATACAACAACGCGATTGCCATGGTAAATCGAACGCTTGAAAAGCAAACCAATTTGCGCGCTAATGTTGATTTTGCGTACCTTACCAAACCGAAATTGTAAATAACGCCGTCTTTATGCTTCTAACAGCCCGAGAAATGGTTTGGTGAAAATTAGTGGAAAGTAGTGCACCGAGAAGGCGCTCCGATGGATTGTATATACCGATCGTTCTGTTGCGATATCTTGACGAGATCTAGAGCTGATCGATTCGGTCAGCTGATCGAATTCGATAGCAAGCGGTGGCTTGCTGGCTAGAAGTATAGACACTTCATCTGAGTACAAAATCCGACGAATCGTTCAAACGTGACGTTTCATTATGAGCCGCGTCGTATCGCAATCTCCCTTCCCCTTTCCCCTTGTAAAATCAGCACACCAATCAAATTCGTCGGCTAGAATTAACGAAATATCCATTCTTTACGATTTTTTCTTGTTTGCGTTCAACTTGCTTCTATCCCCTCTGCTATTTTTTTGTATTATTGCGTGTCGAAATTTTACAATTTTAATGACATCGAGTGAAATTATTTATGAAAGGCTTTGGAAAAATAAATTTCAGTAATTAAAACGCATAGAATTTAAATTGAAAAGGATTCTACAGGTTGCCGCGGAGAAATTGCTGATTATTCGTAATGAATTCATTAAGAAAATCTTGATTTTGTGTAGCTTTAACAACATTAGCGCTGGTTTAATACAATTAATATGTTTGTATTGAATTCCGAATTTTGAATAAATTAAAATGGTTTATTATTACTGTACTTTAATCCTGGAAATTCCCAAGTTAACAGTTTATAATATATGTAAAAGTGATAGAATTGAATTAAACTAGAAAAAGTCGTTTTCAAAATTTGCATGTCTACAAAAACACTTTAGAGTTATAATATATTTATTATAGAAGCTGTTAAACGACAAATTCTCAGGCAATTTATACTTTTTATTGTTATTTATATTTTACTAAATATTACATTTTTAATCTGCAATTTTTAAGAAATAAATAAAGTTTAAAAAATTTTATTTTTGATGTTACTAATATTATGATAATATTTGTAATTTATAAAAGTATCTTTATTACAATTTGTAGTCTGTAAATTTTATTCAATTATTGCTGTATATATAGTGATTTATTGCATAAATATTGATTAAATTTTTATGGCAAACTGTTTTATTATGGTCAGTACTAGTTGAATTAATAAATTATTAATAAAACATATCATGCATACAAATAATCGAATGACGTTATCGATATCATGCGCATATATTCTTTTGTTATATATTTATTAAATTTAAGTCAATATATTATTTATAATATAATAATAACATGAAAAATAATAATATTAAAATATTATAAATTTGAAAATTACATAAATGAAAATAATAAGTATTCTAAGTACGAGTGCATGTATTCTATTTTTTCAATATTAATTACAACTACTTAATTAATAAATTAATATATTGAGTTTGATCGTAATTATAAAACACATTTCAATTTCTTTGTTCAAAAATTAAATGATTATTCTATTAATTTTCTTCATCGAAACGATTGTATTCTTTAAAAGGATTAAATTTTTCCGTTTCAAGAATTTTAAAAAGTACTCACTTAAAACATTTTCTTTGAGTATTATAATTCTTTGTATAAATTTTTATTATTTCGTCGGAACACGACACGCACGAAAAACAAGCGAAAAGGTTGATTTAACTAACATTTATACCGAGCGTTTACGAGTACGCACAATATGCAAATTTTCAAAAGGTCAGTGACATTATCATAATTTTCTCACGAAATGTAATTCAACGTATCCTTCGCGAGTTTTCTTATCTAGTTCCGTTGGCTGTGTATACCACCGTGTAAATTCACTATATCAATCTAAAATCGTTTTGCTGTGTAACACGGAGAAAACCCGTATTTGATAATCTTTTCATTTCATTCGGTTGTTTATCTGCGTTTGCGTTCATTAAAATTCGTCAGTCAACGTGTATATGTTTATTGTATAAGCGTATTTATAAAATATCTATTTTCTCAACGTATAAGTCGATAGCTATATGCAACTACCCATATCGCACAACACATGCTTATGTATTACTTTTAGTTTTCACGGTGTATATAATGCCTTATAATAAAGCTTCCGCTGATAATATTATACATATTTGATCGTTCAGGAACTGGGTTCCATTCAATACACGTTTAAACACGCACAAGCGCAAGATCCATTAATGGAAAACAGGTGAGACGAAAAAGAATTTACCGCTTAATCCGGAAGAATTTCCACTTTCTAAGTTTGTGGATACATATAGAGTATATATATACACATATGTAACATTTGCACCGTGACTGGTTTAATTGATTCTTTTTTCCGCTCGGAGCTCTTGCTCTGATATAATAGGCAAATTTGTTTTTCTAAAGTTTCTTTTGTTTCAATACGTAAAATAATAATCATTTATGTTCGATTGAGTTTCTGCAGTTTTATTATGTAACCTAATGAGCAAAATGTTAAAATTTATAGTAGAATAAGAATGCGAAGGAGATGATATGAAAATTAGATTTATTTTTCATTAAACAATCATGCCATTGAATTAACATTGAATTTATATAAATGTATAGAGATTTCTCATACCAAAAACGAAGGACAGCGATTATCCTATGATTTTTCTATTAATAAAGTAACATTTTTTATTTCAAACAGCTATTTCACAATGATCGAATTTTTTTAAACTTGACAATTTTATTATCGATTTTATAATTAATATTAAGCATAAATTTTTACCATTTATTTTTAAAAATCAAATATTTTTTACACTTTTGTATATCCTATAAATTAATAAAACTAAACCAGTTTAACTTTTATTCGAAGAAATCGAAATAATAATTTACTTGTCAGACGTTAGGAAAATTTTCTTATGCAAACCGATGCTACGTTTTTTATCTCCGAATGCTCATGTTGATTTCATTTCAACGTTTCAAAGTCACTTTTAGAAAAAACAGGATTGAAAAAGACGCAAATAAAATTAAGGCAAAAAGAAAAATAAAAAAGAAATTAAACTCTATGCAGATAACGTCGTGACGTTTTTCTTACATCTCCAGCTTCTCTCTAATTCTATAACTTTCGTAAATTTTAACAGGTTGAGCTACAAGGAGATTTTTATTTTATAATTTTTGCTTCTCGTCCGGCGCAAGTTCGCGGCGGCGGCGGCAGCAACAGCAGCAGCAGCAATGTCGGTGGCCGGAGAACGAGTTGGACTTTCACTTTTATATAGCAAACACATACGCGCGCGCGCGTGTGTGTGTGTATGTGTAGGTTTGAGTGTGCATGTACGCGGACAACTGCGTTAAGCGTGTGCTCTGTCAAGCGAGCGCTTCGATAAGTATTGTTCTTCTTCTTACGCGCAAATTGTGAAAGAAAAAGGAAAAACTCAACGAACAAAGTGTAGGAATAGCGAGCGAGCGAAGTAAACAACGAGTAGTTGTTGCAGCCACGGCATCCAAAATCTATATAAATATACACATATTTATATGATTCGGTTCTTTATCCTAGCCTAAGGATATTGTGCTGGATTGAAAGCTAAAACTAAAACCAAACAAAATGGACAATTTGATTTGATTCCTATAGCAATTATCTTTAAGTTGGTAAAATTTTATTACGGCAATTTCTCATTTAAATTGCAAATAAATAACAAAAAGCACAATAAAAATTGTATTATTTTTTAAATCTATTTTACACTCCATATATTCGGTTTTATAATTTTTTATGTAAATGAGCTTGCAATTTTCTATTGTAAACGTTATTGAAAATCACAAAAAAAAAATGATGCATTTCTTATCGAATTATTACTTTAATTAAAAAAATTAGTTTAAATGTTCTAGATTTTATTAGCTGTACTAAATATAATAACCTATTTTTTTGTATATGTTATGACATTGAACAACAAAATTTTTTTTAATTAAATTTCAAGTTTAGTTTAAAAACATAAAATTTAATTAAAGTTATAATATTTTGATGAAATTAAAACGTATTGAAATAACCAGTTCATAATTTAATATTATAATTAAAACCTTAATAAAAAATTTTACTATATTATCAAAGTTATTGTTTGGTAAAACTGCTGAAATGTTAAACTTTAATGACTAATATTACAATGTATAAAAATAATTAATTAAGATTGTTTCATTAAAGTGTTTTATTGAGTTACTTAGACATCATTAATCCGTATAATAACTTTATTTTATTTAGAAATTAATCCTAAGAAAAATTAATCCCCATTAAGTCTGTAATTAAAATCCACTTTACAAATGGTAGACACTTCCGAAGTTGCATCACGTTCGCAGAATCCTGCAATATTTTTCCCATCTCATACGATAACAATGCTCTTCGTGAAATCTCCCACAAGTTTAAAATCTCGCTTTAATGACAAACTCCAGCTTTTTCACTTTCGAAAAACCAAAACTATATACCTTACCTTATTTTATCAACTCACATTTCCCTTAAATAAGATTTCGTCGTATTCCTCAATAAAACATTCATAGGCGCCTAAGCGCGCGTAAAATTTTAACCATTGTCTCATAATGTCTTTTTCCATCGAAACGTACATATACTTTGTGTAGATTGATAAGTAATTTTCTACTTAGCTCGCAGATACAATGAGCTCGAGGAATTCGAGAAGCACGACACAACGCGATTTCACTTTCTGGCGAAAAAAAAAAAAAAAAAAAAAACCAATTGATCGAAATCAAGCTGCATCTCAATTCTCGAGCGTGCGTAGGTTACTGTTCGTTACTGTTCCCAATAAAGAGATCGACACGGTCTTGAGGAAAGAAATTAACGCGTTCGCGACATGGCCTTGAGCAATGACCAGTACCGCGCGACCGTTACACTTCAATCGCATTAAATCGAGCGAACTATTGATGCGGAGCACGAGGTATCTGAGTGATTACTTTCGTTTCGCGTAAAAAGAATGTTTTGTCTTTTGTTATTGGCACGAAATGTTATATTAATGATTTTGTTATAATTTCGTAAATACCTTTGGATAGTTTGCCTTTTTTCTAACGCGAAATATACTTATTTATTCTATTTTGTAAATTTATCAATTTTTATGCCAATATTCGTACAAGTAAAAAAGGATAAAATCGATTTCATGCTTAAAATCAAAGCTAACCATCGATATCAGGAAAACAGTCATTTTATGAATGCTCATGTTTAAAAAATTTAATTTAAGTATGTTGGCATGGGGTTCAAGGGTCGCAAGATGTAATTACAGTAAATGGAGTGTAGTGATATTTAATTCACAACTCAATTTGTCGATAATGCCGGTAAGGACGGGATAAGCGAGTTTCCAAAATTCGCCGTAAATTTTACGACCCCAAGATGTGCCACCATAAATAAGATCTTTAATGGCTGTAAGGGTACTCATAGCGGTTGAATTTACGGTCTTCAGTACTGAGCTAGCTATATTGCCGTCGCGGCAGACTTTGGGCGAAACGCAACGGACGAAAACGAGAATTCTAATTCTAATGCTAAATAATTGGGAATTAAAAGTTGTTTATCAACTTATGTTACAAAAAAATATTGCGCAATGAAAATTTTATTTAGAATTTACATTACATTTATCCGATATTTATAAACTTTTTGAGCAATATGTATTTTTTGTTGCATTCTAAATGAATGTAAACAATTGTTTTCGTCAAACAGGTTTTTTTTTTTTCATAGTTTTTATTCATTTCAAAAAAGTTTTTACTTAATATAATAAAGCATTTCATTAATAACATCTATAAATCAATCGAAAGCTATAAAAAGTTGCTACTATGATTATTATTGAATCTGGTTATTGAATCTGATATAAAAACATTTGGAATTAGACTAATGTAAAATACATTCGCAAGATATTACGTTACTTATCCGTAATTATTATACGATAAAATATTAAAAATAAAATGTACATTTTAACTAAGATAATAATTAACATATTTCCCAATTATTTTTACTTTCACTCGATAATAAATAATTATAACAAAAGGTGTTCTATAAAAAGCTGCCGTATAGTAGTTTCTTCGATTTTATAATGGAATAAACAGACTGTAAATAAAATCGAAAGCTCATATTTCACTTCTCGTTACGCTTTACATTACAAAATCACAATGACTATTAAAATAAAAAAACAAATAATTTTCTCAAATAGTTAATCGATTGTAAAAAAAAAAAAAAAAAAAAAAAGATGCTGAGTCAATTTAAAATAATCAATGAAATATTCGGAGCACCATTAATTTGACAAGGAGTGCTGTGTAAATCTATTTTCTAAATTCCCTTTCTCTTTATTATTTGATCAACTTTCTGTTTGTTTACTTAAAAAAAAAAAAAAAAAAAAAAAAAAAAAAACATTTTGATACAATATTATTTATATTTATAGCTTGTATTAGTTTTGAATTTGCATCTTTAAGGATTGCATCAATACTTTAATACAATTAAATATGAAAATTTTTTCATTTTCGAATTGGTATAAACTGAAATTTTTATTATTGACAATAGCTTCTGTTTAAAACTGTGAAATATTTAAATTCTAATAAGCTATTCCTTCGTAATTAAAATAATATGTTAATTTTTTAAACCCTTTATTATTTTGAATAAAATGTCAAGTAGCAAACTATTGTTGCAAAAATTTTTTTATAATAGCCTTCCAAAACGAAATAAAAATAAATTCATAAAATTCAATAATATAATGTTCTTGTACGCTTATACTCGTACAAGGCAACGTATATCGAATCATTTGATTAGCGCATAAGATTTCTATTGTTGCCCGAAATTAAAATACGAATTAAAAACTTTGCTTCGCATGTTTAAAAGAAAGAAAAAAAAAAAAAAAATCAATAACATCTCAAGTTAACTTCAGTTTAATTAATTAAAAACAAGGTATATGCATATAAAATCCATACTTTATCAATTGAAGAAAAAAATAATAAATAATTAGATCGGTGGTTCAGCTTTCTTCGAAATGATCGTAAATTACGAATAAACAATACTTCATAAGAGTTTAATAGTTTATCTCATTTTTTCTTCTCTTGCGTAAATGTAAATCGATCGGCCACTTTTTTGCGCTCCAGATCCCGCTGATGTTTTAATGCCGCGTGCATGCACTCGATCGAATTATATCCATCTCCGAGACGAGCGCCGCTTATAATTACTTATATGCAACTGCACGATAACGATGCAATTATGAAGAATTGCGTCAATTATAAGAGCGCTATATGTATATATTTAGCTACGACTTTCTACAGGTAAGCGGTCGACTACTACTGGCTTCGTATTTCAGCTAATTGTGCTTTATAGAAAAAAAACAACAACAACAACAATAGATTATAAATTCATTAAAAAGAGGTTTAAATTTTATTTTATTTATTTGTTTATTTATTTATTTTTATTTATAATTTATTGAAAATACATAAATTTGTTGTTGTCTTTAAAACAATAAGTCCATTTAAATCCAAACTAATGCGATTTATGAATGTGAACTAACGATTTGCCATGTACAAACCAAGGAACATATAAAATCATTGCGTTCGCGAGAGAGCCGATAAAACTATATCGGACATACAACGAAAACCAATCCGATATATAGCGCATTGTACCGCAGTCGTTTACACCTACGCGAGTACATGTGCGCGCGTTCGTATACTCGTATAATACAAGTTAAAGTACGGGTGTTAAACAGCAAGTCCGACACTCATCGACATACACAAACAACGATACACACAACCATATTCTTTGGATTGGTGGTCAGCTAAAAGGTGAGCAGCGAGGGTTTAGAGAGGCAGGAAAGAGACAGGAGAGAGCAGGAGGCAGTGCCCCGGTGCACATACACACACGGACATACATATACACTCGCGGGCAGAAACGTCTACACACACACACACACACACACACACACACACACACGCGCGCGCGGAGAGTTAAAACAGAAATTAGGAGCAAAGCATGTCCCCTTTCTCTTGCCAAGCCGAGCGTGGTACAAAATACTTTCCCTCTCGGCGCGCCGAGTCAACTAGACGCGAGCAGGCCGCGGGAAGGCGAGGGCAACGCGAGAGCGGCCGCTGCTTCGGTTCGTTCGCAATCGAAAAACCGGAAAACGATTTCCAGCCACCTTATTCTAATTCTTTATCTCTTTTTCTTTCTTTCTCTTCGTCTCTACTTTTCTCGCTCCATCTCTTTTCCTTTCCTTTTCTCTCTCTCTCTCTCTCTCTCTCTCTCTCTCTCTTCCTTAGTTTGCTCGATTGTCTACTGTTGCTAGCGCGTGCCTTTCTCTGTTTCCGTTTCCTTTTCGGAGTACCTCGGCGCTTATTATTCTTCGGTTTCTTGGGATTGAATTTTGATTTAAAAAAATCGAGTCGAGAGTAAAAGTATCGATAGGCGTGTAAAATTTAGGAAGTTGGGTCAATTTTTTTACTAAAAGTTTGTAAAATAGAAATTCGTTGATTGAACCGTAATAATTAATCTAGATTAATAACATCATTAGATAATTTGATGATTTATGTCAAAGTGAAAATAAATTTTAAATAAAAAAAAAAAAAAAAAAAAAAAAAAAAAAAAAAAAAAACGTAATTTTTTATTGTTTTATCAATCTACTAATTTTAACGGTGAATGTATAATAATATATCAAATTAATCACTTATGAGGTCAACAACTGTAACGAAAAAAAGAAAACTGTACAAATCAAGTTTTTATTATAAAATTGAATGTATGATTGCTCATAAGATTAAACTTTTCAACCGTTTCACAATAATAAAGTTTGATAATTCACATATTAAGAGCTGCTTGAAACTTGAGAATAGCTCAGTCTTTGATCGCTTACAAGCTTAAAAGCGTTAGAAAATTGATAATAACTATCAAATTACTTTACATTCATGACGAATGAATAATTTATACGTGTACCGATGATTCATAAGAAAATTCTACGTCTATATTGTGCAATATAAATTTATTTTCGTTTTTGTAAAAAATGAAAAAAATAACTATCGCGCGCCGACTGGCTCTTTGGAAAGTTTCAGGACAAGGTAGAGTCAGCGGACGTATATTCGATAATGCCGTGAGCACGAAGTGATCACGCAAAGTTAATATAAGACACTTCCGGAAGCGCAAAATTTTGCTATTTCGTTCTTCCCGATTTCCTTTCCGGTTTAAAACGAGATTTGTGTTACGCGATGTGTTATTCACCTTGAAGCCTATCTCAGCACGAGCTTTATGAGATTTAATTTTTCAGAAAGGAAGCATTAATAAATCTAAACTTATCTGATTCTTTGAAAGAACCGATTGCTCTATCTAAAATCTTAAAATAATTCATAATTTATCACATATTTTATATATAAATATACATTTTGTTTTAAATAGACGCTTGCATTATTTAGATAATATAGTACAACGTTATGCAGTTTTATGGTAGTTTTCTGTTGAATTTTAAAATTAGAATGAAATATTAAAAAAAAAAAAAAAAACTATCAAAGTATTACATAATCCGTTATAAATTATTTAAAAATAATGTGAAAAGACTTTTTACTATATCTCATCATATGTTTTGAAAATACGTTGCAAATTATGTATTTTTTTTTTTTTTTTTTTTTTTTTTTTTTAATGTAAGCGTATAAATAAACATATAATAAAAGAGGAAATGTCAAAAAAAGAGCTCTCTAATGCTATCAAACATTTAAAATAATGCATCGAAATCGAAATGGAAAGTGTAGCTGTATTAACGAGGGCACGAGTTCTGCTAGTGTCCGTCCCTGGCTTGCACCGCTTACTTGACCGGCACATAGGTTACGAGATCGCAAGATACGTATGTTTATATTTCTTTTCGTTTTTAGAGCGGCTGCTCTAAAGCATGTGTGTATGTATACATACAGAACCATAATAGACAAATAGATTTGCCGGCTACGTGTATTACGAGAGACAATAATTTAAACCGCGATATTGTGCCGACCAACGCGTTACACTTCTCACGCGCCTATGCCACTGCCGCCGTTTAGTCGTTTGTAATAAAAGGATACCGACAAGTATTCTCGCGAGCTAGCAAACCCTCTCGTCTTATAATATATCTGTGAATATGTTTTCAAAAAATTTTCCTTAGCAAAAAATCCTGGACGTTATTTCTTTTACTATTTGTTCGTAGCTTTTTTTTTTTCCCTCGTGGATGAATATGTCGCATAAGGGCGTTTAAATTAAAAAAAATTGTAATATACACGCACACAGGTGTAAGATATATACGGAAACGATTTAATACAGAGTTGTTTCCATTCGTCGATTTCTAGATTTTATTGCGGCATATTTATGACTATCTGTTATTTAAATTACTATTGTAAGTTCTCGCATTCTTTTTTTTTTTCTTGCTCAGTCGTCCGACGAGAAAAGTGCTTAGTACCTCTATAACGACGATTAATTTTAAAGTGAATTTTAGAATTGAGAAGCTTATAAATTAGTAATCAAAAAATTTTCATTGAATTGGTATATTCCTTATACTTTGCATGGACCATTTAAAACTTAATAATATTAGACTAAATTATAACGATTCTATTTACTGTAGTCGAATATATAATTTAAAAAATGTAATTGTATCAATTAATTTTTAAAAATTTTTTATTATTATTTTATTTATAAACTTTTTTACTTTAACAATCCTTACTTAGAATTATTAACAAAAATTATAAAAATAGGTTTGGTTTATAGGCAAAATAAAATAAAATGTCACTTTTTAAAGACAAGTGGATTTGTATTCATATTTATTATTGTACGGTATAAGTTTTTAAAGTTCTGTAACAGTGTAACAGTCAAAATTATAAAAGTAGACTACGCACAGTTAACTTTACGATTTAGTAACGTTCAATTTTTGTACAAAGTTCAAGGTATTTTAGTTCTTGTTTATTGTATTTAGTTCTTACTTTAATACTTGAATCGACTTGGTGGACCGAGAGGATCGAAAAGGATCGATGACCTCGAACATATTGAATTTTAATGAATAGTCATTTAGTATTTATCGAAACACCATTAATTCAAAAGATCCGCAATCTTGACCGAGGTTAAAAAGGTGTAAACCATTATAAAAAATACACAGGAAATGGATTGATTGTTACAAAGTGACACGATACGGATTGGGATCAAAAGTCAATATTATTTAAAAATAATATTTACTTATAATTTTAATTAATAATTAAAAAAAAAGAAAAAATAAATAAATACCTGAAACAATTTTTTTATGATTTTTATTAATAAACTGACCTCAAATTATATAACAATTAATTAAATATTAGAATTATTAATATGACATTTGAGAAAATATTTTAACCAATTAGAATTTCTTTTCACCATTTTGATGTCTAATTTTAAAATTTCTTGTTTTTTTTTTAGTTCAAATATATTGTTACTATAGTATAATATTTATATCATTTATCAGCGCCGCGTAAAGTTTTGTTAATTTGAATGAATTGATAAATTTATTATACATTTTTTATTACGTTTGAAATAGAGGCATTACGTGTAAATCGTAAAATGGGAGAGACAACAGTAAGTATAAAAAAGATTTAATAAAGGTTTAATTTAAAATTAAGATGCTAATATATCATTAAAATTATTTCACCTTATTTGAATAACATACGTAACTATTAATACTGGAAATGAAAGAAAAGCAGATTAAAATAAATTATGTCGTCGTTATAACCTTCTTAAATTTATTAAAATTTTTTTCAAATTTCTTCACACTTTTAATTTTACATACTATACTATACTTTACATAGTATATTATGTAGTAAAATAGTTAAATTTAGTAATTAAATTAATTGTGTAAAAACACCGAATTTACAGTCTAACTAACAAGTATTTTATTTTATTAACTCTAATAATATAAAAACTGTATTTCGATTTAAAGTGATTCATCGATGAGTCACGATATTTATAAATCATCTGTGAAAATTCTTTGTTTAACAAAATTTTTTTAAATAAGAAATAGTGAAAAAATACAAAACTGCGGATCTTTTGTAAAGTACTTGCATATTTTGAATTCACTTCCGCATTTAAATAAAAGTTTATTCATCAAAATTTATTTAATTTTGAATGTTTACTAGTGTATAATATTTGAAAAAAAAGTTTTATAGTTTAATTATATATTAGTAAAATTTATTTTTATTCGTAAAAATGTTGCACGTAAACATCTTGGATAGCTGCGTTGTTATAAATTAAGCGTAATATTGTTAATGAAAACTTCTAGAATGATTTCTACAAACGGTGATGAATTTATTGATCGTTTTGACAATCTAAGAGTTAATAAATTTTGATAAGCACAGCCGTAATATAATCAGCAGAATAAACAATTTATGCTATTAATAATACTATTAATAATAAAGTAAACATTTTTCATACACACAACTTGACGGAACTTTTATTAATTTTTCTTAGAAATAACTGTATTGCTTATGTTTTTTTTTACACTTTTAAATATTTATTTCAAATGAAACAAATAAAGTTACAAATTTACGGTGCATAAGTAAGAAAAGAGGAAGCAGATGAATAAGAAATTACTTTTAGTATCCAAAGTGTTTATTTTATAATCATTATATTCATATATTATTTTATAACTTTATTTGTTTTTAAAAGCAAACGTCTCAAACAAAACAAGTCAATAATGGAAAAAAATTAACGTAAAAATAAAAAAAAAAGAAAAAAGATCTACGATCAAAGACAATCGTAAATCCACGGCAGTTCCGTAACCTTCTTCTAAATATAAATCTCACTCGATGTTTTCTGGCATTTCCGGCAAAATGAAAATTCAGTTCGCGCGCGCGCCATCATCATCCATGGAATCGGTTTCTTTCTCCTTCAGACGTACCGCCTTTTCGTATTTTTTTATAAACAAACGTTCATACGAAGACATAAAACTTGATAGCATCCGGCTCAGATATCGGAACGAAAATTGCGCGGAGACTTATCTTAAAAAAGAAAATCTCTCTCGCACGCGAATAACTTTTATGCATTCGCAAAACGTCCAGTGTATACTATCAATAAAGAAAAGAGAAATACAGAGAGAAAGACAAATAAAGAGACGCGCTACGCTAGATGGACAGACAGCGCGCTCGCTTGTCTTTGTGGCTCGCGAAGGTCTTTCCGAGAGCGGTAACTTGTACGCACGCGTTACCGGGTTATACCTACGTTGAGAAGGTGAGAGGAATAATCGTTCAATAATAGCAGGAATGCCGTGAACGCGAATCAATGATCGCTCGATCGTGCACATAGACGTTTTCGAATGTGGTAATGTATGTGGAAAAATGGGGAATAAAACCAATAATTCGCTAATTTTTCCTGTTTGGCGGAGGAAATACGTCGTGAATTTTTTTATTTATTTTTTTTTTTATTTCTTTTTTTATGTATCATATTTATAATGACAAGTTAGTTTGCGTATTTAATGATTGCTGTGAGGCTCGAGCTCAATCGCGATTGAAACTGTTGAAGACTCTTAAATGTCGTAAGATGAGTTTCTTTAAAAATTATCTATTAAAATCTTTTACTTATAATTTGCTCATAGAATACTTATTATTTTAATTTTTAAAAATATATTTCACAAATTCAAACAGTCATATTTATAGATAATTAGGTGGTTTAAAATACTTTTGAATATATTTATATTATAAAATTTTAGAATATTGTAAAAAATATTGTACAATTCAAAGTAAATAAAAAATAGTTAAAATAATAGTATTGATAATAATTAATAAAAATTTTTAAATGAAAAACTGGTAAACCTCTTGGATATTATTGCAATTGTTCGTTATCGGTCAAATCTCATGTTTTCAAGCGTATTTATTTCTTTTGTTAGTCTTTGTTCTGCTTCGCGTCCCTAAGTAAAAGTAAATTATTTTTATGAAAAAGATATTTTTTATTACAAACGCAGAATAAAGATTGTAATGTGTTTTAATTTTATTAGTAGCGAGTAATCGAAGAGTAGATAAGAAGTTCATTTATTTTATAAATGTTATTAAAGAATACATTGTTAAAGCAATTTTTTAAACGAATTCCGATCAGTTAAAAGATCGTCTTATTAGCAAGAAATTTTTCTTTCTTTTATTTTCTTGCTAAAGAGAGCAATGTCTTTGTTATTGCTCATTAAAATCAAAAAAAAAAAAATTGATTTCTCCACTTTCAATAATGCAAATTGATCTCTAGACCAAAATTCCAGCCATGTATATCAAGCAGTGTATATTTAGAAAAGTAATTTATTGTCATTGAAACTTTCTATTTAACCTTTGCGTTAAGAATCTGTTGAGTTTATTATACTTTTTAACGAAATTACTCTCGTCTGAAAAGTTACAAAGTTAAGAATACAAACATAAGAAATAATTGTCAATTAATAATGAAGTAACTTATTTTTGAGAAAAAACGTTTTATGATTTACGATATTTTAATGAAGATTAAAATTTTATAATACCAATGTGTTGAATATATAATTCTATTGGCATAGACTAATACGTTATCTAATAATGTTTCTTGTATTCTGTAAGTTTACAATGATAATGGCTAATTAAATATTTTAATGGCGTCTCTTAGAGCTTTTTTATTACTTTTTAATGTTATCAACACTAATCCATATGTAAAATATTAAATTAACAAAATTCATTGAAAAAGAATAGCAATAAATAAAAATTATACCTTTTAATTAAGAATTATAATTATAAATAAAAATCATTCATCAGTTTTAAAGTATTTCAATATAATTAATAGGTACTTTTATCTTAAAATTTAAGATTTATTATAAAAGTAAATATGATTAATCAAGAAATATTTATTTGCTTTTCGTTTACAATGATAAAATTATTATATTTAATGTTGTAAAAATGTTAATAATTAAAATATTATTTAAAAAAATAAGATCTTATTTTATTGTAATATTCTTTTTAAATTTAAATGAACAATTAAAAAATTGTATCATGTTAGACGTTTGTAGAGAAATTATTAAAAAATCATTAAAAAATATATTTTTCTTTTTCATAACGAAACCTGGTAAAATATAAAATATCTCTATTAACAGTAATTACTAATTACTCAAAGACGTTTAGGTACAGTCTGAAGGAAATCATGGACATTTATATTAAACAACGGTTTTGCATTAAGATGAAAAAGGTTGTATTATTAAAATTATCATTTGTTGAATCATTGTCATTAAGTTGAAATCAGCGTTTAAACCGAACTGTCAATTATTGATTATAATTTTACTTCAATTATAGCTATTTCAAAATCGTCCTTGAATAATAATAAAAGATAAAATTGTAAATCATCAAGTTTGATTTTGCGTTATCTACGAGACTGTCCGCCTCGATGCCTCATTATCTTCAACATTATAAATTTAATTGATTTCGACACACGTTCATTTTTATATCGCGTATAATTATTTCGATAAATAACGTATTTTTAATACATTCGAAACGTCTTATTTTCTATTAAAAGGTTTAAAATTACGGTAATAGATATATTCACAATTATACGACAAAGCGCATATATACGATATACACGTCGTTCTCTTTCTCATTTACTTGCACTCGTATGTTCTGTATTTTTATTCATCAAAAAGGTCGTGTATTTAATCATCGTGGCTTTGCGATCCAACGGTTAAATATCCTCTCTGCGCAGTAAAGCTAAAACAACCGGCCGCGTTTTGATATATTCATGCGCAAGAAAGTGCACCGGCTGCGTTTTGCAGCATCGCGCGTCATTCGCCCAACGGCGGAATGCGCACTTCCGGCGGACTAGCCGCGACGAAACTCATTGAAATTCATCCGTCTATTAGCATGTTCTCCATTATCATAATTTTTCTTTTGTCGTCTACCTAATTGCTATTTGATACATCTGAGAGCTTACATATATCTAAGTACCATTGAATTAAATAGATTTTGAAAATTATTTGTTATGGATGAATCATTATTGGTCCTCGAAACATTTGCGTAAAATGGTTCAGTGATATTTTTCCGCTAGTTGTTTTAAGTAACGTAAGGCTGACGAATTTCCTTCGGTCAACACGATTTCAAAACAACTAATCGAGGAGTCTTGAAATTTAGATTGAAAATTTAAATATAACTAATTAACTCAGCAGAAAGTGGAAGGTATAAAAAGTTATAAGACTATTAAAATGATGTAAAAAAAACTTGTACATACACTTTTTGAACCTGAAATTTTTATAGCGATTTAATGACGCAAACAAAAGAATAATAAAAGATAGAAATAGTGGATGACAATATTTAAAATAATTTTAAAGGCACATGATTATTGATAGAGTAGACAGCATTTATATAGTTTTTTGTTTATTTTCAAGAAAGAATCAAATAAGAGAAAGAATCAAATAAGAGTCAATTTTTTTAACCATACACGTGGAGTATTTCGCAGCATCATAAAAAAAAATTGGGACTTTTAGCTCGTATAACTATAAATTTTGCAAGATATCGTTGGCAGCGGATTTAAATAAGCAGTTTTTATACAAATCTACAATTAGTAGTTAAATATCAATTCTAATGTTTTTAAAAAATTATAATTAAATATATTCAATCATTACTAATTACAGATTTATTTTCATTTACTCAGATGTCAAAGTGTAATATTTGGAAATTGTTTAAAATGCCTCGTTCTTGAGAAATCAAATCGAATTTCATCAAGTGGAATGATTCAAATTTTCTCTCGAATAAACAATTCATTATATTTATCTTATTGTACTCAAAATTAATGAATATTTGTGAAAAGTCATTCTTTGATCCCTACGAAAAACAGAATCGACTTTCCCTTCTCCCAAAAACATAAAGAACAAAAGTCTGCATAGCCTTGCTCAAATAATCAGTGTTAGTGATAATTTTGGGCCCTAAGAGCTTGTAAAAATAGCAATATTCAATATATATTCGAGCACAGAGTCCCTTTGAGGTAAAAGTATAAACACACACATACACACACACAAGCGAGTATAGAACCACGGTTTCGTTCTCAACTCCGCGATTTGGCCTTCCCGTTGATCTCGACACAATCACTCGCGCGTCGACGGTAACTCGAGAGAGAAAAAGAGAGGGAAAGAGAGAGAGAGAGAGAGACAGAGAAAAAGAGAAAGAGGTAAAGAGTCCCCACCGGTGAGTCCCACCCGTCAAGTCTTTTAGCCTTTCCCCACCTCGGCTCGTACTCCAGCATAGCGCGCGCGAGTGAGCGAGCGTTTTGAGCTACGAGGACTCGGGAATATCGTGGCCCGCAGTTAGACCGAGTCCGTTCGCGCATTCGCATTAATTTTAGTACAGAGTGCGTGCGAAAGAGAAAAGAGGAGAGCCGTGCCTGGTGAGCGAATGCCCCGGGCCTCTGCCGAGTTAACGAGCGCGCAGAAGGATAACGTCGCGGTGTTAACGTCCTCGCGCAAGGGGACATCTCTCCCTATTCTTCCCAATTCCTATCGGTCGAGAAATTAATTTTTTTTTTTTTTTTTTTCAATTTTCCTTTATCGATTCTATTTCGTTTATAGCTTATCCGCATAAAAAAGAAAAGACGATTGATATCGCAGCTGTGTACGGTTGCGCTAATGGCAATTTTTAAGAAGCCCACCACGCAGAGTGACTTATTTAAATAAAGAGAACGAGAGTGATTAAACGATCGTAAAGTAAAGAAAGCGCCGAAGAAGAAAGGAACGGGAGAGGCCCTTTTTCGAGCGGACCTCAAACCTCAACAATCCGAGGATTCAAATAGCTGTTCCACTTCTATAAACTCAAGTTTCCCTTTCTCCCTGTGAGAGAGAGAGAGAGAGAGAGAGAGAGAAAAAAGGGAGTGCAAAAAAGCGATAGTTTACGTAAGGAGAGCGCACTCGCATTATATACAACACGTAAGTTTCATAACTCTTTCGAGCTGACTCCTGCTTTCGTTAAATTGCGCGCCAGCGCGAAAGCGATCCTGACCGTTTGCGCGTATATTCGCTTTTAAGAGTATGTAAGTATATGTATATACACGTGTGTGCGTGTGCGTTTATGAGCGTATGCCTGTACTTACACACGCGAACGTTGACTCGCGATGACGTTCGAAAAATTTTGAAATACTCATTTTGTTGATGCAAGAAAAAAGAAAGAAAAAGTAACGTGAATCGAGATTATATCGCCGCGGCAATATAATCCGGGAAGTCGACGTGTGTCCTCGTGAAAAGAGAAATGTGCGGTCTCTCGAACGTATTTTATTTACATACACATTGATGTACGGTTCACGGAGAAACGACGAGATTTAGAATTCAGTGTCGAAGTGCTTTTAATTTCCTCGTACGACGCGTCGATCACACCGTTCATAATCGTTACGTTGCTTCTGTTACTTTTTCCCTCTCTCTCTCCCTCTCTCTCTCTCTCTCTTTCTTACCGCTTTATCGATTTTTTCGATCGGGCTTTTTCGTGAAAACGATAGAGTTACGCAATCTCGACGCCTCTTATACATTGCTTTTTTTTTATTTTCTACTTGAGATATCGATAAAACACGCGAGTAACGTTTATTAAAAATAACAATAACAATAAACGCGAAAGAGCTCGTGCCGCACGAATCAGGAAAAAAAAGTATACACGTGTGCTTGTACGATTTTATATGTTAATTGTTTTTTATTTCATTTTTTTTTTCTTTTCCAGAATAATGAAATCGAAATTTCATAGAAAGTGTAGCGCCGTGTAAAAATAAATAATTAACGAGTTTATATAATCCCCGCGTTACGATGGATGTGTTATTGAAGATAGCGTTCGCGTGTGTTAATCATCGTACGAGTGAGTGCGTGGCTTTTTAAACGTGGAGGAAAGTGAACACAAATGTGTTAATATTACCGCGTAATAATTCTTAAGAAAATTTAGTTACAAATTTTGTCGAACAAAATAGTCTTCGAGTATATATATGTATAGACAATAAATAGCGATAAAAAAATTACAACTAACGATACTAAAATTGTACTGTATAATAATCTTATGATTTGTACAATATTGACGCGTTAAAGATATTTACACTTGTATTACAGTTAAAAGATTACAAATTCTTGCGTGCTTTTAAAGTTCCGGTATGACATTTTTTTCAATGCTTTTTAAAAACAAGATTTTATTTTATGAATAACAAAAATCACGAAGTAAGTTTCGTGTTAACGTAAAATAAGAAGGTGAGAGAATAATTAAATAAAAAAATTAAAAAATGAGAGGAGCCCGGTGTCCGCGCAACAGGTAACTTTCATGAAACGATAGTCAATCATTGTCACATTAAGCCCAAAGCGCGCGTCCGTGGCGGGAAAGTAGCGTTGCGGCAACGATTCAAAATAAATAATTAGCGAATAATCGGAAACGATCGCTGGCTTCGTCTTCGGCTGTAACATCGACGAGGGAACAAAGCGTGAAGTAAAGCGCGCTTTTTCCGCACCCGATAACGATTACGCCGCTCTCCGTATATACGTATATAAAACGGTGTATATTCAACGCGTTACATACGTAATGTTACCCAAGTCGCGAAATTCGAACAAAGAAAATGCTGCATGTGTATATAACGCTGAAAAATCCAAAACGGAAAACGCAACGGTAATAGAAAAAACTCGCGAGAGAGAGAGAGAGAGAGAGAGAGAGGAGAGTGCATACAAGTCCGTAAAGATGCGCGAGTCATTTTCACCGTTGGTTTTTTGGAAAAAAAAACGTATCAGTCATATCAACGATATGCGAAAATGTAGCGTGTAACCGGTGCTTCTCTTTTGGACATTTTTGCGCAAAAGTTTATATACTTTTAGATAGTTATAACTGTGCGGGCCGCGTGGTTTTACGTAACCGGGAGGACGAGTTATCGGCTTCGTTGCGAACGTTATTATATTTGTGGTCATCGCTGTTGGAAAGGTTTACGCCTGTGCTTTGACATAGAAGAAACGAGAAACTCGTTTTTCTTTACCGCGTTTAAGAAATTCCGTACTTTTTCGTTACTGTACTTTTTCGTTGAGCTGTTGATCCTTTTTTTTTTTTTTTTTTTTTTTGTTTTTACGTTTGTAATCATCTATTGTGTTGTAATTAACCATAATCGTACAATCTATTAAACGGGTTTCATTTTTACGTGTAAAATCCGTTGTTAGATGAATATTGACCGAATACATAGTTAATCTCAATGAAATATTATAGTTAATAAGATTATTAAATTTCTGTAATACGATATATGACGAAATTAAGTTGTTGCGTTTTCAAATACATAAGAGGGTTGTACAATCTTTCTACGTAATTTTTATAAAAATATGAGTCAAACGAGCCTAAGTATCCTGTTTGTTTTTTTTTTTTTTTTTTCAAATTCAAGTTTACGCTTTTATAACATAAATTGTAATAACGTTATGATATTGATTATGATTAATCGAATGCAGCCTATCTTTGAAATTTCTAAAAACCGCAAAAAGTTTCGAGTTTAGATTTTCGTTTATCGGTATTCGTACGCGCATTTCCTGCAATTAA
Source organism: Chalcis sispes (assembly GCA_949987625.1). Classification (NCBI taxonomy): domain Eukaryota; kingdom Metazoa; phylum Arthropoda; class Insecta; order Hymenoptera; family Chalcididae; genus Chalcis; species Chalcis sispes. Next base: position 23,138,386 of record OX465096.1, read on the forward strand.
TTAAAATTGTTATTTTTAGGTCATTAATTTCATACATATAGCTACTTATTAGCATTAAAAGCTTTTGCTCTTTTGTGTCATTAATATTTTTATGCAGCGAATAACAGTATAATTCGATGTGATTAAAAATTTTTAATTGGCAAAAAGGATATCGTTAATATTATCATACAAAAAACATTAAAGTTGCCATAAAACGTGTGAGTTGAAATTGAAAATTTTATATCGATATTAGTTTGCATTTAAAATAAAAATAATGTAATAATAAAGAATGCATAATAAGAATTATTGATACTTTTTGTTTTGCTTCGCTTAAAACTTTCGCGCTGGCAGAGATTAATTTCACAATAACACATGATACTAAACTTCTTCTTTCTTTTTCTTTCTTTTTTTTTTTTTTCTGGCATTAAAGGAAAACGAGGAAGCAGAGTTAAACAGGTGAATGACGAGATACTGGTGAATCGTCGTTTCGAATTGGAGAATATTGACACAGTCTAGTGGGTGTTGGTGAAGTGAAGCTATCAACGATCTTCTTAAACCGTAAGAAAAAGGGAGACGGACGCAACTTTAAATATTAAAAGACGAATTTTTTTTTTTTTTAACGGGCGTCACCGAGTGAATAGTTGTATATACAGAATTTAATATAAATTCGGCGCGAATCCTGTATTAAATTCGTGTCGTACGTTATTTAATATGAAAAATATTTTGCACGGCATTACTATGGAAACATGAAGAAGACACAAGACACACAGCAGCGCAAGAAGCAGGATCGACTTTTGCCCGCCGAGCATACATGACGTAAGTTCTTTTTTGGCTTCTTTCTCGATTATTGCCGCTCTGCGCTATTGCGGCGATATGAAAATCTCTCTATTTTATGGATAGCTCATGATAAATGATACTTATTGTGTAAAAAGGAAGTTGTGGTTTGGTACGTCGATGGACAGTGCCTGAATGCTACAATATTGTATATATATATATATATATTATATTTATATTTTTTTTTTTTATTTTGAAATATCAATTTTTTGTGTAACTTGTTATTTGGATATGTTTTTAGAATATGTAATTATAAAATGTAGAAATGAGTTAAGTTTTTATACTTATTCAAGCTTGTAGATTTTTTTATACTTTAGTAAGAAATAATCGATTAATAAGTATCGTATGATTATGATAAAATTATTTCGTTTGCTTATACAAACGTAATTTTTATAATTGTCAATATTATTATATGAATTATTGTTATTATTAAAATATTGTAATAATTTTTTTAATGCATTTTTTGATTTCGTATTATTTTTTGATCTACATCACGTATTTTAAAGCGTTGGCTTTTTTATGTTTTTTAGCAATTTGCATTTTGATGTGTACTTGCAAAGTTGTTTGATAAATATTGACGACGATGGGTTAATTTTTTTTAACGATTTTAATTATATATCGATTGCAATAAAAAAAAAAAAAAAATGGTAAATTTTCTTGAAGTTGTAAATCAATAGCTATATTAGAAGGATAAAAATTTCAAATTCATTAGCGTGCATCGATATGTTTATGATTTTTTCAATCTATTAATATCAATTGGTGATTTCATTTTTAAAAACATTATGGAGATTAAAAATATTTGGGATACAATGCTATTTATTACATTATAAATCTACACCTACATTTTATAAATTAGATAAAAATAATGAAATTTGCTAAAATTATAATAATGAAGTAAAAATTTATTTTAGTAAGAATAATAAATAATCAAGATAAATAATACTTGATATTACGGTTAACACCGAATGTTACAAGTTGCGCTGGTGGTTTGTGTTGTAATATCACAATAGAGACATTATGAAATAATTGTGGGTTCGTAAAAAGTTGCACAGTTTGAACATTTTTTTCACAAAGTAGCTGTACATATTTCATAACGCCATGTAATTTTTCTGAGACATAAATAAAATCATTTATTGATTTTTAAACTCTATTTCTTTATTATTAATTTATAAAACATTAATTTATTTAAAACTATATTTACAAATTCATTATTAATCTACAATCAGAATTTTATGCAAAATTAAATTAAATAATTTAATTAATACGGTTATTAATTAATGTTTTGATTAAAATTATAAATATTATATATAATATTTATTTAAATAAATCTTTAATTATTATATAAAGAATTATATATTGTGTTATTATTTTATCTAATGGCCATTTTAATAAAATTTAATTAAAAATCCGTTTTCATAAGCGTAAAATAATAATAAACAAAAACTATATTTTCTATTTCACTCGAAACTAAACTGTGAAAACTATTTATTACGTTTTTCAAATTGTAGAATAACGTTAATCAATAAAAAAAAAAAAAAAAAAAAAAAACAAAAAAAACAAAAAATCAACGACGTAAAATTTTCCGGAACTGCAGCGAGATAATAAGAAACATTTTATCGAACGTCGTTGTTCGCGGCGGAGAGAAATTTTCGTTCGTTGCCTTTGCAGAGATGACGAGACACCGGTCGACCAACTATTCTCAAAGACGAGAATCGACGGCTGCGGTAAAACGAGCGGTTTTTATTGGATCGTTAAGTTGCCGGAGGGGCCTTCGATCTATCGATTGTCACTTTCGACTTTTCTTTTTCCCCTTCCAACATAATTACATTGAAAATGAGCTATATGAACAGCTATGTATTTTTTTTCTTTCGTTCCGGAAGCTATTTATAAGAACATAATTTTCCGAAACTTTTTTTTCAAGGTTAAATATATTTGGCTATTCTCGTTCGAGTAGCAAAAGCGATCCGAGCGTCACACGTTGCGTGTTGAGATTAACGTTGCGTATGCGAGTAACGCGACATTCTCGGGGGGTATTTGGGTGTTAAAGTTCGTGACACATTTTCAATACGAAACGATCGATTACATAATTTCGTATAAGTGATTTATTTAAAATTTAATTTGACAATGGCTGGAGTTTGTAATAGCTATTAATTTTATAAACCATGTCAATATATCTTGTATTTAATCGTAATAATTTAAATAACATTACTAATTTAAATTGAAACTTTTATAAAAAATTTATTCTTTTTCATAAAACGTGTTTTTTTCATTTCTTGTTAATTATAAGCATCGAATAATAATTGATATTTATTATAAAGTTTTATATGACAAAAAATAAATCTAATTAATAAAGTCGAATAAATAATTATTTTTCGCTAAAAATTATTACGAAAATTGTTCTTATTTTATATATAAATTAATAAAATAATGATAATTTATGCTTTGAATACAAATAGCGTTAATTTTAATACTCGACAGTATATATGTATATGCATTGAAACTTTTTTTTTTTCAATCAATCGTTAATTAATTTTATTCTTCTCGACTGTAGTCTACGCGATATTTTCGGGTCTTACGATCAGCTTTTATAATAATATGTCAACATTTTCAAGCCTATCGATAAATTAAATGTTGCAGTTCTAATAAGCAAATTGATGTGAAAGATAATAAACTTTCCGAAGTTATTATTAATTTGAACGGCATTGCATAAAGTGAATCCCGTATGTGCTCAAATGTTTGCCTCTTTTTATCCTTGCCATATATTTTCTGCTGAATTTATTTAATTTGAGTGACTATTCGAGTAAAAAAAAATTCGATCCTCTCGTAAACACGATATTAAATAAGGTATAATCTACAAACTTTGACAAATGCAGTCTTCTTTTTTATTATCATAAAATTTTTGCCTTATGCAGTGAATCTCGATGTTGAAATTCAACGAATGGTTAAAAATAAGTTTGCATTAAAATCTAAAATATAATCGTCAACGATAAAGCTTTTATTTCCTGATATATTAACTTTTATGAATTTAATAACATTTTTTTTTTTTTTAATTTTTGAATCGATAATACGTACAAAATAAGGAAAATAAAACAAAAAAGATAATACGGTCAAAGAATGTTTTATCGTCTGATTTGCGAAAAAAACTTACATCATAAAAGAATTCGGCACAATTTTTTTTGTCTCGCACAAAGACAAAGAAATGTAAAAGAGGATACAGGATCTTGTGATATGGTCATATTTTTTCTAACTCGAACGTTCTCATCAGCAAAGTTAAAACTAGAAAACCTTTTGATTCATTCCGAACATAACAGAATTCTCCGCTGCAAAAATTCCGATACATTTCGTTTTACCGAATATATATATATATATATATATATACAAACGCAAAAAATACCGTTTAAATAAATTACGAGAGCCTTGCAGAGCTTTTACCGGAAATCGAAACGCGGCTATCAACGCGATCCTTAAAAACGCCGCTCAGGGCCAAAGAGCTATACGGAACGGTAAGCGGTACAGAAAAAAGAGTCCATTAGGTTGAGAGACAAATTAGAATCCGACACGAGTGCGGAGCTGTATAAACATGTGAAGGCCGTCGACTATGGTCAAGTAGAGCAATCTTTTTTTTCTTTTTCTTTTTTTTTTTTTTTTTTTTTTTTTTTTATATCTAACTTTTCGACACTTTCCTTTTCAGCTTTGGAATACGCTTACGGCGTTCCATTTACCGTCTATAACAAAAGAATTACCTGCTTAGATTTGTTAAAAATTAAAGTTTTTTTTTTTTAAATCCGGTATAACGTATACATATACAAGTTTTTGTGATGACAAAATAATTTTAGGCATGCTTAAATCATATCCGGGATTAAATAATGTACGGTAAATAATTTTGATACCAATTGTTTTACTTGCAATTAGAATATGCCTCTGGAAACTCATTTAAGATACGAAGAGTAAATTTTATTTAGTTAGAACGAGAGCGCGATAATTTAATTTTTTTTTTAGAGTAATAATTCAATTGGAAATATAAATATGTATGTACAAATAAGTAAAATTGGTCCCATCTAAACGAAAACTCTTGCGAGTTCTGCGGTAAAAGGAACAACGTGCCGCATACATCGTATACCGCATGTTTTTCCTTAGCGCATTATGCTTTAAGTTCACACTTACACAGGTACACACAAACGGATACTTGTATGAATATACCATGGCGAGCTCGATGAGATTCCCGCGAGCACTTTCATTTCTCTCGCTTCTCTGACACAATCCAGGCCGTTACACTTTCCTCTGGATGGAGCGCGAGACGGCAATAGCAGTCGCGAGCGATACGCCATCTAAAAAAACTTTGCACAGGTATACGTACACACATATATATATCCTCACGTATATGTGTATATATTATATACGCGCACACAGAAAAACATACTCTCGTTTTCGTTGTGGCCGAACGCTCGCGCTTATACCAGCTTACTCTCCGCAGCGCACCGTGACGATCGTCCGATATTTCGATTTCGATCGTTACGTATTATCTTCATATAATATTACGATTTCGCGAGGGCGTTAAGGAGTTTGAACAAACGAAGTGAATATATATACATATATATATATATATCATGTATCTCTCTCTCTTTCTTTCTCTTTTTCTTTCGGTTCTGACATTTGGCTCTACTTTGAACGTTTCATTATCTTAATGGTATTGTTGAAGTCGATCTCAAGGTGCAGTTTGCTCGTTCCTGTGATATGTATAAGGAGATCTTTAGGCGACCCTCGACTCAGGAGCTCGTTATTCCAGCGTTGTTGTCCGGGTTGTAAGCTGTAAAACGATATACTTTTCTTTTCTATTAGTATTTTATTTTTCTTCGATCGAGTACTGTTTTATACGATTATATGATTATTTAATCGGTTGTTATATCCCGCTTGTGTTGCTTTTTTGTCAGTATTGATATCTTACGAAATGTTTGTCGGTAAGTTTTACGATAAGATGTATTTTATATTTTAAGTTTTGATCAGAATTAATTTTTACTAAGCTTATAATGCTCGTAATATAATTCCTGTAGATTTGTGTATGTAACTAATTGATTGATTAAAATGATAAATATAGTTGATGATAAACATTGTTCTTTTTGCAACAATGGTTAAGGTTTATTTAAAACTCGTTGTATCTTGTTCATTATAAATCGGAAAAGTAATTCAATCAATCTCGGTGAAACAAGTTTTTGTTTACAATGCAGTTAACAATTTGATACCCGCAATACTTCGAATTCGTTTAAAGTACAATCAACCTGTCTCTGAAATTTATATCCGAGGCGCCAATTTTATTAAAAAAAAAAATTATAATTGCAACAACAAAAATGTTCAAATATACACACTAGTTATAAAAAAAATTCAATTACTACTACGTACGGACGAATAATCAGTAGCTTGGCGTTATAATCTGGTTCTTTTACGTAAGTAACCAAACCACGTAGTGTGATATATTTTCCGGTATGTAAGAAAAATCCAACCATGGAACCAATACCGATTTTTAAGCGTAAAACAACTTATCGTAACAAAAAAAAATTTAATCTCACTAATAGATGAGAAAGTTGAAATTAGAGCCGGTGAAAATTCACAAAATAATGCGCGTACTAAGAATATCAAGATCACGTCTTACCAGGCTCGACATGTTTCTACTTACTTACATGTAGATATTTTATCTCTCGCTAATCTATTAATTGAAGTTTTTTTTGTTGTTCGTCTAAAAATCAATCGTAAGATATTATCTAAAAAAAAAATTAAAAAATGCTCGTTTAAATTTTGCAAATTTAAACAATTTAAATAAATTTATTTTCACGTAAAAATACCGTAGCAACGATAAAAATTAAAGTTTCATTCAACATTGCAAAGCGAAGCATCTTCACTTTATACAATGAGACGTTATCTCGTTTTTTTTTTTTTTTTTTTTTTTTTTATTGCTTTCTTTTTATGTAACGTTACCGTAAATAGTTAGAAGATCATCATTTTTATTTTTTTCTTCTTTTCCCTGTATCTGTCTCTCTCCGTCTCTTTTGCTTTTTGAAGAACCAGCGGCACCGAGCGACACTTTCACGCACAGTCGTCGTTGCGACCGCAGCGGTTGTTGCTACTAATTACTATACTTCGGTACACTTGAGAGAGTTTCCTTCCGTCTTCCGCTCTCCCAGCGTTTCCCCCACTTCGCGGGAATAACTCGAGCTCTCGAAAATCATCCACGTAAGAAAGAAAGAATGAGAGTTGGATTTTTCAGAGCTCGACGCACAGGCCATCTGCTGTTTGTTAAACAGCAGATGCGTTATGCCTGGAAATATAAATGGACGGTTTGTGCGTTTGTCTTGTTTGCTTAAATATCAAAGGATTCGCTTTTATGCAAATATTGAAAATGCAATGTTACCGAAGTGAAAATAATCCATGTTTTATTAATAATAATGATTAAAACTTTTCAAACCTCTTTAATCATTTTTATTTAACGTAGAAACTAATGACCGTACAGTACAATGCAAAGTTAAAGCATTTGTTTCTATTTACATTTGCGCTAACAAGGCGATATCATTATCGAGATTAGAAATAACGTTTCTTTTTTTTTTTTGTTTCCATCGGCCATTTTAAGCGATCGATACAGTTCGTGATAGTATAAGCGAACAGAAACTTAAATATTCTTCGCCTGTGTCCGAACACTTTCACGAGTGGTAACGAGAGAGAAATCAGCTATCGATCTCTTGATGAGCATTCGTGTTCGATGACAATCAGAATTATAAATGCCTTGGTACTTATAAGAATCAAATCGTGCTTTGATTTGATATATCTTCCAAAATAGATTCCAGACATTTAACGAATATCTTCGATGCACGCACTGGTTCAGTAGATAATGGCCGAGTATAACGAGACTAAAGGACGGTTCGTCAATGAATTTTATTTGAATGAATATTTGAAAAAATTTTTACTGTTTATAAAATATAATATTATTATAAAATTTAATATTAAATAGAGTATGATATTAAACGTTAAAATTTAGATGATTAATTGTAAAATTTTAATTGATTTTATCGATATTTTTATTCGTTCAAAGTACAAACTCTTTTATATACTGTCGTGCTTATACAATAATTTATATGAGTTTATAAAAATATAATCGTCTTCAATTTTCTTTAAAAAAAATTGTCGATTAATTTTCTTAAATATAAGACAATAAGTATTAAATAATTATAACATTTTTTGAAGCAGTCAAACGATTACTATTTGCCAATATTTAACAAACTTACAAAGTACATACTAACACAGCTTAAAAAAAAAAAGAAATCCGTTTTGAGGATTAAGATTGTATATTATGGCCACAGTTTTACACGTGCCGTCGCAGATTATCAATGATTATTTTAGCCTTATTTACAGATTTTAATTAAAGGAAATTTTCTATCAAACTCATTCGGCAAACGAGATACGACTTCGTGGAATTAACATTAACGGTTTATGTTGATATCATCGTTCAACGTTCGGATTTTCAATTTGCAATTCAGAATTTACAGAGCTGTCCGACATGTTGTAATGAAACCGTTACAGCTTCTTACCTAATAAATTTTTCTTCCAGCAGCCACGAAACTTCTTCACTCGTCCATGGAGAATTAAATATTGATTTTTTTCTTTCTTTTTTTTTTTTTTAACAAAATCTACGCTGAAAAATTTTTGTCGATATTTTGCGTGATTCGCTAGAGTTATCGTTTGCATCTTATCGAAAAACAGTAATTTGGATAGAAATTATATTCTTTGATTAATATTATTGCATTGGAAAAAAAAATTAAAAAATATACATTTATTTTTGTTCATAGAATATAAAATATATATTTATTAAACGTGGAAAAGTTAAAATTTAATATTTATTTATCATTGAAATAAAATTTGCTCTATTTTCCATTAAAAATTATTTACTTTTTAAGTGATATATTTTCTAATGAGCCTATATAAAATTCAATTAAAGATTTAAACATACAGTTAGAATGCTTATCATTTTATACGCTGCCTTATTTAACTATATTATTTAGAATAAAATACTTTTTTTTTATATAATGTTATTTGAATAAATGCGTATAATTTTTTTTTTTTCAATTGTGTATTTAAATGAGATCTTCAAATGTTATTTATTAATAAACGAGAATTTCTCTAAAGCTTTTCCCAAACGTAATAACTTTAAAATTTAATATTCCAATAACTAATGATAAATTTAATAAATATTAATAATTTTATATACAAAACATCGAATTAATTCTTATTTTTATAAAAGTTATTTTTCCGATTTCTAATACGGCTTAATGTAAAACTTGCACTTTCTACTTTCATTTTCTTTTTAAGATATTCTCTCAAACGATTAGTTACATGCAGTATTATTAATGATTATATAATTATTTGAGTAGATTTTTTACACATTTTTATATATATTTTTATATATATATATAGACTTTAGAATTTTTATTTAAACGTATGTATATTATGACGTTCATAATTTTAACCGTGTTATTACTATGTCATAAAGTTTTTAACAAGATTTAATTTATTTTTTATAATTTTTCATCAATAAAAAAAGTATGTTCTCAGTTAGTAATCATAATAAATCTAGATGAGTAAAAATTTATAATAAATTTATTATAATAAAGTATATATAAATTAAAAATAATTCTTATAAATATGTATAGGATAATAATAGACCTTTTCTTAATGACATTGAATTAGTTTTACAATTAATAATCCGATTTTTATGTTTTTTTGTATCTAAAAAACTAATTTTTCAACCGTTTGTGAATTAAAAAAAAAAAAAAAAAAAAAAAAAAAAAAAAAAATATTTTCCAGTACGGCAAAAATGTTTTACAGAAAAATTTTAAAACATAAAACAAAAACTTACGAAAATATACACATCTTTGCATGCACGAAATCCTCAAATCGATAAACAAAAAATAATTTTAAATGCAAAGCGGCTAGCTAATCGAGAAAACAAGTTTCAAACGAGGGAGAGAGACGGAGTGAAAAATCGACATACCACGGCAACCAAAATAAAAAAAAAGAAAGAAAAAATAAAGAATGAAAAAAAAAGAAACATCAATTCTCGAATTGAGTAGCATATGCGCAATACAATCGAATATAAAACTACGGCTCGGCATCGTTAGGAAATTCGACTGCCTCGTGCATCGTTGAAAGATCAGCAACTTAGGCGGGGAGAGAAACGTAAGCGTCGAAAGGTACACACACACACACACACACACACACACACACACACACACACACACACACACACACACATACATACACACAGACACACACATACATACATACAGACACGCATACTTTTATGAGTAAGCGTTTAAGAAGGGGAAGGGGACTTCTCGTACAAAAGTGAATTGGCAATTTCTCGACTATGCTGAAAACTGAAAGTATCTCCTTGCAGAAGAAGTTCGCTTCTAGCGACGCGCTTTTGAAAACTCGCGCGCACTGCGAGGACGAGCGCTCCTCGCGTATGGAGAAAAACGTTATTCTAAAATGCGGTTAGACTCGTTTTTACAAGCTCGTCTTATGATTCTGGTTATCCGAAAAGAAACCGGGAACGACCTTAATAAAAAGTGCGAAGAGACATTGGTTTTCTACGTCAAAAAGTAAGGAGTCTTTAATTGGTTCGGTTTTTTCATTTTTCTTACATTTACAATGATTGAGAGTATCCAATTAGTCGTAAAGTTTTGATTTCTATCCATGCATCGTTTTATAAATTATAATTTTTTTTTTTTTTTTCTTAAGAAGCTTAAGCGAAAGATGTACATAATAAAGATTGCATAATTCTTTTAGAGATTGTTTGGTATAAATTTGGCCTAAATCATTGTCGCTAAATCGTAATTTTTTTTATCGAGCGCTTTACAAGCAGTAAAAGTGGATTTAAGCCTCTTTTATTGATTGAAAAATTTTTCAACAATTTTAGCTAACGTTATTATTAATTTAATCGGAATTCAAATTTTTGGCTTTTAAAAATAGATAAAAGTTTTATGTTATTTGTATGAAATTTATATTCTTTAAAGTAAATGAAAGATGTTTATCGAAGTAAAAAGATTGGAGAAAAAATTAAAACAAAAAACTAACTATATATGTCAAACATACTATTTTTAAGATTATTTTAAACATTAAAGTAAATTTTTATAAAACTTCCTTTGACTTATTCAAGAAGAAAAGTGAAATGATTAAAAGTGAAAATTTACATGTTTATGGGGTTTTTTAAATTAAACTATAAGTCATAAAAGTTTCAATATCTACGTCATTTTTAATATTTTAAAAATATAATAATTATAATTTTTTGAGCTCAACGGGTATATAATTAATTCAAAATAAATTGCCTTTGATAGTAATTTTTGTGTAATATAAACGCTATTAAATTATAGTTGACAAAAAAGATGATTTTTTTATAATAAAATATTTTTAAAGGCATACAAATTTTACTCAACATATTCTTCTCAAAGTTGAATGTAAATTAAGAATTTCATTTAGATTATTAGGTAATAAAAATGAATGCTAAATTAAAATAAAAATATATTTACACAACGCAGTTATGTTATGAATATTGTTTAATTGTTTATTATTATAAAAATAGAATTATTAAGTGAATTACAGCAATTAGGATTGTAATATTTTTGCATGTGATAATAATAAAGAACATTGTTGAAAATTTTGTGAGATAGTTTTAAATCTTCGGATAATAAAATAAATTTCAACACTTTTAAGCAATAAAGCCATAATCACTCACATAATTCTAATAAAAAATGTTTTACACTTTTAAAAAACTTTTAATGAACATTTTTATGCACAATTTTTATTAAGATTTGAAAAAGAAAATAACTGCTTTTATTTTTAAATGGAAAATTAATTTAACTAATTTTATGATTATATAATCAAAATATTAGATTGTGGATATCAAAAAATTCTTTAAAACGCAATAAATTAACAACATTTGTTGTCAGAACTGAAAATTGTGACGATCAGGTAAGTGAGGATTGGAAAAGGTCCTATTCTCTCGGTTGCCAACAAAGTTCAGCAAACTCTGCTCGCAGCGAACCTCGTCGCCGCTTATTTCACCGTGTGTATATATATATATACACGCGTAAGTTGCACGAACAGAAAAATAGCGAGCTCAAAGTTCGGATCTTTTCGTGAACGCGTCGCGCGCTAAATATTCATGATACGCCTCTTAAGACGGTGTCTCTGTGTGTGTGTGTGTGTGTGTGTGTGTGTGTGTGTGTGTTATGCGTGTGGATCGTCTCCATGAAGGAAGACACACACGCACGTTTTATAAATATATGAAGCCGACGAGACGAAAAGATTCTTCGTTGCCTTGCTTTTATGAGGGATTCGATATACAGTCGTTTTATATAGCCTTCTTCGATGATTCAGCTTTTCATTCATTCACTAGAAATATGATTATGGCGAGAATACAACGCTTAAATTTTTCAATTCGTCGGAAATGTTCGTTTTATTAATACTACTTTTTTTTTTATAACAGAATATTAATCATAAAAGTAATTGTAATTAATTTTTATTAAAACAAAAATTCTTGGTGTTTATTTTGCAAAATTATTACATAAAAATTAAAAACGAATATTTAATAAATAAAAGGATGTTTATCGTAATATCAAAAAATTTGTTGACGTTATGTAAAATTAAATTTTTTATTTATTAAATACATAAAATACTTATTTTATATCAATTTGACGTTTTATCGATAATTTACAATTTTATAAGCCACGTATATTTATTTTTATTACAGCATCGACAAAAATTTAAAAAGACGCGAATGTTTTGAAATTGCATAAAATTATTTATCCCGCACTCTTACGTCCACATAAATTTGTAAATACCGCTCGCTTATTAGACGTTTTTCTTTCTCTCCTTCTCTTTTCATTGAATTTCGCTGAACGCACGACTCGCTTAATTAACCATCGACTATCAATTAAGCCTGCACGAGTTACACTATTCGGCAATGCAAACATACACACACACACACACAGACTCGGTACACAACGAGAATTGAATATTGTGTCCCTTTCGCGGCATTAAGACGTCTATCTCGCTCCTATAGCCTCTCTATCTTTCCGCTAAATCTACTACCTCCGTTTATTTCGCAAAAGCAAACCTCTTGCGCACACACCACATTCAACGAGGAATCTTAATTCCTAAGCGCGTACTCTGCGCTCTGTAGCTCGATTCGCATGAATTTTAATCCCCTATTAATTGATCGTAAAGCGAGGCAACGAGGGACTCAGGGTATATACAAACCGACGCGCCACCCCGCGTCGCTTGCGAGAATCCGAGAAACTCTGAGGAATCTGTGTTACATCAGCGTGCATATATATATATATATATATATATATATATATATATATATATATATCCGTGAACGTGTATACACACACTCGTAGTTGTAGGCACTGTCGTCCTTCGACAACAACAATTCGTTAACGAGGCGCATGTGCGCACGTTCGACCGAGCGGTTTGTTGTCCGCGTGCGCGCGTGCGAAAACGACTCGTTTTCAGGTGATTTTGTATACATGTATACGCTAACGGACAAAAGTTGCTGGAAAAGCGCGACGATTGTATCTTTATGTGGGCTTGAATTGTGTACCCAAAGAGACTGGCTTTTCTTTTACTTTTTGTTTGATATTTATTGGATATTCAAAGAAAGTTCTCTCAGTGTCCTTCCTAGATACACCGTTGATCGAATTTATTTTTTTACAAGGAATATACAATGAAATGGTTAATTTTAGTTTCAAATGGAATATTATTAATATTTCTTCTATAAAAAGTTTTTATCGTTCTTGTTTTGTGTGTATAAAATTTGAAAGTAAAATCTAGTTGTAAAGTTTTGTAATATCTACAACCAGCTCTTTTCATTACTTATTGAACGTTTTTCTCTAAAATTAAATCTTGAAACACAGAGTGATAATACTTGCTCAATATTGATATTTAAAATTTTTATGTTACATAAATAATATACTTCAATATATTTTACGTTTCAAACGTTTAATAAAATATTAATCTAATCGATATGTAAGAAAAATTTATTAACTTTCACTTAATCCATTCAATTTTTTCGTCTGAATAAGTAAATCAAAGCTGTAAGCACGATTAGAAGTCATCGACCTCGTAGAAAACTCAAAATTCATATGCACAAAAAAAAAAAAGAAAAAAAATAAATAAGTTAAATAAACGTATCCTGTTAAAAAAAAAAAAAAAAAAAATGTTATATACTCAAATCACATCTTGGAAGCAATAAATTATTAATAAAAACGATCAGACGCGAGCTGACTTACTTTAAATTTAGTACGTACGATAACACTAAATCTCTATCTCAGCAATCACAATCGCATAAACTCAAACGTACGCTCGATTGTCCTGTATAAACTAACGTACGTAAACCTTAAGTCGAGAACGAGACAGACGTACGCACACGCGTATAAGCACATTTACGATACGTATATGCATACACAGACGTGCTCGAGTCATACAGCCAAGCCGAGCGAGAGAGCGCATAAACGCGAGAGTCCGGTTGTCGGCTCGGTACGAGAGAAGCAAAACAAAAATTCACTTTCCATAGTAACATTGAGCTCTCCGCTCACGCGGAGATACACGTGAATGTGGGTGGTTGACTTTGTAGCGTGTGTGTGCGGCCGAGGCAACAACGCTCCCTTCGCCGCCGCGCCAATTTCTTTTCTCTCTCTCTTTCTCTCTCTCTCTCTCTCTCTCTCTCTTCTAGGTTCCACTTTTCTTTTCAATTGTGTTGTTCGACCACGTATTTTCTTTCTCTTTCTTTCTCTCTTTCTCCTTCGCCACTCTTTTTTTCTCCCGCAATGCTATGCATGTATATACGTGCATGTTTTTGCTGACGTTAGTGTTTCTGCGAACTCCTCGGGTACGAGCGCCTGCTAACTTTTGTCAAGATACGTAAAGCGCGCGTCGAATTTGCTTTAACTAAATTTTTTTTTTGTATCTTCCATTTTTTGCAGTTGTTTAGTTTTGTCATTTTTTTTTCGTTCGTTTACCGATCGGTAGACGATTAAAATAAATCGAGAGGAAAGTTGCTTGCAGTTGATATTTCGTCATTTCGATTAGAGGCTATATAATAAAAGCTCCAAAATTTATATATACGTATATATTAATTAAAAGTTTATTACTGCCTTACTTATTTTTATATCTCGGTTCATTCTTTAATATAAAACGTTGCGACTCCGTTTTTTAAAATGACAAATTATGCAATTTTAAAATTAATCGTAACTTTTATTAGAAAATGATTTCATAACGTAAAAAGTAAATTAATGCAATTTTAAAAATTAAGAATCCAATTAAGTTATTAAATTACAAGGTTTCGTCAACTTTAAATTTTTGTATGATTTGCAAACTTTCTATCTCCTTGCGTTTTGTAATTCATTTAATTTCCATTATTTTATTTATCTTCCAGGTTATGAATTTTACATCCGCTAGCTTGGATTATTCGCACTTTTAAAAGTTATTGTGCAAAAGATTTCCAGAAAAACAAAGTGAGAAATCATCGTCGTCGCTGTTTTACGCACGACTATTTTAACCTCTGTCATCATTCGAACCATAAAATCTCGAAAGAAAGCGGTGCTTATGCTTGCATTCGTGCAACGAAGAAAAAAAAATTACGTTATTCGATATCGCAGATTTTTTTATTGCGATGGAAAGAAAGAGAGAGAGAGAGAGAGAGAGAGAGAGAGAGAGAGAGAGAGGCAGGGCAAAAAAATTCCTCTTAAGCAGGCAATTCGCAAACATGCGGATGACGATCGTCAAGGAGGGACGCTTGCGTATACGCGCATGTGTGCATATAGCTTCGGGATACGTTTCACTGATTTTGCAATTTGAAAACGGCTCTTTTTCTTTTCTTTTTTTCTCTCTCTCTCTCTCTTTTTTTTTTTTTTTTTTTTTATTTTTTTTTTTTTTTTTTTTTTTTTTTTTTTTTTTTTTTTTTTTTATTTTCGAGAAAATCCTTAGCGAGGCTTCTTTGTCAGTGCATTACGCTGCGTTGATAAAAATGTGAAGGAAAAATTCTAAAACTTTTCGAGGTTTTCTGTAGCGTTCGTTTGTATTTTAAAGTTGATTTTTATTTATGAATTCTTTTTTCCAATAAACCTGTAACGTGTTTTTAATGAAATTAGTATTACTAAATTTATGGTAAATTTAGTTTGTGAGTAATAAGAGGTTTTAATTATACAAAACGAATTTTTGAATTGATATTTTAAATTCCGACATATTGATTTTTGACATATTGTTATTCGTGAAAGCATAAATTCTAATGTTTAAAAAAATCGGTAATTTAATTTACAAAACTTTTGTAACTTTCTTTTATTAGAAACTTTTAAATAGAATATGTAATAAAATATACAATTTAATAAGTACATCTTCTAATTCTATTTCTGTTAGGTCTTTTTTTAAATCATTTTTTTCATAAATTCAAGTATTTATTGAGAAAAAATAATATTGTATAATTTAATTGTTTTTTTAATCATCGAGTGGAAATAACACATGTTAAAAAATAACCAAATATTTTTATATTCTCGGCTTAATTTTAATAAAATAAATTAATTATTCGAAAGTCTGCACGAATTTTTATTCAAATTATTTAAAATAATTTGTAAAAACGTCTGCATGTCAATGCTTCAAATATTGGTTTTTCAATTTCACAAGCGCGAAAATTGACTTTTTGATGAAATTGTTTCAATTCTGTACGTTGCGCATTGCACGATTCATGAGAAAATTTTTCGCGATTCCAAAAGCTGATTTCCCAAAGTACCGGTGTGTGACTTCGACGTTTGGACTTATTACTCGCCCGTATGAATGAATTCTATACAAAGCCCACACATTGGAGCCGGATCGATCGGTCATATGCATACGTATATGAGTGTATGTGTATATACACATATGCGCACGAGTACCGAAAGATCCTGGTCTTTACCTCACCCGCGGCAATGCAGGAAACGGATAGGAGAGGTCGCGTAAGTTTTCCCGGGTACGTAGTTATACACGTGTGTGTGTGTATGTGTGTGCGCTGAACGCTAGCCACTGCTTGATTTTTGCATTGCGCTTCGCGTGTGTACACGAATGCACGGGCGCGTGTATGCAATGTCTTTCACGACGGCGTGCGTTAGTATGTGCGCGTGCGAACACATAGACGCACTCGCGTATCCGTGAGTGAGCGGTGCATAGTGCCTGATATGGTGAAAGCTGATATTTTGTAACACTCCGGCCATTCCGTTCCATTCCAATCCGTACGCTCGCACTGCAGTCTTATATACTCGTTCTTGGATATATACGTATATACGTATATGTAATATATGAACTTATGTGTATATATATATATATCCATGCAAACTTTTCGAGTGTGTGAATGTTTGTGTGGGGCATCGAGAAGAGAAAGAGTTCGATGCGATATATGTGTATACTCTCTCTCTCTCTCTCTCTCTTTCTCTCTTTCTCTGTAGACGAAAAATTTTACTTTCATCGGCAATGATAGCTTTTAGGTGGCCGCCGCGGAGTGAATCAAACGGTTAGCCACCTTGTTATTTTTTTATTAATTTTTTTTTTTTTTTTTTTTTTTTTTTTTTTTTTTTTTTTTTTTTTTTTTTAGTTTTCAAAGAAAGCGAGAGAAAGAGATTTTTATGGGAAAATATTATATATCTATATGATAGTTTTAGTACAATTATTTGTAAATGGGGAAAATGCGAGGTTTGTGAAGCCGGTTCTTTTTAGACTGTTGGCATTAGATGAAGGCGTAAGAGAGTGAGTAAGAGAGAAGGAGATTAAGTATCGCGAAGAAAGTGAGAAATGACGAGTTAGAAAATGTTTTATAGGTCACGTTGTTATACTTTTTTATTGAGATTAAATTATCGTTTATATTATTTTGAGTTAAATATTTTAAATTTTATGTCTTCAATTTTATATCGTCAATGTAAAAACTTTTAAAATAGTTAAAATAAATGCTGTTACGTTTTTTCCATTTCATTATGTCAAGAACTTGGTGTTTATAGTTTTTGTTAATTACAGTTAACATTTTTATCGTCGTTAATTTTTATTTGATAGAGATATTTTAATAAATATTTTTTAGCTTTCACTTTTATAATAATTTATTCTTTAATTAATATTAAATAAATATATTACGACAAGTATTAAATTTCTAAGTTTTATTATTATTATTTTTTTTTGCAAAACACATAATTGTTCTAATTTTTTTTAATTAAAAAAAAAGATAAATAGTTGCTGTATTCACAAAACGATGAAATTTTCTTTAATATCAATAAACCGAGAAAATAAATTGAAACAAGTAGCACTCGTATTATACTTAAATAGCAAAATTCGAAATTCAATTTTCATACAATTCCAACCAAAACTAGTCTCATAACCATATGTTATAAACGCGAAGAACGTAAGAAAGCTATTCAATTCGAGCAAAGCTTTGCGAGTGAGAGGAAGCGTTCCTGTGTGTGTGTGTGTGTATGTGTATGTGTATGTATACGTAGAGGATACATACGATATACAGCTACGTAGCCGCGGTATGAGTACAGGCGCAAGGCGAGGATTATTTTTCTCATCCTGTATAAGTTCGCCGGTCCGCGCATTCTAGACACCGCCATTGCGGCTCGCGCAAATAAGAAATGGAAAGTGGCGTGTATGTGAACGTACGAGTTGTATTACAGTATATGTATACGCCCGGTATTATCTTCGGATGATTATTATAGATCTCAGATTTCTTTTTTTTTTTTACTCGACTTGAATTTTTTTTTCCTCGAGCGAGATATTTTACACTTGATTTAGCTGATTCGGCGAGAGCGACAATTTATTTATTTTTTTTTTTAATTAAGTTGTACATTCCAAAAATTTAGAAATTTTTTCGCCTCGAATAATTTTAAGACAATTTCTGAAATGAATAAGAGCGCAATTTTTACGTACAAAAGAGTTTAAAATTTAAGACTATAATTATATTTAGATTTTTAAATTACTTCATGTAAATTAAAAAAACAAAATTCAAAGTTTCACTTTTGATAAATGTTGAATATCGAGAGAGAAAGTAGTATAATTTCGGTATAAAGTAAAATTTCAATGAAATTTAAATTGTTTATTCGGTAAACATTAAAAATTGATTTTTGTATCAAGTCTAATTCAATATGTATAATATATGCATTATATTAGTAAGCAGATACAATAAATTTTCGTTAATTAATTATCTTTCTTAACTTTCTCCAAATTTTTCATTGAAGTCGAATAATTTATCACTATTAAATCAAATATTAGATTTTTTAACGATGATAAATGCGATTTAACGTAATCGACTGTAATAATAATTATTTTTAATCACTATTAATCTCATCGAACAAACTAATCAAATATGTGCTATAATAACCGGAATATATATATATATATATATATATATATATATATATATTTTTTTCATCAATGTAACTTGTTAAAAATATTTTTCGCAAGGTTTGTAAATCAATAGCAAAGTGACACGCAAATACGTCGGATGAAGTATTATCATGTAAAAGTTTTTTTTTTTTTTTTCGTGTAATACCTATGAAACAGTTATTCACATTCGTTCGGTAATATGAATCGTGAATAGAAATAAGGTTTTAAAACTAAATTTTATGCATTTATTGGAAATATGCGTGCACATAAAGACTGCGTTACGATAGATGAGATTAGCTGCGGTACAAAACGAATTGCTTTTTTTTTTCTTTTCTTTTTTTTTTTTTTTTAAACACTTCCAATCGTCGAGATATGCTTTCACTAGCTAAATATAAGAATACGCTACGTGTGCTGCTATTTGAATACAATTTTATGTTATTATAGCCCACTTTCTTTAATGACGTGAAAAAATTTTTTTTCATCGTGATGTATTAAATAAATGATTTAACAGGTTCTATATACCGATTACCGAAGATGTATGTAACTGAATAACTAAAAAGATGCAGTTATTGCAGTTATATCATATCTCTAGTTGAAATGAACGAAATTGTTCTCAAATTTATAAATGAATTTTTTAAACTTTAACCTTTAAATTTATAATTTTTAAAAATGTATTATTGAGTATAAATATTTTTTACAATTAATTAAACGTAATATATAAAATTTTAAAGCTATCATTTCTTACTCGTAATAAATATGAAACAATTTTTTGCAGAATAAGATAATTTAAAATTGATTTTAATTACAAATTAAGTCATTGAAATAAATTATAATTGAAAAACCTTCATTATCATTAGTTGCGATTAATCAAGCCGACGAAAAATCAACCGACGTTACGCTAAATCTTCCTTCATTATTTTAACTTCGATCGCAGAACCAAATCGATTCCAGCCATCGATTTTCTTCGATATCCATTAACACTAATAATTCTATTTCCCAAGCTCGTTCGCTATATGCAATCTCACCTTTACGTACGCGTATATACACTTACCTTCGACAATCGGCAAGAAAGATACGAGAACACTCATGCAAAATTACGTCACAACGCGGTGGTCTGTACAATACCCGATAAAAGACTCGTTGAATTGAGAAACGCGCTCGAGCCTGTGGCTGCAGCGGCAGGACAATGGACACACCTAAGGTTTGCTCTCCTTGCCCCTTTCTAAGTCGTTTTTTTTTCTTCTGTAATACTTTCTCTCTATCTTTCATTCTTTCTTTTTTCTCTCCTTTTATACTGCAACATTTGGAATTGACGCAGGTGGTAGAATGCAATTTTTTTTTTTTTTTTTTTTTTTTATTCGCAGACGGAAAAAAATTGCGACGGCGCGGCGCGACTTGCGCACGGTGGTGAAAATTTAAAGGAGAAAAATCGAATTCCAGCGGTGGACAGCCGATAAATTTTGCAACGAAGTTGCTTCTCCGATTCGTTCGCTTTTTCTTTTCTTCGCTCGGTTTCTCGTTTTCTGCTTCTATTTGGATTGAGCATTGTTTCGACGTAATAGAGGTTTAGCTCGCCACGCGTGTCTCTCGTATTTTTTTTCGTTTACACACACGTGCCCTGCAAATAATTTTGTAAATTATTTAACAAGTAATATTTTCCGGCAAGGTATATACAACTAATTTACATTTTTTATCGATATTTTAATGCTTTTCGATTGAATACTTCTACACATCATACAAATATCAAATTGTTGAATGTTGAAAGAAAAAAGCACCATGAGTAAATCATTATAGTCACTTAATTTTATAATATAATTATAACGTTATGGCTTCATAAAAGATAATGGTATTATTTTTGTATTTATACTTTGGGCGCTTTGTTGGCAATGAAAAAAATACAACAGATAAATATCTTTAATTTTAAGACTTTTGACATTATATTATAACTAAAATTGTAAAAAATTATCATTTAAAGTACTCTTTAATTCGTATACATAATTTAGTATATCTTTATTACACTATATTATAATTTTAAAATTCATTATACAATACTCAGAGTAGTTTGAAAAAGTTTTTATTAAATGTTAAAATTTACTAGTATTTTTCTCAATTGGATATAAACGATGATTGACAATGCAAATAAATGTAGATTCAATTACAGAATTCTACACAGTATCCAACATATATTTCACTAAATTTAAGTATCTCAAGTACTTGACACACTATTACGATAAAAAAAAAAAAAAAAAAAAAAAAAATTCATTCTCATTATGTATCTCAGTTTCAAATGTTAAATATCTATTTACCGCTAAATTGCTTTTCAGTCGTGTCGAAACTCCAATGGCAATATGTTATTCTGTAGTTGAAATTCGTCTGTCGAAAATCGCAAATGCAAATTGAGTGTACCGTATATACATGTATATGGCTTTGTACTGTCGACATCATCGAAGAAACGAAATGAGAAAGAAAAGAAGACGCAAAGACGAAGACGGTGTTTAGGTATTCAGCGTTGGAAAATGTACGTGACCTTGACACGCAGCATCATCTCCCTCTCCCTCGTGGATATACATACATCATTTTGGCATCCCGTCGTCGTTTTATTTTTTTTCGTTTTAAATTTATACTCGTCTCGCGTACACACGTTGTACGCTACGGCTGCTGCACGCACGTTGCGCATGCGTTCACGTTACCGAACGAACAATGGAATCGTTGCCGCGGGAGACTCGCCTCTTTATAACGTTTACCGTTAAAAGGATGCGTACATAAAAAGAAATAAAAAAGAACAAGGAAAAAGAAGAAGAAGAAGAAGAAGAAGAAGAATAAGAATAAGAAAAAGACGCGTTCATTACGAGGTACGACTTTTACAACTACGCGCGAGAGACGAGCTCACCAATAAACGCATACCGGAACAATTCGGTTAGCGAGCTTGATAATTTGTTTTCTGCACTCGAGGGATTATTTACTTTTTGACTATACGCCGTGTATAAAGACGAAGCTCCAAGAGTGTACGAGCTCGGGATCGCAAATAAGCTACCGCGGCTCTCGGCATAATAAGTTCGCAGAAGTTTCAGCTGTAAATTTATTTGTTCGAGTCAAGGGGCAAGTACATAAAAGAAAGGTCAAGTTTACATATGCGTCGTAGCTTTCGTTTAAAGCGTATTTAAAATCAAGCATTGTGTCCTGGATAATAAATATGATATTGGGTGTTTCAGCTACGACGGTGTCAATGACTTGCGCTTTTAATTTATAGATTGAAAAATTTATTTCCTTCCATTAATCGAAATTTTAACTCGTTTAATAATATTCGTTGTCTATAAAATCATATCTTCGCTGAATTTCTTCACCGAATTAAAGCTACTTCATCTTCTTATACTCGTACTATTCAAATAAATTACTTCGAAATACGGGATAAGAAACCAAAAGGGATGCAAATCTCGAGATATAAATCTTTGATATTGACGTTTAAAAATAATCACCTCGACTCTCGCAAACGAGCGCATTTCGCAAATACTAGAATTTCGTCACAACGATCTTCATATAATTTAGAAGAAGAAGAAGAAAAAAAGAGGTACGGATGATTGCGCATGTAATCATTCGAAGAGAGCGCAACTATATGTGTCTTAACGTGTACGCGGCAATGCATATGTATGTACTCGTATATATATATATATTTATATAAACACACGTATAGAAGTCGTAAAAATTTCTGTACGAAAGTATAGATAATCTCCTTGAACGGCGTTTGGAAGGTAAAATGCATCGATCGCATATAGAAATCGAAGACAAAAACGCGATACGTGGACAATCTGCAAATACGATAACGACCCACTTGCGTAAGGAAGGAGGCTACGATATCTCACTTTTTTTTTTTTTTTTTTTTTCTTTTCTTATTATTGTTTTCTCGCACGCGCGCAAGCGCGTTAATACTCTCTCGCGTTTCTTTTTCTCTCGATTGTCAACGAAGCAACGCGCGAGAAGGCCTCGAGCGCAGGCTTTCGAAACGAATGGATATAGAGTCCCGGGGTCCGATTAGCCACGATCCGTTAAGTAGTTAGTCCTATGGGACTTGAATGCACGAGTGAACGTTGCGCGATTTTAAAAGAGCTCCGCGATCTTTTAAATTGATACGGTATGATCGAGGTTTAATTAAAAATAATTAATTAATAAATTTTTGTAACTTAATTGATTGTTGCTTAATTGTTAATGTTTAAATGACGATTATTTTATAATTTTTATTTCTTTAGCAGTATTTAAGTTTTTTATTATTCTGTATAAACAAAATTTACAATATAATCAAGTCAAAGCGTTAATCAGTTCTATGTTTTTACGTAAAGTTTTCAATCTTAACGCAAAACTGTAAAATTTTGACGTCGTCTTTAAAAAACAAACAATTACGATTTTTTTAAAACGGAACTCTCTAAACAATTCAACAGCTAAACAGGGCGTTAAATGATTCGTCGTGGATTCGGTATGACTCGGCCTTTGTCAACTAGTTTCCAGTCGTTACGGTTTCATAATACAGATTCAAACTATTGTGTCTCCTTTAATGTGAGAATTAAGACAGCGACGATATTTCTTAATATAAGTCAAGGTTACGACCGTCAGCTTCGAGTCTAAAAAATTTCAAGTAATGGATACGTGTCCTAGAAGCTTAGTTTAAGCTGTTTTTTAAATCGACGATTGATATTTGGATTACAAAAGCGATTATAAAAACAATAAGTTTTCGATTTGACAGTAATATGAAATCAGAAGTAAATTTCCCATAGTAAGCATTAACTTGAGAAAATTAATAATCTTAAGATAACACAAGACATTTCAATTTCGTTTTCGAATTAACTAGATCAGTATTAAGTTGAATGTGAATAGTTTTTTTTTTTAATAAACCATTGTAATTCAAAACTTATACCTTCTTCGATGGAAATTTTAGTTATTAAAGGAAATGTTTCTTATTCACTATTTTAATAAAGTTATAAAAAGTTGAAAGTTTGACGAAATTTTCGAATTTTTTTGCAATATTTTAATAATTTCAAGAAAACATTAAGGAAACGTAGAAAAGTAAAAATTGTTTTACATTATTGCATTCGTCGTGTAATAAGACAATTGCTCCAAGTTTCATAAAAACCACTATGTAATTATTTGAATAAAAAAACGTCGAGATTTCACATAATGCTATTAAAAAATAGTTACGTAACAAAGCTGGTTTTTAATGTATAAATAAAAACAGTAAATAATTACTGCAATACAATAATTTAAAAAAAATAAAGTAATTAATTTAACTTATATCTAACGATTTCTACTTAAATATTGATAAAATTCAATAAAATAGATAACATTAATAGCAAGATAGGCATAATAAATTACCATAATGAAATTATCACAACCATTTTTAATATCAGTAGTCAAAGAATTAATTTTTTTCTCAAGTTACCTTGAATCAACCTCAATTATCTTATCAAAGTTTAATTCTAATCCCTTTCCTTTCGAACAACAGACGCACATATAAGTAAGTACAATATATAGACATTGCCTTCTATCATTCCATCAAGTAACCTAATCATTAACGGTCACAATTTACGCATTGCGTACGCAAATAGCTACAGCATAACATACGTGTTTTTATGTATATATAAATATATAGGTACTCCGATCGAATCGACAAGCATCTTCTTAAATCATAAAATCAATCGCAGTAATTCACGGTTATTCATCTTTCGAGCCTTAACGCGCGTAACGATCCACGTCACTCGACTCGTCTCACTCGAACAATAACGAGCATCCGTTCTCGTTGCCGCTCGTAGTACATAAAACCATATACACGCGAGGTAAGGTTAACGTTAGGGGGAGTTTACGCGCGCGCAATCGCGTCTTTTCGACTTCAAGCTCGTATACACGGGCACTTGGGCGCGCAAGATGAAATTGCGTTCTTAACCGCTTGCTCACAATGTTATATTCGCGCATTAATGGCATAAGTACGTACTTGAGTAATTGCACCGCACGCGCGCGCGCGCGCGCGTTCGCGTAATTAGAGTGCCCCCTGCGTGCACTACTTGGCATCTATGTGTATGCGCGTACGCGCATATGTGCATATATACATACGGGTGCCTCTAACGACATCAAAGCCCGGCTGCGCTGACGAAACCGACCTAAAAACACTTCGTCTAGTACTATAGGCGTGTTCTCCTCCTTTGTCGCGTAATACTTATCGTCGTTATTGTTGCCGGCATATTTCCTTGGTACTCTTGATACGTAATCATTTTTTTTTTTTTTTTTTTTTTTTAATTTAATATATATTCTTGTAAAAGCTGTTAAGTAACTTTCCGCGTTGAGAGAAGTGTTTTCAATGTTGTCGAATGCGTTAAGGTGTGAAAGGTAATTATTAATTATTAAAATATAAATCGTTAAAAAATGTGTATACATTTTTATACATTTTTAAGGGAAAATTTGTATCTTTCAAGGCTTTTTTCTTACAACGGAACTTGATTTCTTTGTCGAGAGGTCAAACATGTTCAGCTTCCTTAGAGCGAATAGTGACGATATATGTGTGAAGAAAATAACCCGACAACTGCGTGATTTTTTACGCTAAAAATTTAGGATATAGGTTAAACATAATTTTTAAGAATTATCATTAATTCTTATGTTATTTTGAAATATGACAATTTTAGGAGCTGCTAAAAGTGATTTGATTTAGAAACGATTTAATTTCTATGCGAGTCAAATAATTAAACTAAAATGTAAATAAAATTATAAAAATAATTTACCAAATGCGTTGTAAATTTTAATGCAAAGTTAAAAAAAAATTTAATAAAATTAATATAAGTTGAATGTTTTTAGACAGTTTAAAACATTGAAGTATTTAAATCATAAAGGCATACCTTATAAGTAGAAAATCCCGAGTTAAGTAAGACAACCAATCATGAGCATAATGTTGTGTTCTAGTTTTATATACGTATAATTAAATTAATTAAAAAAATTGATTTAACATGTTTTTAATCATTTTTAATTAAAATTAATAGTTAAACTTTAAAAATTATTGATGTGAGAACTAACTCCTGTCATATTTTCTTTAGAATTTTTAATTACATGAATCATGTAGAAACAAAATTCAGAATTTTTATGTCGTACAGTCACAAAGAGACATACACGTTTGTGAAAAAAAAAATGTATCACGTTAAACGTTGACAAATATTTTTGACTTATCAAAGAACTAATCCAGACCGAGTAAACTTTGTATTTAACTTTATAAAGCATCACGAAAAAGTTGAAAAAGCACAAAAGAAAAAAAAAATTAAGAAAAAAATTCGCTTAAATCGCAAAAGCATATCAGGTAATTGATAAAAAGAGTCAAACTAATTTTTACCATTATACAACACGTATGCATTCCACAAAGGCGAGCGATCCTTAACGCGTTATCTTAAATCCCAGAAATTTAACGTTGATCCACGACATCAATAAAGCAGCCATCGGTCCGCGATAAATCGCTTACAAACGCGCAATTTTCGCGTGCTCGTTTATGTGCACGCTCACAGCTCTTTCTCCGTAAACCTCGCTTCTTTGAACATATATCAACGGGTGAAGTGGGAGTACCGGTATGTACGTCTTAAATAAAAAATAAAAGGCCGCGCTTACACGCTTACGTCTCGACGATTACGCGAACGAATTAGTCCGGTGAGGATAGCCGTTTCTTTCGAAAAGTCGGAGCGGTGTAACAATCCGTAATGGCCGCGGAAGTGTTAGCGCGCACTGGCCGCAATTATGTATGCCCGAGCCACATTTCTGTGGCTCCATCTGGAGCGATCTCACGCGGCGATAGGCGTAATTTTCTCCAAAAAAGAATCCAGCACGCGAGCGCTTGTTATTCGGTAATACCGACACTATACTGCCTCTATATACCGATGCCACTTTCTATCTCGACGCATTTTAATGCGAATGATGGTGTACGAAAGTGCGGTAGTATGCATGCGTTAAATAGCGAGAGAATCGTTCGCGAAAGTCGCGTGAGATTTAATTTGCGGGCGAGAGTTTTTGATCGATTGCGTACGAAACTGTTCCTTTTTTTCTCTTTTTATTTCTTTCACGATTCATTTGGTTACAAATTGTCCCTTGCGGTATTGGAATTGCGTTTATTTTGAAATAAATAATTGCTATTATTTACTTGTTACGAGATTTTATCAGTGGTTAAATGAGTTTGATGATGAAAATACTACGCGAGATTTTGAAACTTTAATCGTGCTTTTGATTTTTTGTTGCTAAGTTCATGTTAAAAAAGGTGTAAAAAGTTTAAAATGTCTTGTAAATCGTTGTACTTAAAATTGATAAAAGATATTTAATCATCATTAATAAAACAAGTTTCAATTACAATTGCAAAAGATTAAATTTTCTTGATGCTACAGAAAATTGCATAAGCTTAAGTCTTAACCTTGAGATTGATTAAGCGAAGTGTGATTATTTATTATGTTACTGGACATTTCAAATCTTAATTTAAAATAAAAGCTTTGCTAAATGCTGTATATTGAAATTTATTATAAAACATTTGAAAAAATTATTTAATTATATAATATATAAATTGTGATATGGAAATTGAATTTTAAACCAAATGATTATTGGAGAATGTAAAAATCAATTTGAACTCTCAGAAATTATCTAATCATTGATTTGGAAGTTTGATATAAATTTCAATTTTTCTCAATAAAGTTCTAAAGAAGGAAATTTTTAATTTATAAATAATTAATAAATAAATTTTGTCAATATTATTTAATTGCACAACGGTAAATTAGCCCAACATAAACATTATCTTAAATTCATATAAAATTATTTAAAAAAGTATATTGATCGAACGCATCACGTAACATACATCTGCGTTAAATTAAACTCTTAAATAAATTTCGAAACAACGTAAATAGTTTTTTTTTTCTTTTTTTTTTTTACCGCGAGCGAGCTTTAAGCTAGCATTTTAATTTTTTTCTTTCTCTCATAGCACGTCGGAAATTTGACGATATAACCTCTGGCGTCGAGGGAATATTAATCTCGGCAAAGCCGCTTTAATTGACTAAAACATTCACGTATATTAATATCGTTACATGACTCTAACATAAGTAACATATCCAAGAGCATAATATAGTGAACGTTTGGAAAAAAACAAAATTTTGTAAACAACAGCTTATGGCCACCGAGGGACTAGTGAGAGAAGCGTGAGTAATGCAACGATCAGTCCGTATAATGACTATACTTTCGCGCTTGTAACACGGCCGCGATTGCTGTTTAATAAGTCGTCGCGTTATTTTAACGCCAAACACCTTTTACGTCGCTCTTTATAATAGTATAAATTTTAATAATAACGAAAAGCTGGAGAGCGGCATTGTCTCGTAGACCGCAGAACTGCCGTCGTCGCGTTACGTAAATAGAAAATTCACAACGGGCTGAACGCCATCCCTCCTCCCCTACCTTTCCCTCGAAACGTGAAAGTCGACGATTATGTGGAGTCATAACCGAATTTTCATAGGCCTCCGGGCTAGCTCTTTCAAAATCGGAGACTAACGATTCCGTTCGTGTTATTTTTTTTTTTTTTTTTAGCTATTTTTCTTTTAGCGTGCAGTGATAGGACAATACGGCTTAATCGCTTGCAATATATAACTGTCGCATAATGTCATAAACGTTGTAATATTATCGATGGTTTATGATTGTGAATGCTGGAGTATGATCGTTTATCAAAACGTTGGGTAAACCTAACGGATTGTTTTATTACTTATTCCGTTTGGCTCGAAGACATTTTTTTCGCAATAAATTAGTCGTAGGCTATTCAATTCAGAAAAAAATTAATCGCTGCATTTGAACAAAAATTATTAAGATAATTATTTTTTATGTCTTTCGATATTATTAAATTAACGGTTCTAATGACTCACGCAGAATATTTCAGGCTACTATTGTTTTTGAAAATTTTGAATATCATGCATAAATATTTTTTTAAATTTAATGCAAAATATTTCCTACTTATTTTTTGGTAAATTTTGTACATTGATTGACATCTATGATGTATAAAATACAAATTTTAATTATTTATTAAAACATTCTTTTAATTACCGACGGTTACTTAACATATGGAACGTATTTTATTTTAAATTTAAAAATTATTTTAACTATTTATTTAATTAGTGCATATCATTAATTGCAGGTTTCTTTTATGTTACAGGTGAGTTAGAGAATTCATTACTATACTTCATTACGTAAGTCTGATACATATATGATTATTTAAAACAAAAACAAAAATAAAAAAAAAAAAAAAACAAATTGCTTTACTTTAAAATTTTTTAAATAAATTTATTTCGCACATTTAAAATTTATCGGCGCGTAACATTTTTAAATTTTCTAAATTGTAAAAAAACTTGTCTGTTTTAAATGTCGATTTTAATTGTATATATCACTAATTTGATTCTGATTTTTAGGATAAACCAGAATTCAAAAATCTTCCTGTTTGCTTAATTATTCATAATACTAGTTAATACTATTTTTAGACGTTACGCGTTTTTTATCTATATGACTTATCTACTGCATTTCAATATATACTTACAATATTTCGAATAAGTGAGTTATTACGAGATATATTGACAAAATAAATTATTAAATATTTATTGCTTAACGTAATTCATGTTGTTGAAATTTGAACAAAGGTAAAAAATGTTGATTAAAAACCTATTGAAAAACTACTTTTATTCGTTATAAGTTTTTTTTTAATTTCTTGAATTACTGATCGACACTCGGCTTAATTTAATCTCATATCTAATGATGAAAATACTATAATCAAAATAGAAAGATATAGGACGAGATAAGATTAGTGATACTCATAGTCGATTATTCATTGGTCGGAGGAACGAATTTAAATTTTGTCGGAAGCATGTCAGCTGAGTCGAGGTCGTATGCCGATCGGTTACGGATGGTAAATCTTTTCGAACGTTGATCTCTTGCCGAATGGCGTCACTAATCGAATTTCTATGCCGCCTTGACACCTCTCTCTCTCTCTCTCTCTCTCTCTCTCTCTCTCTCTCTCTCTTTCTCTCTCTTACACTTCCTCTTATGGGAAAAGCAAGAGTTGATATCAGTTTGAAAATATTTGTGTTTTTTTTTTAAGTTTTAAATCGTGTAAAAAATCACGAAAGAATTGCGATCGAAATTTTAAAAACTTAAGCGTTAAAAATTAATTATTTTGTTTACTGTGTAATTAATTTACTAACTAAGATTGTATAATAATGTAAATAAGAAGTAATGCCTATCAGAGTTAAAAGTAATTACGTTCAAAGTAGAAAGTGATCAAATTGTATAATATAATCTAAGCTTTTTTCTACAATTGCTAATTTAGAAGATGATTTTCAATTTTTCGTTATTTTTTTAAATCTAATAAATTTTTTAAAAAATCTTCATTTTACATTTCTGACAATTAGTCATGTCTACGCTTAAATTGAAATTTAATACAAAAGCACAATATTTTAACCGTCGGCAGAGATTTTTTATTTCTAACGATTAATTAAAGATTACGTGAAGATTTAAATTACGTTTGACGATTGAGTTAAGTATGAAGAAACAACTTTTTTAAAAATTTTTACCAAGGATTTAACCATACTTGCTTACAGTATCTAGAAGTAGTATCACCATTCTCAAAAACTTATAAGCCAACGTGTATTATATTCTTTTTCCAAAAGATATTTAGTCAAAATCTTCTTTATACTTATGAAACAAACTAAGATGATAAAGGTAACATTATCATACGAGTA
This sequence comes from Chalcis sispes, assembly GCA_949987625.1. Classification (NCBI taxonomy): domain Eukaryota; kingdom Metazoa; phylum Arthropoda; class Insecta; order Hymenoptera; family Chalcididae; genus Chalcis; species Chalcis sispes. The sequence continues at coordinate 23,169,402 of OX465096.1, forward strand.
CCAAACGGTACGTTTTAAAGTTGGCGTGGCGACGAAGGCCACTTGGGATATCTCCCGCATGTTTCCGCGCCAATGACTCTTCCAGAATCCACAGGAAGTCCATTCATCTTGAGCATATCTTAATGATCAAGAAGTTGAAACTGTCATTATTGATCTACCCGTTAATATGACAGTTTCCTATTTCTTTTGTTAACAATAGAGAATATAAGGAAAGTTTGATTTTATCGTTGATGTATACTTATCTTATACCAAAGTATTATCATTCTACTTAATGACTACTCGTAGCGTCTTTTTTTTTCTTAGGATGAAATATGAAACTTCTTGGTCATTTAAGTTTAAATTTTATAGTATTTTGATAGGAAAGTAAAATAAGTTTTTGACTAATTATTATTGTTTAAAAGCTTTTTTCATCATCAATTATATAATAAAATTATGCAAAAGTTGGAATACTGAGCTCACAGCTCAGAAAATGCAATTTTCGCTAATGATGAATTTTGATCACGCAATAGTTATTTGTTATTCACTAGTATTACAAAGTCAATAATATCTCTTTTGTGAATAACCACTGAAAATTGCGTCAAGTTATTTTGTGGGCAATTTCAAACGAAGACGGAGTAAATAAAGATTGAGTGGAAGGAAAAACAGGGCTCCAATAACAGAAGAAAACGACGACTGTCAATTAATTATTTCTACAGATATCCCTCTTCCTTCCTAAAAACAAAAAAAAAAAAAAAACATAACACGCGTATGCATCCCTCTCACGTTCTTCCGGCTCTTTTTTCATCTTCTTTTTACGTCAAAGAGGAAAAGAAAAACGAGTTGAGCGAGGGGAGCGCAAACAAAAAGAAAGAAAAAAACAGCGACGAAGAATAAGGAGCCCGAAGATATCTATCGCGAAGGATCCTCGACATAATTTGGCGGCGGAACACGTCCTTCGTCGTTCCGTTGCGTTTCATACGATCGCAGAGAGACGCTCCGAGCGGTTCTTTTCCTATACGGCGGTTTTACACACACACACACACACACGTACACATAGAGATGGAACCGGCGGCGTGGCTCGTTACGCGAGTAAACGCTCGTTCAGCGACGTTGTACCGATCCGTTCGCGCAACGGATATGCGGGTCAGGGTTGAGAATCGCTCGTGTGCGCGTAGATGTGTGACGTCGCGCGCGTGGTACTTATTTCGCAACAGCGGCTTCGCGGACAACGCCCGCGCGTTTCGTTAGTCGCTTATAGAGATATTCATCGCGTTGTTATGATAGCCAGCGAGCCGATTTTTCATGAGCGCGGTTATTTTACAAAATATTTTTGTATCTTCTTATTGCGGACTTCTCGGCGAATGGAAAGAGAAAGAGATAATGATCGCGCAAGGTTGCGTATACTAACGGTGAACCGTTGGAATGGAAAGTATTGCGAGCCCTTATACACGGTTGTAGTTTGAGCACGTGAAACAAATTTTTCTATTGAGTTATTGCCCCGACGTGGAAATGTGATAGTGAATGTTGATTTAATTTATTTATTAATAGTTGCAGTCAAAGATTTATTGTTCCCGATGTGTAAAATTATTCTTACATTACGCGAGATACTGTACTAAAGGAAGAGGCTAATTAAATCTTACTAAATTTATCAGGTATAAAGATGATATCTATGATAAACAGGTTTAACGACCGAAAGAAGTGTACGTCATTCGTAGTAGCTGTACGATCGTGAAATTAAAAAACATTCATTCGAAGAGTTTTTTTTTTTTTTTTTTTTTTTTTTTCTTTCATATACCCATGTTGATTAGGAAAACTGATAAATTTTTAATTCAAAAAGTAGATTTTTTTTCGTACGCACGGTACCTTTAAGTCAAATAAAAAAAAATTTTTATTTCTTGAATAAAACGGAACCAATCACTCTATTTTTATAATATATATTTTTAGTACCTTACATAAACAGCGTAAATTTTTAATAAGTTATGAGATAATACTACAAACATTTTGCATTAATTATCCATAATTGACAAACTCGTTAAGATATTACGTTATTGATGCAATAACTTGCTTGAATTTGAAAAAAAAAAAAAGGTTATTTCGCTATCTTTAATTCTATCGGGTTGAAGGAAAGGTGTCACGTTAAAGCAACAAAGCATATGCTTTTTTTTATCGATCACGCAACAATGAATAATTATAATTGCTATCGTTAAGATATATCCAAGTAATCTTACTGTTGTTCAAAGCATTTAAATGATTTAATAATTGTTAAAGGAAATCCTTTTGATCATCTAATCCGATTCACGCGTTATATTATAGGTAATAAAAATATTAAAAATTATTATCAGGAAAAAACAATTTCTTTCGATCAACTAATCACGATTAAAACTTCGATTGCCTTTTTAAAACAATGGAAACTACGAGCTACTTTAAACGAAAGGTATAATACTTTTTTTTTTTTTGGCAGACGCTCGCAATCGCGCATACCCGACGCATGCAATGAAACGTATACATATAATTCGCAGGTTCGTTAAAGGTTCGCGTCACGCACTCGCGTATACGCGCTTACGGAGAGACGAGTGAAATTGTCAACGATGAAACGGGTCGATTGCGAGACGTTGCAACGATATGCCGGGTGTGTATGTGTGTGTGTGTGTGTGTGGGTAGGTGTGGGTATGTGCTATTAGGAATCGGAGCATTTCGATATGGGTCAAGGTTGAGAGCGTCACATGCTCGGGTATACGATTACCAATAGGCGCTGATTCATACGGGTTACGAGTACAGATTTGATTCTAACTTGATTTTTGCTTAGCTCAATTTTATACGCGATTTTAAGAATTAGATTATTAAACTTGTCGTTGATGCGTGTACGTATGAGTCTTTTTGAATTTAAAGATATTCAGTTTCGATGCGTTTCGTTTTGAATAACAAAAAGAAACTTTTTCTATTATGCAGAAAGAAAGTTTTTTTAAATTCACGCTCGCGCGCATTATTATATATAATACCGTTAATTTCGTTCGTAAAAAATTACTAATACGCGCTATATACGCATGCTCTGGATATACACATATGCGACCGGCTTTAGAAATTGGAATTCGATGTCAAACTGCGTATATAATGACGGTGTAATTGGGACTTTGTCGGGAGCAGTTTATTTCCTTTCATCTTGTTTTAAACAAATTATGCACGGGGACAATCTTTGTAAACCCATATAAAAATGAAATCAGGAGAGAGATGGCATCTTTTGAATAATAAAGGAAAAGTTTTTATTTTTGTTGAAAAAGAAAGTTCTTCTTTTTTTTTTGTATTTGTATTTAATACATTAATCTTGTTTAAAATATGAATACGCATCGGTCATGACGTAAATTTCTAGGTTATTGCTATTTTTTTTTTTTTTTTTTTTTTTGTGTTGATGTAATTATTAAAAGAACTATGTCGGTTAACCTATATCAACTTTATTTAGAAACGGTTTCTATCGTTTAAAAAAAAAAAAAGAAACATAAAAATTCCGGTGGAAAAATTGAAAATTTCATCAGTCGCGAGAAGAATGTATAAGTAATCGAATCGAGCAACATTTTGGCTTTGGTAACGTCTAATTTTAATGCTGAAAACAGGGTGTTTCGCATTCAAAGTGCGTCTGCTCGCTCGTCTCTTCTACTTTTTTTTTTTTTTCTCTCTCGTCTTAATCGTCTCTCCTACACGCGAAGCCATGTTACTTGTCCGTCAATTGAACGTTCAAACGAGCGACTTATTCGCTTCCGCGTCGAAGTTACGTTACTCTTTACGCGCCGGATTATAGAAGTTTCGAAGATTCATCGGTGCCGTCTCTTTGTGTACGTATGCACGTATGTATACGTGTGTACGTTGCATAGCTCGCACGATGTATAGTCGCTTCGCCAGTCACGTTTATGCTAAGTCCCTCTCTTTCGCTCCGTTCTCTTGACAGCTAACGCGATGAAGTCTTCTTTATCTTGTTTCCCTTTCACCTGCCCTCTCCTCACTCCCACCATCCGTTACTTTTTTTTTTTCTATGCCCGCGCGCGTTCGTTTCTTGTACCTCGCTTTGTCTGTCGATTTTGTCTTTTTTTTTCTTTTTGATCATCCTTGAGCATTTTCTCTCTGAATTTACTTCCCCTTTATTTTACGAACTTGTATTTTTAATTTCGTCTCTTGTACGAAGACGTTGCGCTATCGATTGAAAAATTTTCTTTCCACGAGAAACTATATAATTTTGCATTTTATAAGAAGAAGAAATAGTTTAGCAAATTAGTTTGGTTTAAATTAGTATTTAATAGAGCGCAAATTCTCGTATACACATACAATTAAATTTTTTTAAAAATCAAATTTTACGACTAGCCATCTTTTGATCACAGACTTTCACAATGATACTAAATTTTACATTCGTACTATATGTAATGAATGAATGGATTTATACATTTATTTTACATTGTTCTTTATTAGTACACCAATTAACTGATTCGATCTTTAGGAACTATTTTTTCATGATTGTAATGGTAAAAAATTTTAAAACGAATCTTTTTAGAAAGTTCTATTAAAAAGAAAAAGTAACGTCAATATTTTGAAGAATTTCAACCTGTGCGTTTTAGAAATAAAAATTGATAAATTAACGTTTCTAATCTACTTCAAAATTAATTATCTTTCCGTACAATGAAGTTGTATATTTTACATAGCAGCGTAAACAATTCCGAGACTGTAAGTAGATTATTTTATCACCGAATAAACATAAATTAAAAGTCTTCAAACGCACATCAACGCTATCACGTTCATATACACGTAAAATGTTTCAATTTTCATTATATATATATATAAGCTTATTGTTTATTGCAACCTGAGCGTAAAAATTTCGACGACGCTTAGCGCAAAAAGCATTTTAATAAGCCTTAATTATCCCTGCTGCTACATCGCCGCTGGTAAATATACACATACAGACTTCTTGCGTTCGTTTTCAACATCCTTTTCATCGGCTGCACGTAGTCTCTCTCTCTCTCTCTCTTTCTCTCTTTATTTTTGTCTGCTTCTCTTTCGCGCGCGTATATTTTGCAATTTTTTTGCCGCGTCGCAGCGGTAGGGCGCGCGCGTGAGCGCTACTCTTCGTTTCTCCTCCTTTTTCGTCGTTCCATGTACCTCCATTTGATTCTCGGCGTAGCCAAGAAAGTTGTTATCCTTGCGCCTTCGCTCGACGCTTCATAGCTTCGATGCTCTTCGGATCTCGCTCCGCGCCGCGTCTTTTTATCCGCGATAAGATGCTTTCCTTCTCTCTCACGCTCTTCTTAAAGTTTCCCTTCGGCGTTTTCTTTTTTCCTCCCTCTCTCTCTTTTTCTTCTCTCGCTCAAAGTATGTACATTTGAGCATCCCGCGCACGCGGAAAGCGAGCGAACTCGCGCGCGCTTACGGAATGCACGAAGTCGCGACGCTTGTGAAAATTTTTCTCTCTCTCTCTCTCTCTTTCTCTCTTGCTCGCATCGCTCGCTTCTTTACCATTTTCTACATGTATATGCGCGCGTTGCGATTTCATTCAGGCTACGCGCTCACGAAAAGCTGAATATATCTGAATATTTCTAGCGGTATTGCATACACCTCAATGCTGGGAAATATCGGAATATACGAAGACATGATAATATGTCTTGAGTTGACTTTTATTACCAATTTCGCGCAATTTATAATTTTTATTTACTGTAAAATATTGTTTTTTTTTTTCATAAAATAATGACGGGAATTTGAATTGAATACAGTTAATTTAATGACGCGCGATGTAAAGAAGATGGGCTTAAAATCTATTTTCGATAATAGTAATCAAAGTTTGCGCAGGAAGATAATGCATTTTTTCTCTATTTTATTGTATATTCATCTTCTCATGAAGTAAACATTTTCTATTTTTATTTATATATTCATTACCTTCTTTTTCTCTTTATATTTTTACATATTTACTATTCTACGTGCATGTGTTACATTACTTAAGTAAGCGAGAATAATATATAGAGAATCTAAATTTAATTAAATATCGTGTAAACTTTTGAAAATTAATAATAATTTTTTAGTTAAATTATAAAATGCAGAAATGAGTACAAGTTCAATGTATCAAAACAAATAATCATGCTTTTATTTTATGTTAATATTGGTATAGTTGTTATTTTCGTCGCAATCTCTTTATAAAATAAATTTTATTATCCTGAAAATTTTCCAGTAAAAAGAATAAAAATTATAAATAATCTAAAAATCGCTTTTTTCTTCGAACTTGCAACGTGATTCTATTGCGTAAAATATTTCGATATTCCGCAGACGCGTTGAAATACAGCCAAAAAACCAGCGAGGTAAGAGCACATCTGCCAAAATCATCTTGGATAACGGAATTGCATGATTTTTGTGAAAAAAGGAAAATTCGCGCGACGTATATATAGACCTTGGATGGCCCGTTGGAAAAGGGCCATCGAGACACGCTCTACCACCGCGACATAATAAGATACAAGCGAGGGCGTAACTTTTATAAAGTGATAAAAGAAAAAGCGCGACAAAAAAGCGAGAACAAGAAATAAAGAAAGAGAGGCGGGAAAACGTTGCACAATAATCGACCGTCTCGAACTTAGCTCCTTCTCCCGCGGTATACGTATTGTATAAAGGTAGAGCGCTGCTATCTCGACGTTGGCTCACGGATTTCGTAAGCCCAAGTCGCGGAGTAAGGAAAAGAAAAGAGAAAAAAAAAGAAAAAAAAAAATCGTCATCGGGCTTAACATGGTATACGGAGAAGTCACGAACGCTTCCGGCGTCGATGACAGTGCGTTGCGAATTCGCTGCGCGTATCGGCGGATCATTAGGCTCCACTCGAATCTCCATCGCGGCGATAAAAACGTTCGGCTCGAGTGCTCCCGATCGAGATAGCCATTCTGACGGGTAACAACCGTTGTGCTTATGATCATCGCGCGATCGCGTATATATTGCGAAGTTTTTTTCTTTTTTCTTTTTTCTTTTTTGTCTTTTAATTTTTACGTTATTTCTCGTAGACGAATACGTTATGAAGATACGTGCGTGTGTCTAGCTGCAGTGAAAATTTGTATACTTTGGTTGATTGATCGATAAAGTTTTGCGCTGCTAGCTAATAAGTGTTAGAAAATCGACGAAATAGAGATAAAGAAAGTAAGTGATATAATAGTTGTCTTATGTAGACGTATGATTTGTAGTTTAAGTTTTAGCAGCGTTTTGTTAGATTGATTTTTGATAGTGAAAATATGTTCTTTGTTTTTTAATTAGGTAAAAATAAAATTTTATGGCATAAGTGAGATCGAATAAAAAATGAGGATCTTCATAAAATATTTATTTAATATACTTTTTTTTTTAAATAAATCTTTTCGTTTTTCTGTTAATTAAATACGACTTTCTTTATATCATAATGTAATTAATTTTATGCTTAAAACTAAATCTCATTAATAAAGCGCTTAATAGAAATATATTCGTTTCTTAAATACGTCAATGTAATTTTTATCGTTTTATTTAAACAAGTTTTTAAAACAGTTTGTAACTATTCTATTAATCATCGCGTGATAAATTTCTTGAATAAAATAGTGATTCACTTGGCAATACCTTAACTGAATAATTAACTGAACAATTCTGATTGAAAACAAAAGCAATTAAACAAACATGTTTATATGTTTAAACGTTGTTTTTCTTTATTTTTTAAAACATTCTTGTAGAAACGTCATTTATTTGAGATATTAATCATTTGTTCATAAAAATATTAATATAAAATCTTAAAAATTTCATTTATAGTATATTTTCTTCACCTAAAATAGACGATAGATTTTCTTCCTTGTAAGTTTATGTCATATTAACTTTTTATCTGAAGATCAAGTGACATTACTTCCCAACAAATATAATTGGCTTAACAATTTGTACTTTTATTTTTTAATTTGCGTTTCAACTTACCGCTCGATGAATAATTAAAAGCAAGTTTCTTGGCATTGAGTGAGAGACGCGACATGCCTGAGGCGTTACAAAATACAATATGACGTTTTATGTTAACTCGTTTCACAAATTTGTCGAAATAATCTCGGAAATTTCGTGTAGCTTTATTTATTTATTTATTTTTTTTTTTTTTGTTCTAGGAATCAAAATATCTTTATCTAGTAAAATACATGTCAATTTTCTACTTTAAATTTATTGAAAAAATATGTATAAGATACTCTCATCTAAGGTATCTTTGAGTTGCTAAGTAAAATTCATTATTTTCTATTTTTATTTTTCATTTTTAATTTTTCAATAAGAAATTTTATTATTTCTATTATGCTCTTGCAATTTAATTTCTTTAGTAAAGGTAAGAGTACGTGACTGTACATAAAAACAGACTGTATACATGGCCTGTAATAAGTTTGAAATTATGTAAATGAGTCAAAAACTCTTGAGCTCGGTCAATGGTACATTCTAAAAATAACGTATACCAATCGTAATAAGGATATTAATAACCTTGAGATAAATTTCAAATTACTTATGCCCTTACGAAGAAAAAAAATATAACATTTAATTAAATGATTGAAATTCATTAGTAATGAGGAAATTTATTAAGATAGATTGTCATATCACATTCATGTATTATACTTGTCAACAAGTTTGAAATATCAATTCGTCGAATAACATCTTCATTTTAGTTATCAAAGGTACTTATGATTCGCGTTATTGATGATTGTATCTTCAGGTGGAATGCTTGATAGATATATAATCTAATTTGATTACCATATAAATAGTAAAAATTATACTTATATATACACACGAATTTTCCATATCAATCTCAATTAATTAATTTGCCTAATTCTTTTAAAAAGAAATCAAAATCGTAATTTATGTCATGGAAACTCGCCACGATAAATAGCACGAAGAACAGCTATACATATTTTTATTTCTCAAGTCGAAAAAAATGCTTTTATCCGCACTATTTCCAAGAAATTTTTCTCTCACCTCCATATAAAACCAAACGCGTGCATATCTTTCGATCTGTTTATTTAGTTTGTCTCCTTAATGCGCCTAATTATCCGTCTTTTATACCATTATAAGATCCATTTTGTGCCGAGAGACTTAAATCTACCGTGCGCGTGTACTGTTACACCATAGTCGCCGTTCACGGAACCTGCGCCACGACGACGCGACTTAATAAATTCTATTTTTTTTTCTCTCTCTCTTATTTTCTTCACCTTTATACCTCGTTGTATACGTTGCCTCTTTTTAAGATAAGAATTCCTATGTAACGAAATCTCAGGATATTATGCGTGGCTAATAAGAAAAATTGCGTTAAAATGAGATACGCCAGCGATACGGAAAATTATAAGTGTGTGCGTTTGTCTAAGTACAAGTCTGTAGAGGAAAAAAAAATTGTGAATTGGAATGGTTGAAATGATAAACGTGCTGCTTCGAGATAATAAATACAATGGTGATTTAAATATATATATATTTATGGTAAAAAAAAAAAAAAAAAAAAATAATCTCAACATAAATTAGGTTTTATTTTAAGCTTCAACGTTATTTAAATGATTTCAAAATATTTAATAAACAGAACAAATTTGAGTGCATTGCCTATAAATTTCTAGTGATATTAAGATGTATATAAGGAGGAAGAGTATGAAATTTATTTCTTTATCAACTCGACTGAGAATAATAATAAACACAATTTATGAAATAGAATTAATTAATTGATATGTAAGCATTTTTATTTAAAAAAAATTGACTTTATATTGTTTATGAGAATAGATTATGAATTTTAATATTATAAGCTGAAAATTATTGTTTTAAATCCTTTTTAAAGTACATTTAATTGCTTTAATCCCTTTAGTATTAAGTTAGCTTCGAATAGAAGATATAATGATTTAAAAAGTCGAAAAAAGAAAATTAATACGTAAATTTAAAAATAATAATCCATTAATAAAAATTAATAGTGTAAAAAATTCAAAGCGAAAATTGTGAAACACGCAAAAAATGTATTTAATATGATGAAATAAATGTAATTATAAGTTATTATTAAATTGTTTTTCTATTTTCATTATTTTCTTTTCTTTATTGCATTTTATATATTAAAACAAATCAATGACGTTATTTTTACGAAATGAATTTTAAAAATGACCAATGTTATCGTTTAAATAATATGATTGAAATTCATAAATATTTCATGTAAAAATAAAAAAAATTTGTATAAAATAAATGTAAAAGCAATTTATAAAAAGAAAAGTCGTCGACGCACAAGCAATTCCAAACGAGATAAATCGGGATTAGCAGAGCGGAGGAATAAGGGGGGGGGGGAGGAGGGATACCGATTTTTATCCATTCATAAATCCGATACATCGCTTCGCTCTTATACAACTGAACGCGTGTATTGCAAAAACGAAGAGTAAGCTTTTGCTTGTTCAATTTCGATATTTGAAGTATGTTTTACCAAGTGGCTGATGCGTTGTGACGAATGTGCATCCGCAAACAATGTTGACGCGAAGACGCGGGAGAATTGTTGAAAGAAGAAAAGAAATTTTGACAAACTGCCTCGATGCCTTGTTTCACATTTTTTTATTTTTTTTTTTTTTGTTTTTTTTTTTTTTTATTTTCTTTGTGCAAATACGCGCGAATGTTAAGTTTATTGGACGATAACAGGTACCGGCTTTGTGACTAAAGAAAAACTGGAATATTTCAAAGAAATCAATTATTCTGTAAAATAGGTGATAAGACGAGCTTCTTTATAACCGGAGAATTAATAATTTAATATCAGTCTTAAAGAAAAAAAAGGGCAATACACGGTTTAATTTTAATAGCCTGTAATATTTCTACGACTATTATAAAGCGCTAAAATGAGTCGTATTTTAAAATTTGCAATTTATCGACACTTTTTGCATTAAGTTACGATTTATCGATTCTCGTAAAGTTGGACATTAATTGCAAGTCATCTAATAATTTTTTTTATTTAGTGTCATTTATACAATTGAAATAGTAATAAATGATTTATTTGCAAAACTATGTCAGTTTAAAAGTTTTTTGTCATTTTTATATAAACAGAGCACTAAAAACTTAATATTTAATGTGAAGAAATTCAAATGAAAGATTCAATGAAAATTTTTATAAATATCATTAGTGAACACATTATAACTTAGTAATAAAAATTATGTTATAATAACAATATATATAAATAATTTTTAACAACGCTTTAAAAAAAAAGGTTGGAAAAAAAATTTCATTCGTGTTAAGAACTAAATAACATTATTGCATACTAGAAATTACTTGTTGATAAATTGTATTGAAATTCAAAATCCAATCGATAAATAGAATTCATATCATTTCAAAGTTAGGAGTAAAAAAAGTACAATTTGAAAAATGTAATAATTGTTTAATTAAATACTGCAGTATAATAATGTATCTATTAACCAACTACGGTATACACGAAAACAAAGTGTCTAAGCATACAATAATGCACAAAACAACGACAACAAAAAAATGAAAGGCATTCATTCTCAAGCCGAGGCAATGACTCGATTTCTTAAGTTCGCGAGCGACCTTCCACAACGAATCATTTTCTTCGCGAGTCGCAAAAAGTTCACTCGTGTATATATGTATATACATACATATATACAGCGCGACGTTTAAAAGGCGCAAAACAAGGCCTGTGTGATTTATTGCACGTGCACACACGCAGAAGTACGTCGCATTTACGCGTGTAAATTGACACGCCTAAAACAAGGCGAATGCCGCGGCTTCCTCTCTCTCTCTCTCTCTCACTATCTCTCACTTAACGTACGCGGTCGAGACAAGAAGAGCGCCGAGTTAGCGACGTGAGAACAATTCGCACACTCTCACTGACGGTCGGTGTGTGACGCTCGAACTCGCGCGCGCCACTCGGCTCTCCGATGTACGCACGTTTCTCTTGCGAGGCGCGCGCGCGTGACTATATGGCGATATAGAATTGAGACTATATACCGTAAGAGCCTGTCATTGTCTAAAGTGTGCGTCTTTGGATGTTCCGCGTCTATGCATATTTGCGTATACTATGAAGGTATATATATATATATATACAAATACGTATATTTGTAAAGTGAATTACTGGTGATAAAGAAAAATTTTAAGTTTTAATTAGTGTGCCAGATTAAAATTGTTATTTTTCTGGATGTGATGTACGTAAACATTTTCTATATAAGACAGAAATATTGTTGTAAAATTTTATCAAGGAGAACGATCTTGTAAACAATGGCTTTAGTAAATGAAATGTAAGAGATAAGACTATCGCTTTGACACACCCACACACGCACACATATATATTAAATATATATATAAATAAATAAATAAATATATATATATATAAATTGCAAACGTGTCTTCGTGAATTAAAAGTTACAATTTAATTATTAAAGATTAAATAATTATTGAAAAATATAAATTTATCGAATGTATTGTGTTTTGAATTTTAATAAAATTGTAAACATTATTTATTTTAATGATTACTACAATGTGTTAATGAAAGATTATTGCAATTATTGCTTAAGTAAATAAATGCAGCTACTTTAAAACATCTTAAGAAAAATTATAGCAGCATAAGTTTTATCGTTTACGTACATCAATGAAAGAATAATTAGGTACTTTAACAAAACAGCGAATACTTTGAGATACTTATAGGTATTTTAGCTATTTTTAAGATTCGCAATACACATAAAATTTACAAAGATCCAAGAAAATTCTTTAAAAAATTCTCCACAAATCTTTCTTAACAATTGAATCGAGTCACTTCCGCTCCTATACTTAAACATAGCAATACCGGCGCACAATTGTATTCCAATTGTTTATCTTTTTTTATTTCAAGTCTCTTAATTTTGGAGAAAGTTAGTAACTTCACCGTTTACACAATCTTACATACCGGTCTTCATCCTCGAAAAGAGAACAAAAAATAAGGACGGATGGAACTGACTGGAAGATTACAATGACATTAGTGATTGTTTTGTTTTCGATATCTTTTTATCTAGAATCTCATTGCGAAAATCGTGCGCGAGAAATTTTGCTTACTTTTCTAAATGCATTGTTTTTTTTTAGCTTACGTGTATAATATGGCCATTCGTGCGGTGTAAAGTTTTTGATTTCTTCTTTTATCTAAATTACGTAGTATTTAAAATATTTTTATCGTATTAGAAATTAATTATTTTATAGATACGAGTAGCTATATCATAAAATTCTTAATAGAAACTAAACGTTTCGATCTCATTTCATTTTAAATTTAACAAACTTTTCTATTCAATTAATTAAGTGCTATTATTATTTCTTTTGTTTCAGGTGAGTTACCGTTAACGCAGATTTTTTTTAGCGTGACGTAAATTTAAGTTCATGTTACATTTAAAATATAAACATCAATATACGTATCATATAATTATTTAAAAATTGAGAGAAAAGAAGAATTGAATTTTTTTTAATTTTGCAAAATTGAATTTTTAAAAAATTGATGCAAGAAACTTTGTAAAAGTTTTGAAATAATTAGTAAGTTTTTTTACGCGATTTATGAAAAATAGATTTAGTCGTATAAACGTTTCCACTGTAAAAGAGGGGTAAAGTCTCTTTTTCTTTTCCTCGATGCGTTTACAAGTCCCCAGCGACTCTCAATAAAAGTATCGTAAAATCGTCCGACGCGCATCGTAAACTTCACATTTTCACCCCAAAAAACCGATAAGGCATATTGAAAAATTTACGAGACTAGACATCGCAATTGAACAGGAACTTCTCTCTCTCTCTCTCTCTCTCTTTCTCTCTTTCTCTCCTTTTGCGTTATTAATTGATTTGTCAATTGACAAACGGTTCTCTCGTAAAAAATGGCAATTATAGAGAAAAGCTAAGATTATCATTGTTTACAATAAGACAATAAGAACTTTAGCGAATCATTTTTTTCATTTTCACATATTATTGGACTTAGCTTCGAGATGAAGTTTTAGAAGAGAAATTTCGTGTATCTTTGAATTATTTCTTTTATCTTTGGCAATTATGTTTTTTAATATTATATTTCCGATACACAAATATTTAAAATTTAAAATATTATATAATTTAATATAAAATATTATTCATTATTTAATTTTCTTATTCGGTAAAATATGTCCATATTTTTTTTTTTTTTTTATTAATATCATAGAGTAGCATTTTGATAAAAACGTATTTTTTACATTTACTATACATCAAATTTTCAAATAACAACGAAAATAAGCATAATTATTTTAAAGACTATAAAATCTAAATCTTTACATACGCTTTACATATATTAACAAATTTAAAATATTATCAAATTTTTATGACCGTCTTCATTACAAGTAACTTTCTAATCGTATAAGATCATAATATTACGAAACATTAATTTTCTACAAAACCATAATAAATATAGAAATAAGCAAAAAAAAACAAAAAAAAAAAAATTAAGAGTTTGCAGCGTTGCTGCATCAAATAAAGATCAACATAACTTTCACAATATTCTTTCTTAGTCCTCGCAACTTTTTCCACGTATCAAGTCGAAATCGCTTACCATCTCTCGAGATCAGCGAAATAAAAAGAATGGTCGAACGGAATCGAAGACAGAATGTCGAATTGTTCGTTGGTCATTGACCTTATACGGCATTTGTGGAATTTTCCTATTTCTACGCCTCGCACGGGTATTCTGAGAAAATAAAACGCGAGAGAAGAGAGTATAAAAGACGCGCGTTTCAGAAAAACTATACAAGCGCGCGCTCGCGAGCTGCGGCGTTATTCTTCGCTGTCGCATAATCCGAAATTCATGCTCACCCGCTGCCTGAATGAATTAGTAGCTCGCGACTGTTTGCTTTTCTCCTTCCTTCGCGAAGCGATTATTGTTCACTTCGAGAATTCGTTAACTGGTTATTTTCGAATTCTTTTTCATTTTTTTTTTTTTTTTTTTATACATCCGTCTCTCATGGTGCATATAAGTACCTTATTTTTTTCTCTCGAGACGCGAATTTTCTTATTATAATATTTCGATGAGTTTTAAGAGGGATTTAAAAATAAAAAAAAAAAAAAAAAAAATAAACAAATAGCAACAACTCGATGAAAATGATAATTTTTTAATGTTGTCGATGAGTTATATGTTGTGCGCATATTGCGTAAAATAAAAATTTACAAGTGCGTAGGCGAAATATTCTTAACATTATAAGCGTTTTACAAAATTATGTATGTGCCATGCATTTTTTTAAATATAAATTACGATGAAGAAAAATTTATTTTTTCGAATTTAGAGAATATATTGTTTAACGTATTATTCATAAATATTTTCGCAAAATTTAAAACTATAATAATTGCTGCATACTTTTCTTAAATGATAAATGAAAAATTAAAAAAAAATTAGCTTTCTATGAATTTCATTTTTTTCTTTTATGATATATTGTTTCACATTTCAATAAATTAATGAAATTACAAAAATGAAGATGATTAAACGATTTTTAGTTGACAAAAAGAAAATGGCATTTAAAAATCGACGAATTATCGTACCTATAAATTTACTCGTCGGGCTCAAAAACTTTGTAATAATTATGCCGTAATAAATCACCGAGATTTGAAACTGATTTTTTGAGATTATATTCAAAGTTTGACACGACAAGAAACGATTTTTCTCTCTCTCTCTCGCTCTCTCTCTCTCTCTCTCTCTCTCTCTCTCTCTCTCGCTCTCTCTCTTTCTCTCTCTCAGTCTCTCTCTCTCTTTCTCTCGATTAGAAGAAATATTCAACAAATATTTGAAGAGTTTAATTACAAAAGTTTTGACTAATAATTGTTCGATAAATCATCGAAACGTGCGTGCGCGTTAATGACAATTAATCATGAGACTTTTGCTCGGCTCTGCTCGCTGAGGAATACGTGGAAATTCCAGTTTTTCAATCGTCTTCCGGAAATCGTAAATTCAACTCCCGATGTTTATATGCGTGTCTATGTATATATATATATATATATAAACACGTATACGCACAAATACACGTATGATAAATACTCGTTATTTATTATATTTACATATGCGAAAGATCGAGCGAACGAGTGTATATGCGCACTAATTGATTCTAGCCTTTGACGGACAGCGGAATGCTTAATCGGTAGAGAGACGTTTTTTTTTTTTTTTTGATTTTATGGTATAACCAAACTAGCAAATTGGGCGGATTCAGAAGATTCTCAAGGTCTACGTATATCGTGAATCTAATCCTTTACGTTTGTATTGCGAAAATTTGTATGTATGTGTGTATAACTGCTAACTATTATTGTGACTTAGAAGACTTTTGTCAGAATGCGGGGAGATCATAATGATTATTTATTTCAAAATCTCCTGTTTTACTTATTTTTATTCGAAAACTGCAGTTTTAAGAATTTTTAAGCGTGAGAAAGATTTGTTGATCTCATTCGTGATAAATTAATGAACATTTTTTTTTAATGAAATTAATTTTAATAACAGTCTTATTGAGCACACTAAGCAGAATAATAATACATATTATTTTTAGTAATAAATTATTTATAATAAATGTAGAATCACAATAGAATTTTTTTTATTCATTACAATAATTTTTAAACACAATTTTTGAACTTATTAGATTTTATTTTATCCTGTCTTTGCATAAGAAGCTTAATGTGTTTCAAAATCCTACCTAAGAAGCATAAGCCGCATTTTGAATGATTTAGTCATCGGATGTTTTTATGCAATGAAATATTAATAAATAAGATTATAAGGTGGATTATACAAATGTTATTAGATGCAGTTTGATTTGAATTAAAGTTTTGTTTTATGAATTATGTGTAATTTTTTTTTTTTAATTCGCTACTAAAATATTTTGATTATTTTCTTTTATAATAACTATAAGATTTATATTGTAGGTTTTTAGATATTTCTATAAATAAATTTCAACTCATAAATAAGTAAATCAATAATACAACTTTCAGAAATACTTTAATTTTCAAAAATTAAATCACTAATTTGTAAGTTTTCATTTCATTGAAAATATATTACTTAAGGTTCGTTTTTCCACAAGTCTGAAATTCTTTGTTTTCCGTCAAAAAATGCATTCAATTTCAATTATAAGAAAAAGCTTATCATAACTTGATCCCCAAAACGGATGATAGCTTATAATTATAAGTTTTATACATTTCAAACTAATCTTACCAATCATTGACTATAACAGTATACGAGTCGTGCCTCACGCCAAAGCATTGAAATCTCTAGTTTGTAAAGTCGACAATCATAAAAACGTTCGAGCGGAGCCTAATTTTTTTCCTAATTATCGTTAAAGGCTGTTTCTCGAAAACATTATTATAACCTATTTTGTATATTGTATACTCTTTTATGAGTGATTAACCATTCTTTTGTGTAAAGGTGGTAAATTTGAAAAAACAGAATGAGTTTTTGAATTTTTTATCAGCTCGAGTTCAGTATTTTATAAATATCTTGCGTATTGAATTTCATTTAAATATTGAAGCTAATTTTATAATTGAAGCGTTGATTAATGGAAAACTTGTATTAAAATCACTTTCGCAATGAATATAGAGACTTTGAGAAAATAAAGGTTTTAAACAATAATTCAAGACAAGATTCATTTATCTTAAACAATTTTTCGGCAATCGTATCAGTAAATTTTATCAGTACATTATGTTACGTTTGATAATAGAAATTTTCTTGTTATAGTTATATATGTACATAAAATTAATTCAACTAATTGAATGCTTTTAATAAAACAACAACGTTATATTGAAAAATTTCTATTTTTATTCTTCTTTTTATTGTTACTAGACTTTTTATCGTTACAAAATAATTGTCATTGACAACAATAGATTTATTTTTTATATAAAAAAATTAATCAGTCCTTTAAAACGTAAGATATTAGAAAAATTTTTTGCAGCGTAAAATTTTTATAAAAAGAATTATTTATAAAATGTATTAAAAATAAGAATTATTTATAGTTGAAGTTTTTATAAAGATTTATCAATCCCTTGACATACAATGACGTCTCTGAGACGTCATGTATTTAACGTGCCATGGTAGACTTTGACGTCTCCGAGATGTCAAGAAATCTCTTCGGCGAATACCGGGCAGTATAATATTATTGTATTATCTGTTTCGGCCGTGCATCAATGCTGTTTTTTTTAGACAGTCGAAGATGCTTTCCCCCTCTCAATAATTTAAATGGTATTCTACGGACCCGTCAACGCGCATTTTATTCGTATGTCAAGGGGCTACAATAATTTATATCTATTGTAAAATATGCAAAAATTAAATATTCATAGGTTTAAAACTACGCACACATGTATGTAATTTTTAATTCATTTTTTTCTTCAAAATTTTATAAAAAATAAATTATTGTATCATTTACTTTTGTTAATAAGATTAAATAAAAACGTAATACAACGCAAAATTTGAATCTACATTCGAAAAATTACATTGTTCTAGCAGTTTTTTTTTTCACAAAGTTACATTAAAACGCATCAAAAATTATTCACTCGCTTTACTCGTTAAAATAAAATGAAAAATACTCCATTCTCCGAAAGCAAAATATACAAAACAAGTTTTCACGTTCAACTCATCCAATGATATGCCCGTGTCTGTTAAAAATCTTTCGCCAAGGTCTCGCGATAAAGCTGCACATACAAAAACGAAGTTCATCTAGATCCAACAAGCAAATAAACTCGCACATCTCTCTTTTTCATACGAATTCTTGTCTCATGAGTCGCAAGAAGTATCCTCGCATATCTCATCAACGAATTTGTAAGATCTTTTCTTGAAGCAAAGTTTCCGACTTAAAACGTTACACGAGAAAAATTATGCGAGTGAAGCATTATAAAAAAAATTTTATTCGATAAAAACTGGTATTTATTAGATTTTTTTCCTTAAATCAATAAGTTTAGTGGCGTTTTATATTTCATTTACCTTATTTTGCGTATGTAAAAATAGATTTAGAACAAATTTATTTAAACTTTTAAAATAAATATCGTTGAGAATAAGTACTCAAAATCTAAAACAAAATTTATGACACAACCTTAAAAGTAAAAAAGAAAAAGAAAATTAAATTAAAGCCATACAAAAGAGCATCAGCTGGACCATTGAGCACAGACATGCAGGAAATAAAAAGCCGAGGCACGCAGCCAAGGTGACGGTTAATGGCTTATATACCGGAGTATGTGTACACACATCGATTCGCGCGGTACATCGCCCAGTGCCCATCTGTATAGTAACACAATGAAACGCTCAATGTGATTGCCCCGAGGCGATCATCTCTTTACAACATGGCCTTGGCATACGTGTACGTTTGTCGATCGCCTCTGTGTTTATATATTTATATAAATCTGCGCGTGTGTTTGTATAAACATTTAAGCGCGCGACTTTGTGCGTGAAAAAGAAAAAGAAGGCGACTGTGGCACGGGAGATAAACGACCATAATCGAAGTCGAGCGACCGGATACTCTTTTTTTTTTCGTAATGCATCATTGCTGAAAGGAAAAGAGCTTAGTGCTTATACTATTTACTTTAGCTTTATTTGTACGGATACGTTGGAGCATTTAGTATTTTTTATAGAAATGTGGAGAAATTTTTAACGAGTATCTTGGAAAAGTTTCTTTTGTACACTTGAATATTTGCAGATTCCTTCTATTTTTTTTTTTTTTTTTTTTTTTTTTGATAAAATTTATTATTAAATGTAAAAGTATGAATTAAAAGGTAATTTTATTCTGTTTTATAAATAGTGATCTACTTTATAATCATAGCTGTAATCTAAGACTTCATAAAGTAGTAATCACATTATAATGTAAAATAGGTCACTTTGATAATAAATATAATTGAAATAATTAAATTGCGTTAATTGAAATAACGCAATCAATAAAGAATTATAGTTTTAATGATAATAACGCCTTATTATTACATTGTACTTTACTATATTTTTAATATTGACATATTAAGAAAAAAAAAAAATCTATTACGTAAGCGTTCTTTTGCACTTTATTTTACTTTTCCTATTGGGATTTATCGACGTACTCTGTATATATTACTTTTTATTGTTAAATTTAATACAAATTGCAAAGAGATTTTTTTAACACCAAATGTCAAAGCAATCAACTTTAGTGGTTTGGATAATTTTGCGGTTGACCTTCGAAGTTAATCTCACGGTTTATATACTATATTGTCTATATAATAACGCGCAAAACGATTGCCGACATCTATGATATTACTAATTTTACAACAAATTGACGAAACGTTTTTTTTCTTCTTTTTTTGAAAAACCGTAAAAATTTTTTCGCCAGCAGACTGTGGTTTAACAAAAATGGACACGAGATACAGTCATCAATTTTAACGAGTTTTTATTAAATATCCTAAATAGATTCAATCGACAGATTAATTTTCAATTTACATTTTTTTTTAATTAACGTTTTTCTTTATTGTATTTCTTAACTCATCAATTTAACGAATTGCATTAATAATACAATTCGCATTAATAATTCTAATTATGCATCATGAAATCGGAAGATTTTATAGTTCTTTGTTGACACCGTAGGAATATAGCTTTTAGCAATTAAGAAAATTTTAATATAATTTATTAACTACCGGTATTGGTTGTAAAGATATGACTCATATGCTAATGTGTATTGGAAAATACACACGTGTCTAACGAGAAAAAGCAATGAAAGATGTTGGTATAAAGTGACACGACAGCTTTCGAGTTAATCAGTCAATGTAACAAACTTTATATAACGTCAAACATTAACATATTGACTTGTTATTTTAGAATCCAGGAAAGCAATTCTTAGCAAATCTCTTCTCTGAATTTACACCTTATCGATATACCCCTTTTAGCGTGTCTTGTTTTCTTGTATACGAGAACGTAATTTTGTGCTTTTTCAATATTCTGTCAGCTATCGATGAAAGCGTTTTTTTATTAATTTTCGTAAAAGACACTTTATTCGTAAATTTATTACCTCAACAATAAAAACTCATTCGATCTTAATCATTTTCATCATATTTACTTGTTCCGGTAATTCGAAGCCTGGTATCCGGTATTTGGTACTCAAACACAAAAGAACTGTTTAGTGATCAATTGTACAGCGTGAAATAGCACCAATCAATCTTTGACTAGTGCGACCTTTGTAATAGGACGCGCGGAAAAGCTCAAAGGTGGGGAAAATTGTTCAACGGCAGCCGTTGAAGAGGAAATTTTTAAAACCTTGTTGTAAAAATATTGTCGCTATTGAATATCTTTATTGCTATTCGAATAAACATAGCTAATTATTTTAATCTGAAAAACACGTTTTGATTAAAATTATTCATTATTCATTTCCATTCAAGTCATACGTTGCATAGAATACAAATACCAAATAAATAAACCTCTTTTATAAATGGCGCTATTCATTATAAACAATAACTGTTGAACCATGAAATTTGATACTTTGCAGAAAAACATCCGTTAATTGATATAAAGAAAAAAATATTAAAAAGAAGTCGCCATTGTTTGTAAAATAGATTTGATAGAATAAAAAAACTGCAAGAAAAAAAAAAAAAAAAAAAAAAAAAAAATTATCACAAATGCTAAACTTGTATTACAATACACAGAGCCAGAAACAACTGTCCATAAAACGAAAATCAAGATTCTCGATTACATTTTCCGTAGCCAGAAGGTGCATTAACACGACGGCCTTATTTTCTTCAATCTTTTGTTCACGGTGTAAAAATTTTTTTCGATCCAAAGCACGCGGACGCGTCGCTATCTTCGCCTTCATTAACCTGACACACAAAGCATTCGCGAGAAACTCGAAATGTCGCGTGAAATTAGAGTCGCGCGCGTTGCTCGGCTGCCCGCGACTCGACACACATATGCGATAATGCGCGAGAAGCCACTTACTCGTTATTCTCCTTTTTTATACGAGATCGTTGCAATCGGTGCTAAAAGAAAGCCAGAAGGCAAATTAGAGAAGAGCCGCGGTGTACGAGTATATCGAGACACGATGCGCCGTGATTTTATTGCCTTTAAATCGTAAAATAACGATCTTACGCTTGCTTATGCGCGAGTATTTTTCGTTATTTTGATTTTGATATAATGGTTACTATATTTCTTTTTATCGATGTGAAATAAAAAAAAAAAATATACAGCGTGAGAAATAAGGCGCGTTCTTTGGTGATTTAGTCCGGCAGGTTATTTTTCTTTTTAAATAATTCATGAATGTAAATTTTCTCGTGTCGATTTATTTTCTCAGATTTCTAATACTTGTTTATTATTCCCTTTTTGGTGAATTTAATTCTATAGGTTTCCAGCTGCGATAATAAAATAGTAAAATATATCATATCAATGAATTCGCTAAAAATTAAATTTTGTACGATAAGTTTTTAATTAATCAATATTTCAATCGCTTATTAGTTATTTTATATCGAATATCGAATAATTTTAAAGATACACAAAAAGATTTTCCACCACATTCAAGACTGTAATCATAACAATCAGTACGAAACAATATAACAAACAATTTGACATATATTTATCATATTTCCTTATCGGCAAATAACAAATACCCAAATAAATAAAAATTTAGAACGAAGCAATTTATTTAACATACACCGCACCGATCCCTTCGCATTGCTAAAGAGTAATTTCCTCGGCTGTATAAAGTACTGGGTGCGCGCGCGCGCGCGCTCAACGAAAGAATAGAGAAAACTCTAAATTAAAACGTTATCTCCGCTCTGGCGTCGCGCGAGACCGTGTGCATACTCGTTACCCTCGCGTATCCCGCGCTCATGCGGCAATGTGTTCAATCGTTCGCGTTCTATTCTTTATGTATACATGTATACCTCAACACGTAGAACATTTGCTATATATAAACTCTCGAAAGATTGTATGGGAACTTGCCGGTGCAAGTTTCTTGGTCGCGCGAGCGAGCGAAAACTTGCAACAGAGCGGCCGAGCACGGAAAAGGAAAGACGAAAACTACAAGAGCTGACCCATTATATATGGTATATGTGTATTTGTACGTTTGCGTGCATGTATACATGCAGCGTCGTTGGGAAATACTTTGCCGAAGCCGCTTAAAAGTTTGAATTACCCGAAGGGCTGCGGAAGATTTGAGCGATTCGATGTAACAAATACTTTCGTACGTTTGTGCGAGTTGAGCTAAATTTTCGTTAATAAATTTTGTCGTTCATTTTTTTTTTTTTTTTTATTTTTTTTTTTTTTTATTATTTTTTATAATATCATTCACAATTACGTGCTTTTTACTAACGCTTGGTTAAAATTAGGTGACTGATCTGTATATACATACACTCTAAGGATAACAGTTAACAGCTCGTTGAATATACAAAAGTTTACAGAATCTTTAATGTTTTAATTAGACAATGATAGCAAACTTATGATTAAATATTTAGTTGTAATTATCTTATTATTTATTTTTTAAATATTCTTGGTTGAAACTACTATCAAATAAATATTTGTTTGTTAATATATAAAAATGAAACTAAAATATGAGTTAAGACAGCGAAAAAATACATATTATTTCGGTGCATTACTCATGGATAAAAAATACAGCAGAAAACAATTTCATTGATTTTTATAAGCAAGAGGTATTCGATTTTTGTATAATTTATAATCAAACAGAGTTAAAAAGAATGCGATATTTATTATTTTACGAGATATTTCTCGTATTCTTGATATAAAATTCAATGTCGATATACGAATATATACACATTTACACATAATATACGTATCGCATGCAAATATATATATTTATATTTCGACATTGAATTGTATAATAATATCGTAAATGCATCTTTTAAATTTTATTATACATTAGTAATTTGTTTTTTTAAACTCAAAGTAGCATTACCTTGTAACAAATCAAGTTTTTATATGAAAACGCGCTCACACGCATCTTATATACTATTGGCTTAAGTTTCGTTTTTTTTTTTTTTTTTTTTTTTTTTTATTTTAAGAAATCATAATACTTATACTTTTTCTTTTTATTGAAAGCATAATTCAGCCGAGCGTTTTTATATAAATAAATCTTGAAGGTTCATCGTTATGATTGAGAATTAATAGGTACAGAGTCGTTTTTCTCACAGACTGCTTTTCCATTCAAAGTAATAATTATGCTCTCGAGGTAAAGTAATTTGTCCTTTTGTAAGTGCAACGATGAATTCACCCGTTACGAAAATGTAGATTTAATTATAATGAGAACTCATTAAAAATTAACGTCGCCGTCAAAATAAATCGTGCATGAAAATTATATATAACAAAATTAATAACGAGTAAGGAATTTTATTTATGACGTAGGTTTCATTTATAATGGGTAAAACGAAACTTTCTAAGCCGATCGAATTTCATAAGATATAATAATTCAATTTTTTTTTCTAAGCGCAGACAAAAGTCTTAATTCAATACATTATTATGACACGTCATTTAACGAAAAATACAAATCAAAACAGATTTGAAAAAAAGATGAGAAGATTGTTGCATAATACATAAAGAAATCTTAAAAGAAAGTTTTAGATTATATAATTTTTTTCCTTTTTGAATTTTCTGTCCATCATTATAAACGAATAAGCTGTAGAAATTTAAAAAAATAGTTTATATCAATTCGTTTGCAGAAATTAAAATTAAAATTAGTTGAATAAATAATTTTCTCTCTTGTATTTTATTTCGTCTATGATATACACTACAATATGATATATCGTATCAAATTTCACACCACATGCAATAAACCAGTCATTACTAAAACAAACACAAAATATAAGCACATAAACGATAAATCACTTCAATACCTTCTTTCTCAAATTTCACCATACTTCTACTCAAGGTTTCCAAATTTATAGAAAAATACCGTATAAAAAGCGAGAGTATTAGACGAGAATTAATATTGTCTTAAAAAAAAGATAAATCACGCTTAAAATTACACATTACAAAATTAGAATCGATGTGTCCCATAAATTTCTAGATGCCCTCGCCAGTAGTTCAAGCCGAGCATAGTCGGCCAGATTCGAAACATGCGCCGACGATTCGCAATTATTATAATTACAAGCGATTCTAGCTGTACGTGCCAACGGTATCTGCCTCGCGGGTTTCAGGACCGACGGGTAATATACTCTTTTTCGCTCGTCTTCGCTTTCTCCTTTGAGAGCTGCGTTGTTCGTTTATGCGTTCGCGCGCTTTTGATAATGATAAACGTTTTTTCGCTTTAAGCGCGTATACTGTAGAATTTATAAATCCGACTGCGTGTAATGTCGCGTTGTAAAAAAGTGTGCCAATTATCCCTCTGTTATATAATACCTAATTATATATACTCGAGATTTCTTTTTTTTTTTTTTCAACTAATTTTCATGCTTATTCGTAAACGGGAAGGCAACATGTAGTTTTTAACTTTTTTTTTTTTTGTTTATTTTAAGTATATAAACGATCGAAGAAACGTTAATAGTACGTTCTCGAGCGATTAGTTAGTTATCGGCAAGCGAGTTTAATTGATCGCCGAGTTTTCGCTGATAAATCTACGGCACGATACTAATTAGCGTTAGAACTTTGCTTGTGCAGGCGACGCGATTTTTTAACGCCTCGATACTCGGTTGGTGACATTGAAGAAAACGTTGTGAAATTCTTAGCCGCTAACACGAGGTTATTTTTTATCTTGCTTCAGTTTTGAATTCACACGATGTGAATTATTCACACCGAATTCTGTTTAATTGCGTAAATATTCAGCTGTGTAAATACATATTTTTTTTTTTTTTTTTTTTTTTTTTTTTTTATATGCAGATATACGTTTATATACATTTATACTATACTTTCTAGTTTCGTTTCATTATAAATTCGTTACTCGTAATCTGATTTTTATAAATTATAAGCGTAGGTTAAAATAAGCGCAATAATCAAGTTAAATAAGTTTGCTTTGTATTTTTTTTTTACGTAACACAAGTCTCTAATTTTAGATTTTATTATGCAATCAATAAAAATATTATTTATACAGGTCGGATATTTCAGGACCATTAGATAGATCATTGGAATTTAATTACACACAAATTAGCGTAAAATATTTTATTCTTCGTCGTAATTTTTAATAATAGAGCTATTTTATTTGACTTCTGTTTTCTTTTCTCACTTATTTATTCAATTCACAATACCCGAAAGGCATTGAGTTAAAAATCTCTAGTATAAAAAATTCAAAAGTTAATTTAAAAAACAAATTAAAAGTCGTTTGATTAATTTACTCATATCACGATCTAAATCCATTATCATATCGCTCAATTTCGTGTTGTCGAATAATGCACAAGCAAACAGCTGGATTACGATATAAGAAAAAAAAAAAAAAAAAAAAAAAAAAAAAAAAATAATCGCTCGAAGTCATGAGAATAGGCGCATACCACCTTGCAATACAATCAATTATATGCATTAGAAAATTGGAGTGTATATCAATTTCTGATTTCAAAAGCGTACGATCAATGTGGACAAAATGAAGGAAAAAAATAAAACTACAACAAAAAAAAACAGAAACGATCCGAAAAAAAAAAAGAGCGGGCTGTCGTTCTAATTTTCGTGTGCGTTAAAGAAAACGAGAGAAGGAGAAATAATGGGAGTAATAACCAATAGTATAACGTCAGTATTTTGGCCTTGGTTACAGTTTGTCATGAATACATTAAGCGCACACTTGCTCTCGGGCGAGACGGTGACCGGTGCGCTTATGTACCAACGTTCCGTTTTGCCACTTATCGGCTCGTGGGGAACGCAAGTCATTTTCGTAATATTCCGCTAGCGAACGGGTTCGAAACTTGCTTAGAGTCGAGCGCACATACAATGCATTCTTTTTTTTTTTTTTTTTATTTTTTTTTTTTATTATTCTTGGGAAAAATGAATACCAAGGTAACGGAATGTGTTGTACAATTAAATTTTACGTCGTCGTTAAGACAATTATTTATTAGATCGAGCAACACAGTGTGGAATTTTGTATTTACTTTGTCGTTTAATTATTTGGTTATTATGGCACGCATAAAGATTTTTTTTAATTTTATCGTTTATGATCGCCGATATTTAATGGAAATGTTAGATCTTAATTAAATAATTAAAAAATTTTTTTTTTCCACATAAAATAAATCTATCCAAAATAATTGAATTATCAAATTTTAATTGAATAAAGTAAATTTTTTAATTCAATTTAATTTTATACACAAAAATATAATTAAAAGCACAGATAAATAAAAGGAAAATAATCTTTCACATATAATCTTAATGTATTTAAAATTGCACTTTGCTCTTTATTATTTAACGTGCAGATATAATGTATATCAATATTCAAAAAAACTTGATTCTATAAATTCTATCGAATTAGTAAATTGATTTATAATTTATGCAAATGAATTTTATTTTAAAGTAAAATTCCGTATTTTTACTGGAAAAAGTTATTCTCTTGGTTGACTCAAAAAATTTTATTTTCAATTTTTAATTATTTATCAAGAACAAATTTGAACAGTAATTAACGATAAAATTTGTTAAATCGATAAATTTAAGTTACTCGAAGGCATCGCATGGGCGCATTCATGTATTCCTTAATTATGAAACCGACGATCGATACGTATATATATATATATATATATATATCTTTATTTCCGTCTCTCTCACTTTTTATCTCACTCTTTATAATGATGAATGAGTTTCTAATCTACCCACCTTGAGATAATGGAATTTTAATGAGGATAGTGCCATGCTGTGCAAGCTTCCCAGGAAGATTTTAAAGGATTCACACTTGCATCAGTAGCTTACACAGTTTCTACGTTTAATGATATTTATTTTGTTTGCGCGTGTTATGTGTTTGTATTGCGACTTGAAAGAGAGATAGATAGAGAGAGAGAGAGAGAGAGAGAGGGAGAGAGAGAAAAAACGTTGAAGTTTCTTTATGTTCGCAAGGTGAAATAAATCTATTCGTTCGGCTATAATTTTGGCGCGTTCGACGTTTTTATATCTTTTTCGGAATTCCATGATAGAGGACTAAGCTCGAACCTCGTAAGATTTAATTTGCCGTTATATAGGAAATGCAATAAAACGACTAAATTTCACGATGAATTTGAGGTTTGAATTTACTGTTTCTTCTTTTAATGCGATACAAAATAATATTAATTTATAATTGTATCGAAGTTTGTTTTTCTTTGTATAAATATTGACTCATAACTCGAAATTTTTTATTTATTATGATAAATTTATCATCTTACTGTGCATATAAATTCATTGTGAATAAAGAACAAAGCTTTTTACTTCGTGATTTATATTATAAATATTTATCTTTAGTATGAATTTTAAATATTATATGAAATCCTTTATTTTATTAGTAATTTTGTGCCATTAATTATTAAATTTATGCAAAGGCAAATTCAAAAAATAAGCAAAATAAGAGTATAATGTACTTTTATTTACTTTTAATTATCTTAAGATAATTTTTACACTTAAGTATCTCAAGTGCAGTTTGATAATTTAAAAGGCCATTAACAGCTTACTTGATATTTATTAGTCTATAAATAAATTACTATTACGAAATAATATCATTATTTTATTGCAACATAATTGCAATATATTTTCACAAATAACGCGATGCCTCAATTAAAATAAATTTTCACGGTATATTGTTTTTTTCTCCCCTTTTATTCATCGCCGCGTGTATTTTGATATTCATAGCTTAAAAGATATATTACAAGGAATAGTTAAAAAAAAAAAAAAAAAAAAAAAAAATTGCATAAAATGCGTGTACACCGCTAAAGCATGACGCGATATTTCAATTTGATTTCTACGCGATTGCGAGCGAAACAAAGTTCCGCTATTTCGCAATGTACGTACAAATAG
Source organism: Chalcis sispes (assembly GCA_949987625.1). Lineage (NCBI taxonomy): Eukaryota > Metazoa > Arthropoda > Insecta > Hymenoptera > Chalcididae > Chalcis > Chalcis sispes. The sequence continues at coordinate 23,198,191 of OX465096.1, forward strand.
AAAAATTGCCGACAATAACAAATATCAATTACGCGAGAGCCACTGACGTTCATAAATTCACGGTGTATGAACCAAGTGTATACGTACATGTATGTGCATACATGTATGCGCTTTAATCTGTGACGATTAATAGAGGTGTTTTAGTTGCGTTGTGCATTTATCCTCCTACCTTTTAGTTTATTGTTATAAGGATGTATTTTTAAAGATTGAGAATTACAGGCAGGATAATCGGGACTTATTGTTTTTTGATTCATGAGCGTCGAGGATACTTTTGAAAATATACCAAATCGCAATTTCAAGTATAATATTATTGTACATAACTTGTACATGATTTAGTGTGACATACGCATGAAAAGTAACTGTCGTGTAATTGAATGTATAATTAATGAAATGCTGATAAAGGCTTCAAAAATTTATGGGCTGCTTGGTTAGATCCTGGTATTGCGGCATAAGACTTTTCAAATAACGATCAACTACATTAGGTAATAGTGTAAAATGTTATAAATTGCTTACTTTAAATTTTAATGATTAAATTAAAGTTTGATGATGCATGTCAATAAATTTTGTTGCTAACATTATTTGATGTACATACTAAAAGTGCAACGGAATATAGCAAAATTTCGGTTCTAATATAAATATTAGTTTAACTTTTAATTTTTTTTTTTTTTTTGTTTTCAACAAATGTACAAAAATTGATCAATTATTTTAAAATGTAAAAAATATAAATATTATTGATATCAAATAAATAATATTACGTAAGAGAGCGAAAAATAAAATCGGAATTTATTCTGTCGCTTTTAAAATCTGGTACATGTATAAACATTAAATATGCATACATGTACATACGTACACGTAGATACACTTTCTAAGTCGTTATCACGATAAATTTTTATCTTTTTATTCGCATTGGAAAATAATAATTTTTATCATCATCTAATGAGGAAACAATAATTTTTCCCGAAAATTTTTGCGAATAATAAATAGCGCATTACGTAAACGCGAGTACATAATTAAACGAGCGCGAGGTATTAAAAAAAAAAAAAAGAAAAAGAAACAAATAATAAAAAAAAGCGAAAGAATCAAAACTAAACGTTTACCATTTTCCAACTCGCGCTTTTCTCGATGCACACCGCGGAAGTAACTTATCTTATCCATTGCGGCGCATCTTGCGGAAATAATAATACATAGAAACGAGAGGGCGCGATCGAGCGTAATTGTCTGCGTTTAAACACAAAGAATAACTCACCAAAGGTGCTGTTAAGTTTCGTTTCTTCGAGGCGACTCGAGCGAGAAAACGCGACTTTAAATATACGGACACACGTGTATATATACTATATATATATACATATACACACGTGTATACATTTAAACGAACTAAACGAGCTCTCGTTTTTCATTTGATGCTCGCGGGAAGAAAAGTAAGCGTCGTTCCCGAGAGCAAAAGCTTAACAATGGATAATCCTTTTCCGTATCCGACTCGTCGTTTATTTTTTTTTTTCTTTTTTTTACTCCTTTTTTTATTCCTTATTTCTTCTAAGTTTTTATACGTGCGGGAATCGTGATGCGGTAAAGGCCAACGAGCGACTTTCGATTACGCGCGAGTTATCGCAGACATAACTTCTTGTATGTATATATATATACTTGTTGCTGTATATATAATTCTATAGTTCTCATTTATGACTTTACGAAATGACAGGAATAACGATCGACAGCTGTTGGCGTTTATGCATACGTACGTATCGGTACGCGCATGTATTGAATTCATTAAAATTCGAGCTAATTATAGTAATGATTGCAAGTGCAGATTGCCACGAGTCATTATTGATCTTTATTGCACTTTTTAAGCACACCGGAGATGTTGATGTTGTTGTTGTCGACATTGCCGACGTGTGGATTCAAATTGTTTGCCGTTGCTTTATGTATAAACGTAATTTATATGTTTAATTACTATTTAGCTCATTTGAATAATTTATTTTTCTTTGTTAAGTGAATTCATTAGATAAGGCATAAATTAGAATTCTTAAAATTGTACCATTAGATTGACATTAATAAAGTTATATACATAATTGCACATTAGATAATTACGAGGAAATAAGGTTGGTATAAGCAAACAATCGAATTATTAACATAAATATCGATCTTATAGATTAAATCAAGAATAAATAATGCACAATATATTTTATTATAAAATTGCTTTTCTAAATTAAACAATTATACAAAAAAAAAAAAAAGAAAAAAAAACGCACGCACACGTATAGCTTACAGTATCATCTATCGAGACAAAATGTTTTCTTTAATCTGAAAAAGTTCACTAACGAACTTCAAACCGGTTCAATGATCCGTATTAATATCTCGCTAACTACTTTTTTTTAAGCGTAAACCAGTATTTATTTTACTTTCCCAAAAAAAGTACTAAGCGCACTGTAATTCGTCGAGATTTAACTGCAATTTAACATTACGAGCGTTTAAAGGCAGCGATCGCACCGCTCGGTACTAATTTGAAGCGCTCGAATCTCTCGAAGCGTTATGCAACTCGTCCATCGGTTTTCGTTTCCCTATAAAACTTACGGAGTGCAATTTATTAAACGTACAAAGTCGATCGATACCATTATCCGAATTTATAACTCTTATACTAAACTCGCGCTCACCGACGGTTAAGCATCACGGTAGAGATTTGTTATAAAATGCGTGTGCGCACGTTTTTATCTATGCGTTGATACCGATTAAACATATCGCGACGAGATACGACGCGCACGCATCTGTTTCTATTTTAAATGTTTGTGTATACGGGTACGTAGATGTGTTTGAATTGTATACGTACGAGAGAATCGAACCACTCGCACGTTCTCAATTACGTCATTCTTGTATGCATCATGTACATAGCTCCTACGCTACTTTTACTCCGTAAACTCGCCGTTACCGCAAAGCAGCGCAAGAGCAAGAGAAGTCGAGCAGCTCTAGATATCTACGATATAGCGTGAGAATTTTTCATTGATTGAAGCTTTCACACGTATGTTTGTGTATATGTGCACGTGTTCGTGTATGTGTGTAAGTGTGCTTTCATGTGTGTAAGTTTTTACACATAAATAAAACCACGCGTACGTCTAGCAATATGTCCTTTGAGAGATCTTGCGGCGTTGTGTATAAGTTTAAACGAATATGCAATTACTTTTTTTTTTTTTTTTTTTATTTGCGGGATAATTGCAACTTTTTGTGTGCGCGTATACGAGAAATAATATACTCGTATAATATTAGACTGTCAAAGTTAATGGTTGAAATTTAGAAAGTTTAATATGCTTAATAAATTTATTTATTTTCGTTGCAGAAAATATTTGCAGATATAGTAAATAATGAAAATCATTGCTATGAATATTGTTTCATCAAGGAAATATTTTAGAAAACACACTTTCTTTACATTATTAGCTTGTAAAATATAATAAATAACTTGTATTTTATTTGACGTTAATTATGTAATGATAAAGTTTATGCTCATAAACTAATTAAAATTACGAAGTTCACAGTAAATATTATATTTTGAAAATATGCTATAGAATATACATTTAAATACTGAAAAATTGAATTTAAGTATAGTTCAAAATCAAGTAAACTATTAAATTTACTAATTTGAATTTTTTCTCATTGTATATGAATAAAATTATCAGCATTATGTAATTATTAGTGAAAGCGGTTGCTAAATTATTTTTACGTTGTTTAATTTTTACATTAAATCGGTAAAATTTTTTCATGTAATTTTTATCGAAATTTGAATTGAGGAATGTTGAACGTTCAACCGATTTTGAATTTCTAATTCTGCGTTTGGAAACAGAAAGCGATCGATACGTGTGGAGATATTTAGATAACTGAGAAATAAAAGAAACGTAAAAAAACATATCGTACGAAAGCGAAAGAACGTGAGACAAGATTGTTCGGTTAGCTAGGTATTTCTTCCTGTAGCTTTCGCGAGCGACGTCGAAAGATATTCGGTTAACGGGTGAAAAGCGGTTATATGCGCCGGTAATGCTGCGAGCTAAGCGCGGCTACGAGAGACTTACACAATTGACGGGGCGGCTGCCGTTGTTATGTAAGTTCACGATAAATTTTAGTTGGGACAATTGCAATTGTTTCTTGCAAATTGATTTTCACTTTTTTTTTTTTTTTTTTTTGTTTTTGTTCCTACTCTTCGTAGCTAGAGGAGCCATTTGCACAGACGGGGGGAGGGACTCATAAAAATTTAGACCAAATTGAAGGTAAATTTGGTAATTTGACGATAAGTGCAAATATTAAACCTACAAAGCAAGTTTTGGTTAAGTAAAAATAAGACGGTGTCTTTGTGTTATTAGGCTTTGAATTATTTTGTTTATTGACTCGAACAAATAAGGAACTTTTAATGCTGTCGATTGTCAAATTATGTATCTTTCAACGGTACTTATATTCATGCTCAAATAAAAACAATATCTTGAATTCATAAATCCAACTCGTCGATGACAAATAAATGTACACCAAAAGAAACATGTTATAAATTATTATGTCGAAATAATTATAGATTTATTACATACAGCAAAGTTATATTCGCAGAATATTGCACGCACTAATTTTAAAAATAGATGAATTAACGACCAGATTTATGCAGGCATTTTGAAAGTTATCGTTTAAAAATAAAATTTTAAGATACTTACTCCGTCGCCTTGGGCTTGATAAAAATGCAAAATCAATAAATCTTTAAATAATTTAAATGCATTAAATAACTTGCGGGAGCCTATCGATGTTAATAAGTTCCTTAAATATTATATTTAACAAATTAAAAAGATAATTACAATTAAACGGCAGTAGTTAATTGACGTAAGGACGATAAATTAACAGAACGTGTACAATATTTGACAAGTTACCTATGATTTAGACTATTCGATGGCGAAGGAATAAAAAAAAAAAAAAAAAACAAGCTCAAACCGCGAACTCTAATCATAAAACGAAGTATCTTAAATTTGTCTTGCATGAAAACGAGTAATTTCGCGGCATTGTCCAATAACCATAACTTAATTCAATCCTCGCAATTAAATTATCTGAAAATAATAAAATAATTTATCTCATGGCTCATATACACAGCGAAGAAAGAGAACCATTCATCATCCATTACACGTTGTTTTAATCAAACGCGCCTTACGATGCAATAAAATCCTCGGGATTTTCGCCGACCCCGATTGACCTCGAGATAGCTATAGCTCTCGCTTCCTTAATTCGAGCACGATACACGATAGAACGAACCGATTCATTCTTCGTCCGAGAGATCATCTTCCGCCTTGAGTGCCGCTGTGTTATTCGTACGATCTCTAACCTGCTGTTTAGTCTCGGTGCACAACGACTTACCGGTTCGTAACGTAATCGCCGGGTATCGGAACAGTCGCTTGCTCGCGTCTTGGTTATTTCGTCGTATTTCGCGCTAGACCGTTTTTTTTTTTTTTTTTTTTTTTTTGAACCATTGTTTTGCTCGTACGAATACACAATCGAGACGAGCGAGCGAATACGGCCACGGATGAACGCTAATTCGGCGGAATAAAACTTTCCTTCCGGGATAGGCGAGCGGCTAGTTGCGTGTGTAGGCTTTTCTTTGCGCGGTGTTTGTATTCGTGGACTCCCGCGTTCTCGCTTGCACGCTTGCGCGCGTGTGTTAGTATCGAAAGGTACGCACGGTTATTGTATTTTTTCGTTTGCCGCTGTTTTGCAAGAGGATTTCGAGTGTCAGGCATGCATGAAGCCAATTACGTGAAGGTTAGTTTCGTTTTGACTTTATGGTTGAAAGTTTTGTTTTGCCGTTTTTCTTTTTATTGCGGTTCATTTTTTTTCCTTTTCTTTTTAATTGAAAAAAAACTGTTGTAAAATTGTTAAATAATCGATTAAATTTAAGCAATATATCGAAATAAATGAAATTCCATTAAATTTTATCAATTTATAAATATTAAATTATTTAAATGATATAAAAAAAAAAAAAAAATAATAAAGAATAATTATTTAAAATTAAATTATTTTTATTCTTTAAATATGAAAAAAGTATTTATAATCTAACAAAAAAATTCGTTATTAAAATACTATATTTTTAATCATTAAAATAAATATTTTTTTCATTTATTTTGTATGAAAAAATTATTACGTTTATTTTAATACTACAAATTATCAGCGAGAAAAAGATTAGATGCTGCTAATTATTGTAGCACAATACTTCCTTATTAACTGATGTTTACATAATTTTACTTTCAATGATCGTTCTATTTACACATAATGAGCGTAATAACATATTATCTTAAAATATAATCTATATGACATTATAAAAATTATTAAATTTTCTTTTGATATCTTTATAAGGAATTTAATTGATAATAAGATTATTGAATAAAAATAAATTAAAAATAAAAATAAATTCTTACGTAATACATCTGTAAAATTAAATCAAATCAAATGAAAAACGTAAAAAGCATTTTAGTAATATTAAGTTAAAAATTGATATTAAAAAATGAAAATTACAACACAAAAAATTAAAAAACGTAAAGTATTTATGTAAGAGAATGGAAATATTTTTTAACATAAAATTATACTTTCATTAGAATTTCTAACAGTGTTAGATTCTTTAAATATAAAATATAAAATTTTTTTTCCAAGCAGGTTAAACATTTACGTAATAAATACTACTAGACTGCAAAAGAGTACTGTATTTAATTAAAATTTTTAATCTTGTTTACCTTTTTTTTTTTTTTTTTCATTTAACGTTTAAATTTTCGTTATTTATATACCATTTCTATAATACCTACCATACTGATTTCAATAAGAATACGTTTAAATCAATTAAAATATGTGACATATGAAAGATAATTTACCTCGTAATTAATTATTCAGTTATGTACTATTCAACATGTTTATTACTTCCTTTGTAAATCATATCAGTATGAATAATATGTAATTAAAGTCATAAAAAAAAATAAACAATGATAAAAAAATTTTATTTCTATTTGCTGTAATTAAATATGTTAGAAATATTTTTATAGTTTAAAGAAAACATTAATGTTCCATTAAAATAGTATGATATTAACAATATATTATGTTTATTAAAACATTTTTTAGTTACATAAATATATTTACCACTTAGTTGAACAGTGTTTATTCAATATTGTTTTAAAAAATACTTTAAAGTCGCACGAGTAATTACAATGCTTATCGAAATTTGAATTTATTAGCGTTTATATTTTCATCCGCTTCAATAAATTAAATTTTTTTTTATTCAAATTATATTGGGTTGATTAAAATAATAATAGTTTTATCACGGTTTGAATAATGTATATCAAACAATAATTGCAATGGCGCAAATAAATCACATTTAGAGCGTTTCAATAAACAACTTTCTATGCTCAAGTCACACTCAAGTCGAAACGATATCGATTCAAGCTTAAAAATGGAGATTAATCGTTTATTATACAATATTAAAAAGAAATGCAGCTTTCTCTTTTATCGACCTATTGATAAATATGAAAGCAAATAAAGTTAATCTCTTAAATTTGTCAAATCATCAATGTGTTTTTTGTATTTATACCTTCCACAGTTGTTTCAAATTCATCTCATGAAAGCTTAGATTCATTACGAAGTAGCTAACGGTTTAATCGGGTGTGACAAAGAGTTACGCAACTTCAAGGTTTGCCGGTCTAAGCAAGAATTAACGTTATCCATTTATTGTTAAGACCATCATCGATAGTCATTATTCTTATTTTTTATTCCCCTGTTTGTCTCAATCATTCTTTGTTCGCGTAAGAGAATACACAGACTTGCAAAAATTAAAACTCGAAGCTGCTTATTTTTCAATATATTTGAGATTAAAGCAAAAATTTAATAAAATTATAATATCATTTATAGTATTTGAAGAATTATTTGCCATTATTTATGATTTATTATATATAATTATGATATATAATGGCTATTTATTATAGATTATTGGCTATTATGTACATTTTTTCAATATTGCATGAGTATAAATGATAAATTTGAACTAAAAAAACTTTTTTTATCAAGTTTCATTCAAAATACAATTTTATTAATGCCTTGATAGCTTATAAAATTTGTTAAAAATTATACATTTTTATAGAAAATAAAATGTTGCAAGTCGAGTATTTTTTAATATAATATATTCAATAAAATTAAATTAAAGCTTTTGAAAACTTTGCGTTTTTGTATTTTAAAAACTTGAATAATTCTTAATAAATTAAATGTAAGATAATAGAAGTAAAAAGTGATCATTTTATCGATAAAAGTGCTCGATATTACAGGTTAATAAAAACGAAAAAAAAAATTATTTATAAAAAATCAGAAAAAGAAAAACAAATCTTGACAGAAGCACGATAAATGGGAGTAGAAGAAAAGAGAGAGAGAGAAAGAGAGAAAGAAAATTTATGAAAAAAAAACAGAGTGCACGTGCTCGATGCGCCGATTGCCTATGCAACAGCACGTGTCGCTCGATGCGTGTCGCTCGGTGCGTGTCGCTCTTCCTTCTTCTTCTGCGGATCCGTTAACGCACGGTGTCATTACAATTAGCGGGCACATTAACGCGTCTTCTCGCTCGCTTGCGCGTCTCGCTTAACAATGCCCTCGGCCGATATGTATACATAAATTGCTCTCGACTCGCGTGCATCCTGAACATTGGCTTTACTCCTCTACCATGTGTCTATGCTATATGCAATTCTGGTGAATCGTGAGAAAAGAGCTGCAGATTTAAATGTATATACATTGACGTTTAGTTAGAAGCGAGTTGTTAACGCACGGAAACGAGCTTCTTTTCTTTTTTTTTTTTTTTTTTTTTTTTTTTTTTATTTTTCAAAGTTTTACGAAGCGATTTTCTTGGTATATTGGAAACGTTGGATTGATAATGGGATTCATTACTTAGAAAAGATTGAATTGATAATAGGCCTATTTACAAAGTAGTCGTTACCATTATTTTTATTTTGCTAACATCTCGCATTTGAGATTTGTACTTTATGCTTTAGTTTTAAAATTATAAAATCGGTATACGTTTGATGAAAAAAAAATTTTATATGATTTTTATAATTTTCAAAAAACAAAATTTCATAAACATCTCTGAACACGTTCGGTACCGTATTTTTTTTTTTTTTAAGACTTTTCATTCAGGTTACGTATATACTATTTTACACTTTTACGATTGAATAAAATGTTTTCGCCTTTCACAATTATTCAATAGCACTAAATTATAATTAGTAAGAAAAAATGGACGCCCCAATGCTATAATAAATGCAGAATTTATGATGCTAAGATATCTATATTTGATTCTACGATAAATTTTTAAAAAATTCTTCGTTTTTTAATAAGAATTTCAAGCGGCTTCAAAGAAAAAATCAATATCAATAATATATGTATGTATATATATATATATTAAATGAAAATTGAAATAACGAATAAATATATGTAAATTAGAATATTTTTGAACCAACTTTAAATGTTGAATATTGTAAAATACTACGAATACTATATATAAGAATGACAAAACGAAGCAGTGATTATAAAAATTCTTGAAAGCATAATATTTCTAAATTTGGCCCCTTTTGCATACAATGGAAAATGTTAAGGAAAACTCGGTTAAAGCTTGCAAGCTAACGCAAAGTATAACATATATACGTATACCATAAAGATATGTATTATACCGATATCAGCGAGACTTTATTTGCTGAACGTAGCACTTATCTACTTACGTGCATATAAATATATTCCTCGAAATGTCTCGTAAAGATAAGTTAATTTTTCTTTAACTTTATATACAGTTTAGTAGACTGCACTTATAGCTAATGTTTTTTTTTATTTTGCATTTTATTAAAATATTCAGCTTGAAAGACTTAAATTTCCAAACATATTTTTGTTTTTTTTTTTTACATGTATAAAGTAAATAGCTTTTCTTTCTAACGCAATAAATTTCATTTTATATAATTCAAGAATTTAAGTTGACGACATTGTAATCAGAGACAATGGCGTTTGATGAAAAAAAATTCAAACGCGTTTGAATTTTTGAAATATTCGCATCATTGTAATTCTCATGATTATATCATATTATAAAATTTTTTATGGAATATCAACGTAGATAGTTCGAGTAAACATTAATAATTCTTAAGCTGCGTACATATAACGCATAGGAAAGTAATATGCTTATTTTGGTATATTTATTGTTTGCGTTACAATCGAGCTTACATAATCGCGCGAGAGATTGTGATCTTGGTAATTTATTTGCAGAAATTGCAATGACTTTTCAATATCTCGTTATGCTTTGGTAAACGTCGATAAATAAACATCAAACTAAATAGCATTTTTCACGATAATTACAATTTCACAGTTAAATTGCAAAAAACAAAAAAAAAAAAAAAAGAAAATATAAAGAAATATACAACGATATCGAAAAAAAGCTCGTCTTTTTCGTTCGCATCTCGTAAAAATTTAACGACATCTTGCTCAATAATTATTACCATTTATCGAATATTATATACACTAAACGAGATTATAAATTTCTGCAAAATGTCTGATAAAGCAATTGCAATAACGGCGACAATAATTTTCTCGTTTTTGTTGTTTGTTTACAGCGATGTGGCGCAACCCACCAGGAATTATCTTCTACAAAATGATTCGCATCCTCGTCTTCCTGTGCGTGGCGATCCTTCCCTTAGCAAAATGCAACAAGGTAAGCACTGCTTGTCAATCGTTAATGCGTTAACGTTGATTAAAATAATTTTTGCGCTGCAATATCACCTGGCAATGAAAATATCCCGGATTTTAAAATGCGAAATTTATAGACGAATGAAAGGAGAAAAAAAAAATCCATGCCAACTATTCGAGCAATTATTTTAATTTTCACAACGAATCAAACTACTAGGAATCAATTATAATTAACATTAGATGTATAATTTATTCAAAATAAAATAACGTCGGTTAATTGCGGGAATCTCAAATGAAGCATCGAAGTAAGGAACTTTCTAAAGGAAACAAGGTTATTTTTATTGATAATGACTTTAATTTTAATGATACTTATATCGCGAAATATATTTTTAATATTTAAGATCAAAAATGATGATCGATAAAAGTTTATTAACGCGCATTTTCCGATAAAAATTTTGCGGATTTCAAAATTAGCTTTCTTTAATAGAATAGTTTACTGTTATTCAATTCTACTATAATCGTTATTTTCATCCTAACCATTTCCTTATTTATCGGCGAATTGGTTTTAAATTAAATACATACGTAAATAATGTATTTTCTATACAATTCATATATCGCGTGCATACACAGCAAGTTCACAAATTTATTTTAAAAAATAAAATCAACATAGTCCGTAAAAACGTTTACAATCTTAAAAACTAGTCAATATTAACAAGTTTCACATCGCCAATATAAAATCTTCATCTGCCAATTGTTTATTGCGAAAATCCAGCGTTTTGTTGTTTATCATCATTACCAATACCTTGCATTCGCATCCTCTCTCTCTCTCTCTCTCTCTCTTTCTCTCTCTTTCTCTTTGTTAAGCGCAAACTATGCGTTTCTCAATTGACGCTATATAGGTGTGAGAGTAGAAATGTCGCGAGAAACAATCAAACGGGCTTCAAACCCGAGCTGTATAAAATTCAATTTCTCTCGAGAGGTGCATCGGAAAGCTGTTGCTGCTGTCTCGTTTTCTTCTCTTTCTCTTTCGTATACGATTCCTTTGTTACATTCCGCGATAGACGCTTTCTCTCTCTCTCTCTCTCTCTCTCTACGCCTCTTGTTCGCTGTTTCTCTACGGTTAAGTCGGAGATATATTGTATAGATATATTATACGTATGTTTATTTATATGTATACGTAAACGCTGCCGATCTTCTCTATCTCGAAGTTCTCGCTGACGCGAAAGCGACGATTAAGATAATTCGCGCAACCGAGTTTGTCTGTATATGTATGTCAGGGAAATGATCGATTTTACATGTAATTATTTTTGATTTGTTTTTATCTTAAAAAATGTATACTTTTCACAGTTTTCTAAGATACATATCAATTATATAATTATGACAAATAGATGCAGATAGCGATCCGTTAAACGCGTCAAAGTTAATGCTATGTTAATTGATTTTTTAAGTTTAAAAGTACTCTTATTTATTATATAAAATAAATAAAAATCGAAATATGAAATGAATAAAAATGTTTGTTATTGAATATAGCATCTACTTAAAAAATTTATCGAACTGATATCCTACAATTATGCAATAATATTTAAAGTTGCGATTTGAATTACAGTATATTTAAAAAAGAATTATAATTTTTTATCCGCGAAAATACGAGTTAAACATTAATTTTATTTATTTTTTTTTCCGCGAAAAGATATAAGACAAACTGCTCGAGCTCGAGCGAAATCCGACTCTCACGAAGATTAGATACATTCACAGCGCGTTATTTATGTAAGCACACCGTTCGCGCGCCTCAAAACTAAGATTACCATTACAAACAAAGGTAAAAGTGTGAAAAATCCCTTCCCTCGCTTTTTACCCAAGTCTCGATACGATTAAAAAGAAAGCGGAGTGTGGGATGTCAAATGAAAAAGAAATAGAAAAGAAAGAAGGAAGGTCCGCGCGGGCGTTTCACATAGCAGATCGCAATTATACGTCGCGTCACAGGTGCGCGCTAAACAATGGCTTCGACGCTTTTACACGGTATATACCGGACTTCATAGCGTCGTTCCTCTCGACGATAAGGATATATAGAGAGAAAGAGAGAGAGAGAGAGAGAGAGAGAGAGAAACAAAGCGGTTCTCTGGGCAGGACTTTCTCGCACTCGGAACGGATAGGAACGGAGCAAGAGACTCGGCTTTATGTTTATCGCCGATCCGTGATCGAGTTCTGCTGCGGGCCGCGGCGCAACTCGTGAAAGCGATCGACCTTAGGAACGTTGCCCGATATCTACGCCCGCCCGGATGAGAGAACGAAAGGAAAATAGTAAATGTTGCTCCCGTTGCCCCGTCTCGCTGTTTATGTAGATGTGTGTATGCGAGAGCCATTCACTACGCCGTATGCGTGTGTGCGCATAAACGAATCTGTCTTTACTAGCGTTGTACTAGTACGAGTATGTCAAAATTTCAAGTTGCGCATATGAATTATAGGATATACGCTATAGAATTTTTTTCACCTGCACGATCGATAATTAATACGGAGTGGTGGATCGTTGTGTTAATACATATCTTTTCGAATGTAAATACTTACCGCATACCCGTAGAAGATATTATTGCCTCGAGTGCGAGCCTCGAGGAAATTTTCTGCATAGCCAACTTCAGTCATCCAAGCAAAGATGATAATTAGTTTGCGCGTAAAAAATCGAATTCGTATATTTTTAGCCTCTCGCGCATTGGCATCGAAGACTAAACGGGCTTTTTAAAATATATTTTAACGCGTTGACTCTCGTGTAGCGCGCACTCCAGTTCGAATAATGCATTTGTAAAATAAATGAATGGGTAGTAAACACTGCCCTATAAGAATGGAAAAATTTTAATGTTTTACCAAGGTATTTAACTCTCTAATGGTACGGATTCTTTTCGAGCCAAGGACATTGAAAGTTGAAGGAGTTTGCTTTCTTAGAAGCATCCGTGAATCGACGCGAAAATTATTTTTAGTTTTAATATCTTTATCGCTTGTGCATTTTGTTGAAAATATATCTTATTAAAATCCTAGAAATATTTCATTTTATTAATTAATACTGATTATTTAAATTTATTTAATTTCGGTTCAATTTAGTTTCAAAATCTATAATAAACTATTAAGTTTATATGTAACTATTTACGAAAGTAATACAGCTGTTTGTTTATTAAATGTTACACCTAACATTGCTTACTTTATGAAAATTTAAATTCCAAATAAATTTTATATTTTTTATTTGAATATTTTTATAATACGATTTTTAACGTTTTATTATAAATTAATAAATATTAATAATTAATAACATTAATTAATAGCTGGAGTATAGTATCAATAAAATTATTAAATCAAGATCGGGAAAGAAAAATGAATACTTTTAATTGATCGCTGCTAATTTCCAGCATGACATTTGAAAAATATAGTTTTAAAACCTCGATGTCATCAGACGAAATAATTAAACTTTTCCATAAATATAGAACGATACTTTATATATTCAAATATAGATTTAATTAATTAGCTTTAATTTTTTCAAACTTATTACCATATCGGCGATATTAAAATATAAATTTAATATAGTACCGTCAATTAGTTTAGTAATCGAAAAATTATGCCAGTTTATTTTATCTAAATAAGACATAAGCATTGATAAACAATCACATATGTATTACACATTACTATTTATTTCTAACGAATCGTGAAATTAAATGAAGCCATGAACGCAATTTAAATATTCAGATTCTTCTTCAAATACATTCGAGCCATTTCGTAACCTATAATTTACTCGACATAAATAAATCATCATTTTGAACAGTTTAAAAAGTTTTCATCATCGGTGTTTTTTTACGATTTTTATCAACGCAATATTGATTACGCATGCACCAAACCTTCTCTCGCATCGTTTGAAATAACGTTTCACCGTAACACATACATTCATTAGTTCATCATTTCCCGTAAGTTTCGGGATCTTGTGTGTACGATGATAACGAAATATTCTTGTTATTTGTTTTATTTCGTTGATAGGCTATTAATATCTGGCAATAAAACTTCACTGGTTACAGTGATCCAACATGAGTGAGTACAACATATGTAAATATACACGCGTAAAGTATAAATCTTTCTCTTCAATAGGTGTTCCATTATCTATGACCAAATTCCAGCTGATCGCACTAGCGGCTTTCCAGGACGAAGCTAAAGCGAATCGGGCGCGTGTGTTGTGTGCGCGGTGTGAATTTGGCCGCTTTGTGCGAAATCAAAATAGCGCCAAATGGCGTACGTTGCTACGGAATCACAAAAGATCAATGGTATCTTTTGGGTCAATGCCGAGAGTTTGCTTTCGCGAGCGCGCGAGTGTGCGATCGGTGAACTTTATTGCCGTTGATGTTGTAACCGTGAGTTTCTTTTTTTTTTTTTTTTTTCTTAGCCGTATAAAGCAAGTGAACGGAAAAAGAAAAAAATGTATTGGACGTTGAAAGCCATTAGAATTATTTTAAAGTTGTTGCAGCAATGTACTAATGTACCGTTACCTTTGTTTTAAAATTCATCCGTGAATAAGTTGTAAACTTTTTAAGTGCGCTATAAAATTAGATTTTACTAAATAATGTTAAAGTACTTGTGAAGTATAAATTTAGTTGACGATAAGATTGGGAAAATTAAATTTTCATAAAACTTTTATATTTGATAAAAAAAAATTTTATTGCACTGTTTTGATAAGTTTAGGATATACGATAGATTCATATTATTAACATTTATAGTGTAATATTCTTTTTTGAAAACTAACTAAATAACATTATACATCGTTGGCAAATGATACTATTGATTTCTTTGTTTAGTCACGTGGATTTGTTAAACACATCTTTGTAACAAAAAAAAAAAAAAAAAAAAATTATTACCTTGTAAAAATGAAAAGTCAGTTAATGTGAATCATAAACTGATTATTTATTCATGCAATCGATTTCATTATATAAGGTACATTAAACATTACGATCTTAAAAAAAATTCTATCTTTCTAGTATTCTTTGTCCGTGCAGATTTTTTTTCTTCACAAAAGATTTGTTCGAATGACTAGTAATGCTTTCTTCGTAATTCTTCATAACCGTCTGAATGATCCATTGAACTGTCTCTTTTCGTTTGGCATACGTTAAGTGAAATTTCCGTCACACATAAGCCATAGTTTTGATTAGCTGAGAGTAAAGCGAGGGCTATCCATAATTAATGATACGTACATGTGAGATTTAATTGACCATTATTAATTTGCTTCCGAGACGATGTCGTAAGGCTGAATGAGAATCCGGTTGAGATGAAACGACAAAAAATACAGTGGATTATTAATGTGCGACTGATACGATCGATTTTATTCAAATTTGCGTTCGTTCGAAATTGCACATTTGACGAAAAATATACGGCCGTTATATTCGCTACGGTTTTCGTTTCAAATAAATTTTACATTTACAAAACACATAAATTTTCGATGATCAGCTTTTGTTAAAATAATTCACTTAAGAATAGTAATAATTTTAAATGTTTTACGTGTAAATTTAATTAGTGAAAGTGAAATTTATTTTGAAAATATGTTACTTAATACTAAAATAAATTCGAAAAAAGATATTCTTTTGATATTTACAAAACCAAAAAAATTCAATATAAATTATATATTTTATGCATAATTGCAGTTTAATATAGTACAGTATGCATAAATCAAAAGAATTTTTATTTAAAATATAAATTTTATTGTTTAATAAGCATAAAGAACTAATTATTAATTACAATAAATTTTTTCTGTATTAAAAATGTTTAACATCGCGTCCTCAATTTTTCATCTAAATTTTTCCTATTTAAACTATAAATTCAAACGTATTCAGTAATCTCGTTAAATAATGTTAAAATAAACGATCTTGAATTCCAGAAACATCTTAAAATTTTCCGTGCACGTGCCGCACTAAAGTCGGCAAATAAATTGCGGAGTATAATTATGACATTACCGCGATTATTTGAAGAGAAAAAAGTGTACGACATTACGTCTTCTCTGTCTACTAGATCATTGCCAGGTGCTTATACAATGAAGCACAATAGCGGAATAAAAAGCAAGAATAACCAACAGACGGACTAATCTTTGATTAATGATTAATCGTTTTTTTTTTTTTTTCTCATTTAGATTCACGAACATATGACCAGGGAGGAGATGCTGACGGTATTCCAGGCGGGCCACGATTCCGGTGAGACAAGAGTTGAAAAAAATATTGTTTATCGCGACAGATAACTAAGCGCTGATTTTGATATCTTTTCAATTTTTTGTTTTTTCTATCGTTTTTTTGCAATTGATTATTGATTTAAGTTGGCTCGCATAAATTTCGAATTTTTTTAAATTTTAAGTAAAAAAAAATTTTAAAATTGTTTGATTATTTTATAATTATATGTATATATGAGAATACATCTGAAGTGCTATGAAAAGAGGCATAATAATAATTATAGATGAAAAATGTATGGATAAATATAATAATCTAAACATATTTTTTAGTCGTTTAAATAATAAAATAGACACTTGAATCCGTAAAGACATATATTACCGCGTATAAAAAAATACAAGAACACATCAACTCACTCTTAAATTCACGATTGCATTTAATTTGCCCCTTTAGATATGCCGACAATCAGCAGCGTATAATCTGCTTAACTTATAATCAATTCTTCTTTTTGTTGTTTTTATTAATTTTTTTGACTATTCGATCTAACCCGCCAACTGTTGTATCATGTCTCTCTCTCTCTCTCTCGCGCGCTTTTACCACTCGAAGACAAAGATGCGCGCAAATAGATAAGACAGCACGAAAGAAGAAAAATAAGAATAAGGAGGATAGAGATAGATAAATAGAGAAAGAGAGAGAGAGAGAGAGAGAGAGAGAGAGAGAAAAGATAGAAGTCGGATGGCAGCGCGAGGGTCATCGACTATTTATACGTGACTCAGACGTCTCTCCCTCTCTTTCTTTCTTTCTCGCGTAATATATGATCACGAAGTGATCCTCCAGCGTTTCACGATCGTATATTTTTCACGTTCACGAGGAGAGCACGACCGGTTAAATCCTTATTTATCGCTGTGAATTGCCGGTATGAATATTTTAGTGGAAAAAGTAACGCGCGCGTTCTCGCGCTCATGACATGATCAGGAACTGCCGCGGTGTAATAGCTTTTCTTTTGATCTCTTCTACGTAGTTAAAATTTTCTATTGCTTTCCTCTTATCGGCACCGTGCAAAATAGAATAATTTTGCGGTTAGAAACGATTTATCGATTTTTTCTTATAAGAATTACCTTTTTTTTTTTTATCAAGTTCTGCTTTTAAAACTGTTTTTAATAGATTCATGAATTTTATGTGAAATAATGTTCTTGATAGTTAGTTTTTATTATTATAATAATTAAAATAGAGTTTCTAAATTATCATGCACAAAATTTAAATATATATGTTGATTAATAAGATCAGAAAACGAAGCAATGCTTAACATTGCTTTACTCTATAAATGTATAATAGATTACAATGATCATTCTAACATATAAATAGTTATTTTCATATCTTGCATAATTAATACAAAAATAAACGTAGGACCGATTTTTTTTTATAGCGAAGTAAAATAGCCTTATCTTTACCAAAGAACAGTCACAAAAATTTATTTGTTTTTTTTTTTTTTTTTTTTTTTTTTTTTATCTTAAATCGCTAAAATTTTTTAGTACACCTATTGGTTACACGTTTTTTATTTTTTACCAAGTTTTGAAAAAAAAAAAAAAAAAAAAAATAGAATCTAATAAAAGTCATTCCTGCGCTAACATGTTCACAGAGATACATTTTTGTGAATGTCGCGATACCGTCTTAAAATATTCATTAAGAAGCATAAACGGTTTTATCGAATCAATCTAATAAATTTAATCGAAATGAATATATTATATTAAGTTGTGCAATATGTTTATTTTAATAATTCATCGCTGAAAATACAAAACATTCCTTATTCGTTAATAATTTTTTTAAATTTTTTACTTTTTATACATTTAATACTATGTAAATTTTTTTTATATACAGTCTAAATAAAAATAATAAATAACAAAGATAAGTCTAATTCAATATTCTGAAATTACGTTTTGTAAATTAAAAATACATTTAAAATTGATACTTTTTCACGATAATGCAAATTGACATTTTTAATGAAATTTTAATAAAGCAATTTTTATGCAATTATTCATATTAAAATTATTGAATTAATTAGACCCATAAATTTGTATTACTAAACAGTAATGTGTAGCAAGCAACTCACCGTTAACACAATGTCTAATCAAACAAAAAAAAAAAAAAAAAAAAAAAAAAAAAAAAGAAAGAAAAAGAAATATTGATACAAAATTCTTGATAAACAGTCCGATAATCTTAATTTATTCAATATCAAGCCATTTTCAACAATCGTTACCGCTTTAATTTACAGTTCCAGTATACGAGGTGGTGCCGGTTCTTCACTCGGTGCACAGGCGGAGCCCAGAAGCGAGACAGGAGGTGCACCTTAAGGCCTTTGGAAAGAGCTACAGTTTATCCTTGAAGCCGAACGATGGACTGTGGTCGGGGAAACAACTGCCCATGTGGACGGTCGAGCGAAACGATTCGCATCTTGACAGTCTGCGATACGAGAGGATTCCGGAAGTACGTTTCTCGGAATCTTTCTTCTTTCTTCTCTCCGTCTAAAGCTTTTTTCCTTCTACTTTACTTGCATTAAGGATTCTTCATGCGTACGCCGATGTCCAACGACGTAATATTATTATAAACGCGCTTCTCTGTATTGCGAACTAAACAAATATGTAATACCAATGTAGTTTTCGTTTCGTTAAGTTTGGAAATAATGGTTTTTTCGTTAGGCTCGTTAATGCAAACGTATCTACGCGCGTAATTTTTCATTGAACAAAGCAAATTTCTTAACGACGGTGGCTTTTTATTCGGAAAAAATTACTAAAAAAAATTATTAAAATTTGTCATTGCAAATAATTAATATATTTTTTGTGAATTTCAAACAATAAATTTTTCATTTGTGCTATTTTTTAATCGTGCCTTCTTGTTGTTTTTCAATGGTAAAAAAAGAAAAAATAAAAAGAAAAAAAATTAATTTATGTCAGGTTAATTGCATCATTAAAATATGCAACGGAATACGGCAATATTAAGTGAAGCTTTTAATTAAAGAATGCTAGAGATGTTTCGCTGTAATCAAATTAAAAATTACACTCAGAATTTAATTTTGCAATTAACTAACTTCCATTTCATTTAAATACAACGTTGTGTCTGAACATTCATACTTACATGATATTTGTTATTTTTCAAAATTTTAAAAAGACGTTTGAGCGCACGCGTTAAAGAAATTTTCTAATTTGTTATTTACATTTGCAAAACGTATAATTTCCACGACGTTGTATATACGATACTTTGAAATAAAATAGATATATAACTAAGATGGAATGTCAAGGTTAGAGTTTGAAACATACGTTACTGGATATAGCTTTGAATATGGAATGGGAATGAATTTTAATTTGTGTGGTAACCAACAACAAAGATACTAATTTATTGAAGTAATCATAGCGAGTTTACCTATAAATTTTCATTACAGTTCCAAACAATTATATAATTAGAAGTTTCCTTAACATCATCTTTTTGAAACATTTTTTCTCCCTTACCACCCAATCAGTTTTCAGATAAATTACATTAACATTTGAGGATATTGGTATTAAATTATTCATAGCGTCTGATTGTGAGCATCAAAACGTTAGAATTTAACGTCGTAAATTTTTGCGCTTTACAATGGTAATTTATTATTTTGAGCTTCGATTTATTCTTTAATTATTCAATTTATCATAATGAAGTTTTGGACGATAATTAAAACTTTTCGTATAGTATTGGTATAAAAAAAAGCAATAATTTTTTAAATTTTCAATACTTAATCAATGTTTAACTGCAATTAATTACTTTAAAAAGTAATCATGCCAAGCAATTTTACTTAATAAATTTTAAAATATGCAGCTTATTTTTTGGCTCATAGAATTTTATTACAAAATGTTAATATGACTTACTTTTTGCATCGTCTCACAAATATAGATTGTCATTAAATGTTTTAATTTCGCTTATCTCAGGATCTAAAATCTAATACGTTTTTTATGAATTAACAAAAGCCACTGCCAATCAAGTTATAGTCTTATATACGTATCATTGTTTTATCAAAAAACAAGGATCAAGAAAAAAAAAAAAAAAACAGCGACTAGAACGATTTTTTATTTTAGATTTGAAAATTGCTTGCCCCGCATCATGCAATCTAATCGATTGACAAAAAGCTAGCTGCCCCGTTATCGTTTACCTAAATCTATTCTCATTTTGGTATTACTATCTGTATCTTTGTTTTTACAGGAAGACACCGACATCGGCGATATATATCAGGATACGCGGAACATGGCATCTCTTCTATTGCACCGAGACTCCAGTGGGAAACTACTTGTCGTAAGTAACCAATTCCGCCGAGTCAAATCTTTCTTAACCAACGTCTCTTACGTCAGCGGTTGACTCGCGCCCGAGAACTATTACTTATCAAATACAAGCAAACTTGACGATAAAAACGAACACATCGCGCGCATCTTTCGACAATCTGGAGAAGACCTACTATTTTCGGGTATTATAATTAGGTTCGATTTCTGTTCCTCGGTTATTCGAAATACGCAATTCGTCGCATGAGCATAACCAACTAAATGGAACGCATCGTTTATTTACACATATATACTGCATCCACTGTGGTAACGCAGCGTTTTGTCATCCTTTCGCCGACGCGGACGCGGAGAAGGGGAAAAAAGGCTTTTTTTGGTTTTTACACAGTGCGTGAACTCGCGCCTCGGTTTCGTTACACCGAGCGTACGCTACCGAGTCGAGAGTACTGAATTCGGAAACGGTGCCAGATCGAGCGCGATATATATATATATATATATATATATATATATATTTCGCTAAGAGGATAGTACGTAGCAGTAGTCTCTTGGTTCTCATAATTTGTTGTTGTTGAATTAATGCATTGCATAATTGCGTTACTTACCGCCTTGTGCCCGATTCGAGGAAGTCGACGGCAACGGCGCCGGTGCTGCCGACATTTCTGCTCGCCTCTTGCTCAACAAATTTCCGTTTCTTGTGCTTTATTTGTCAATTTTCCACGCTGTAGAAACGTCATTTAATATTACTCTTGCGCTCTGCGTGTAGGTACAATATATTCTTGGAGAGATGGAAAGATCGATGTTTACACAGAATGAACGCGTATGCGTTTTTTTTTTTTTTTTTTTTAACCTGTAAATATGTAATTTGATGCAACTTAAGAAGTAACGATGTGTATGTCGACAGGTGAAGAAATTTTTTGGTCATAGAAATTAGGATACTAATTAATAGTAAAATTATGAATAATATTATTGGTAATATGTTTTATTTAACTCGATAAGTTGAAAATTAATGTTTATAAAATATAATTAGATTTAATTTCAAAACAATTATGGTATACGTATAAAAAATCAATGTATAAAAAAAAAATTTTTTCATAAATTAGAAAACTTGAGTAAACAATATAAAAATACTATTTATGGTATTTTCCATTTACAAATTGAAATTTGTATCTATTACAGTGATATCATAAATTCACAGATAAAATCGTATTAGAATATATTTTCAATGTGAATGTAAAGTCAATAGAATCTTGTGTAAGCACAGATAAGAAATAGAGCAATAACCGTTTGTTTAAATATGTTCGTCGGTACACTGTCAATTTTCGCAATTTCAAGTCGATCTCCGTTCCTTTTTTCTTTGTCGTGATTGATAACAAGACAATGGGTTTGTGAAATCTCACATGTAATATTTACATTAGTTGCGGGGAGCATTATTGCCTTTTTTTTTTTTTTTTTTTTTTTTTTTTTTTTTGTTTAGATTTCTTCGCTGGGTCATGCGATAAAAATCACACTCGCGCATATTTCTCAAGACGAAACGCGAGAAGGACAGAAAACCTTTGTTCCGTTGAAAACTACTTTTTTGATAAATTAGACAAATAAACGATCGCGAGAAAAGTATCAAGATTTTGAAGAAAGAAAAAAAAAGGTAGAGAAGCTGTGAGAATCATTCCTTACGAAATTAAAACGTTTATTAAGATGTATCATAAATGCTGTATAGTAAAGAGTAAAGATTAAAATTATGGTAGTAGTAAAGATTAAAAAAATAATTATTGTACTAACAAACAAACAAATAACTATCTAAAGGCTTTTAATTTTTTTTAGTTAATAAAAGTTTTACCTTAAGTTTCATTATACCATACATTTACGACCGACCCATATGCAAATTATAAATTAGCGGCAGATTAATTACGGCTTGAATAGCATCGGCAGTTCAGTGGTCCATTCATCAAAGGCACTTCATGAAAGTTCATCGGCAGATAAATCTTATACGAACGCTAAAAGAAGCCAAGTTTCACACGCGTCTATAAAACTACTACACGAACCGCAAGTCGTTTACCTTTCATAACGTCATCGTCAAAAATACGCGAACGGATGAAGTTTCGATAGAGCGAGCAATCGAACTTGTTCGGCAACTCGTAGATTTTAAAACGACGCGTGAAAATTTCCTTCGACATATGCGTCGAAATTTTAAAAGCTGGCTCGCGTAACGCACACACATGATCTTTGGTTAAGTGATTACGCGCACGAGTAGGTTCAGCCGCGCGGAGGATGAGACGTGAATCAATTTGGGTCGCGCGACTTACTTACGTAAGCGTCGTAGCGTTAAAGCGTCGGTGTTCTGACAACCCGACAAGTTTTGACCTTTTGCTTTCACTCTCGCGGGGCACGATGATACGCCTGATGGAATATATCGCGGGTCACTCGCGTGCCTTTGTAACATAATAATTTACCGGTCTAAAACAAACAAATATTTCTTATGAATCGCGGGATAACATTTGATGCATGCGTTATGTAAAAGAATTTATACGTTTTATAACTCGTGTATAAAGACGTAAGTTTTCGTGCTGAAAAATATTTCCGACAATGTATATCTAATGTTAGTAGTACATTGTTTTGATATTTTTTTCTTTTTTTTTTTTATCTATTTATTATTTATGCGTTATAGGACGCAAGATTTTTTTAATTTATATTTATGAACAGTAATAGAAAAATTTGTATAGTCGATATAATACAAACAGATACTAATCTTGCATAAATAATAAATTTTGAGAACGTATTTTCAAAATTTTCCATTGATATGTAAATGTTGACTAATTTGTGTATGGATTAAAATAAATTTTCATCCTGTTTTAAATAATTAATATTTTAGCAAGCAACTATTGCATTGTTGTAATATTATATAACGTTGCGAGTGCAAAGTTTACGGTTATACATTTTTTAAATAAAATGAAATATTCAATGAAGCAAGAAGAATAGTGAGATCGCAAATCATTTAAAATGTCTAAAAAACTTCTCCAATAGCATAACGTTACCTTTCATTTCAGAAGTATATTTCACAATTAACTGATTTTATATAAATATATAAAAAAAAAAAAAAGAAACTAATTACTAACCAATCGAATTATTGTTAAAATATAGGATGGAAACATTGGTTCGGATTTGGTGATCCGACCGCTTCCCGAGCGCGTTGTGAAGGAAATCGTAAGTAAAAAGGCGGATCTGCACGAGCTGCATTTATTGCCAAATGTAACGAGGACGAAACGGAGCCTCGAGCATACCAACCATCACGTCGTGTACAAAAAGACTATGCGGCCAATGGACGAAGAATATAGCGATTACGGTTAGTGATTTTGAATTATCTCCCATTTTATTTACTTGTAGATCTACATTTTTTTTAATAATAATTATTTTTTCATTGTTTTATCGATTAAACATTTGACAAAACTTTTAGAATTCATAGTTATTTTTGATTGGAAAAAATGCATTCAAATTTCAATTTTAAAGTGAAGTTTTGCCGTTAAAATTAAATTGGTTGTATCAAATTTCTGACGCGAAAGCTAATTCATATTTCCATGACGTGACAAATACAAACTTTAGCAAAAAAAACAAAAGAAATATAATTGAAACGTTGTTAAAATACTTTCACTCTACCAGAATCGCTTTCAATTCAATTTACTCGAGGTCTTGCCGTTGTATTGCAACGTGCTGTAATCGTCGAAGCGATTACAATTTTAATTATTCATATCTTTCTCGCTTATTCTAGAGGAAATATACCGCTTACTTTTGTAATGCTGCAAGAGGTACATTCTATGAATCTCTTAAACAGTTTTATGACTGATGTTTACTAAAAACTAAAATTCTTACCTTGGTTATTATTTTATCTCAGAATTTCTAACAAACCTTATTTTATGTTATAAAAACAACTTTTTTTTTTTTTAATTGTAAGTTCCTACGTTTTTTTTTCAGATTAAATTCTTAAGTAAAATTAAATTTATGGATTAATTAAATTGAAAACTTTCATTTTCTTTAAACCTCTTGCGAAAGTTTAAGGGAATATTATTTATACAGAGCAATTTAAGAAATTTCAAATTAATTCAATTGTTTACTGAAGTATTGTTTGGAAAAAAAAAAAAAAAAACAAAAAAAAACAAGCAATTGTAAAAAATCTTGTAAAGAATATTGTTATCTTTTAATTATGGTAAAATAATTAATTTTAATTTCAAGTGAAAAAAAAATAATGGATATTCGTGAATTTGTTAAAGGTTTAATAATTAAAAAATTAAAAAATTAAATCGATTTCTCAACAGCGTTCATGGAGCCGGATCACATATCTAAAAGGTTCAGATCAAAGAGATCAATTAATAGTAGGTCAAAACGTGAAGCACCATACGTAATTTATCCTGAAATCCTCTGCATCGTCGACTACGATGGATACAGGTAAAAATAAAACAAATAAACGAGCATCGTACGAATTTTCAAAGCTGTCTCTTCGATTGTTATTCCGAATGTCGCGCGCAAAATATCAGCCGTTAAGCCGACATGCCCCACGACTACATTGACAAACTCGCATAAAAATTGTTCAATTCTCTCTCTCTCTCGCGCGAATAACGCCAATCTGGTATTAAGATCGCTTTCTCGGTACGTAGAATAAGCGCATTAGAGCCTCATTAATTATTCGCGGGACAACAATGCCACTCCCGCGAATTCGTATATGCGCGCCTGCAGCGGACGCGTCATGTCGGCTTCGTATATAAAGTAGCTTCCCTCGCGTCTCTCCTCCCTCCCTTTGCGTACTGCTGCATACGCTTGTAACCTTGATTTTCAATAGTTTATTACCGTTGTTCGCCGCAAAGCCGACTTTACGCGTTAAATTTTTCCTCGTAAGAATATTGTCACGTGAATGGGGTTTGATTCAATGCAACACGAGTATGTGTTGCATTTTACGATCTATGTAAAAAGAAAATAAAGGATCTTGTATTTTATTTTATTATTTTTACAATATTTTTCTTCGAATTCGTTATTGTCGAGTATTCGTAAATTTTGAATAATGTGGTTAAACAATTTGAGAAAATAAAAATCGCTAAAAATTTTTTAATTTTTAAAAACGTTATTTCTTCCACTTTATCTCGAACGTAAATCGATTTAAATAACCGTTAAAATTGACGTCGGCGAATTGTCGCTAAAAATTGTTCATTAATCTTTTTCGGTTTTAAATTAACACGCTCGGAATTAACGACCGAATTCGAAATTAGTTTTATCGATGCAACTGATTATCGAGTCGGTGTAAGAATTCGGAAGAGTCCACGTGTATTTATACAAAATTTCATTTATTGTCCTTCACGGTTTATTAATACACTCAAAAGATTCGTGGAATAATTTTATTTTACGCTCGCGGTATTATTCGTTAAACGATATCTTTTAATTTCCGTGAAATCATCCGACAATTTAACGCGATAAACGATTCTTCCGAGCATAAAACAAAGGTCAATGAATTTTTCATTCGGCTTCTTTTATGTTTTATTATTTATTTATTTTTTTTTTTTCTGCAGATTGCACGGCGGCGATAATGTGCAGATTAAACGATACTTTGTATCATTTTGGAACGGAGTGGATCTTAGGTACAAGCTGCTAAAAGGCCCGAAAATACGTATCAGCATTGCCGGTATTATCATTTCACGGGTGAGTAAACAGCGATTATACTTTTATTGATGCGTTCGAGAAAAACGTCGTATTCACTTTAAGATATTACAGAGTTTGGAAAATCAATAAACGAATTAAAGTATTATTTATAATAATACACGCGTATCAATCAATGAGGTATAATTTTAAACGATCGAAAATAATCAATAACGAATCAATTATAGTTATACGTTTGTACGTGCGAAAATAATCATTAGGCATTATTAAAAAACTTTTTGTCCTTTAGGGTAGAGACGCGACGCCATACTTGGAAAGAAATCGCGTGGGACGAGACGCGATCGATTCGGCAGCTGCGCTGACCGACATGGGCAAATATCTATTTCGAGAAAGAAGACTTCCGGTTTACGATATCGCCGTTGCCGTTACAAAGTAAGCGTGTCTTTCTTTTTTTTTTTCTTTTTTTATTTAGAAACTTATCGTAATATATTTTCCATATATTTAATTTTCTCTATTTAAAATGTTGTTATAATCATATATAAACTCTTTCATTTTATATATTTTGAACAAAATTAAAGTTCACGATAAAAAATTTTCATTCACTCAGTCGTATTGTTGAAAAATTATATTATAAAATCCTCTAATAGTCTTTTATAACCAATTTTCATTCGCAGCTGTCAGATTATTAAAAAAAAAAAAAAAAAGCACATTAAATTATAATTTTACGTAATAATATCAATTAAGTATATTTTTTGCAAGACTTTAAGTTTCTATTTTAACGATTTATTTAAATAATTAAAAGACCATTAGAGACAATCAACATGAAAAAAAAAAAAAAAAAAAAAAAAAAAAAATTCCAAAATTTGCACACACAAGTTTTTCGTTTACCGTCACTTGTATATTATTAATTTTCAATCATTGTCATATACGTCGGATATATTCAACAAAAGAAAAGAGCACATATACGTGTATCTTTCAATCATACATAAGTGTCGTGTTAATAGTACAGTCACGCAGGTACTTTTATAGCCCTACTCTTGAAGCACTCTTGACGACTTCATACTGTCCATGTTTTTTATTTCGTAAAACAGGTATGATATGTGCCGTCGTAGGAAAGGCGGTCGCTGCACTAAGGGAACTGCCGGTATGGTTTATTACATAGCGATCATGCTTTGCAATTATTTTATATTACATATTTTATTACATTATTTATTTATTTATTTATTTATTTATTTATATTTTACTATCTCCTTAAAACAATAACTTTATTAGTTTTATTTTTTATTTATGTGTATGTATATTTGGCTGTATATCGTTGAATTATCGTTTACAAATACTCAATTATTTAATCATTCGCACTCATCTTGTAAATATCACTCGTTAAATACATTTTTTTTAAATTTTATTTATTTTTATTTTTATTTATTTATTTTTAATTTATTTGTAAGAAATGTGTAATGTGATTGTGAAATGGGGTCAATGGAAAACGAAATCGAGCGATTTTCATTTGAATAAGCGAAATTTCTCACATACATATATTTTTTCAACCTTTCTTTCTTTCTTTCTTTTTCTTTTAGTCAAATACATTGTCTTTCGGTGTTCTACATAAAAAGTAGACGGACGATAAAAGTGGCATCGAGTCAATATAATGAAAATCGCTTTTCACGGAGTAGATTTTGTAGAGTCGAATCACGCTTCGTGAAAGTCCCTTGCGTGCATCCATTAGTATGTCGTACATGCTTGTAATACGAAAAAAAAAATTAAAAAAAAAAAGAACAAGAACGCTCTTATATGTTCTTAATTCTCAATCCATTTTGATTGTCTTTGCTGTTAGTGATTAGATTGCTTTTGTTTTTATTACGCTTTTATTCGTCAAATTGCGTTATAATTTGAAACTATTTTAATTATTTACGAATTTTATTGATTATGTACGTATTTGACATGTTTATTAATTAATTAATCAATTATAATATTATTTATACGTTATTATAATAATAAATGTAAGTATTCGGGAAATAAAAAAGTTTTTTATCATCATAAAGAGAATAAAAATATTTTTGTGAGAAATAAACATAAATTTAATGAAATATTAAATTATGTAGGAATTATGTGTATATCGTATTGTGACGCATTTGGCATAAAACTCGTAACCAACTTACGACTGTGTCGGGCGTAATTTCATGCAGGACTTTCACGAAGCGTCGCATTCGCTTTGTAAGGGAGTAAAGGAAGCATGCAATGGGTATACAGCGAAAAGAGTTTACAGGTCGCGGGTGTCTTAGTTTAACGAAAAGGTCACAAAGCAAGAAACACGCGGCACGTGACTAATCGACGCGCTCCTCGCACGAGCCAACGTCTATCGGTTTCGAACTACAAATTTAATGCGACTTCTTTTACGAGACAGCGTTCCCCGTCGAACCTTTTCCTTTCTTTCTTCCTTTCTTTTTTTCTTTCTTTCTTTGTTTTTTTTTTTTTTTTTTTTCGTTTCAATACTCCTTTTTCTCTCGGTTGAAAAATGTATAAATTTCGGTCACGTGCTGCCTGTGTCTCACTTGCGCGAGCGCACGCGTGCACTTTATGCTTTATTAGGACGTAAAACAGTGTAGTAAAATAGCGCATAATCGCAATAGAAACGTTCGTTTTAAATACTTCTTCGTTTCCCTTAATTTTTTTTTTTATTTTCACTTTACTTTTTTTTTAACCTTCCTTCGTATATCTTCCGTTCGTCTCGACTGCAAACGAAGAAACGAAATTGCTTTGCCATCGTTCACTTACCACGATTGAAACGAGACTTCCGCTTGTAAAATTTCTTTGCGTGGTAATTTTTTTTTTTTTTTTTTTTTTTTTCTTTTAAAGGTAAATTAGGTATATGAACGAATTTCGAGACGGATGGAAGTTTTGTATAAGTGTCGCACTGAAATTTCTCTGTACACGTGTGCGTGGCAAAAATGCTTATTACGATATGTAAGGTGTCGCGACATTCACGCACCTCTTTTCAATCGTTGTGCATAAAATTTTGTTTTTAATTTAGGTGTTAGTTCTAATCAATTACAGCCTAGAAGAGCCTGTTTTTCTTTTCGAAGAAAATAATGTATAGAGAGAAAGACGAAGGATCGCAACCACGAAGCCTCGTAAATTTAATCGACGTCGTTGGAATACGTTTTGATGTATTATCTCGAGCACTCATTTTAAATTTTATTATTTCATTTCGCTCCATTATTATTCAAGCATCGCCTTTTACAATATCTTTGCACAATAATTTTTTTTGTAAATCATTATTATATTTTTATTCCACCGCCGCAATTGCAACATGGCGTCCACGAATGACAGATGTGTGTTGTCACAAACACACGGCATGAAGATTTTGCATGTACGTTCGACGATGCGTCGTTGTCTCGTACATTTTTATTCTATTGTTTCGCGAGAGTCGCACGTCAACAAAAAAACCCCGCAGAGATGTAAAATGAGCAATGATGATAAAAGAGGAATTTTTTGTTGTTGCGTTACAGATTAGATATGTGCAGGAGGCAATACGCGAATGACGTGTGCAATAGAGGAACCGCAGGTACGTTTGTCATGAAAAAAACAAAAAAAACAAAAAAAAAAACCATGAATAAAAAAAAAAGTGAACTTATCTCTATAACGGAATATCAATAAATGCATTGATTCTCTCTACAACGAGACACTTTATTCTTTTATCTTTCTTTTTACTATGTTATTTATTTTACTTCGAAATATTTTAAAGCTTTTCTTTTTGCAATATTTTTTTTTCAACTTTCATACTATTTTTTTCCAACATTTCGTTTTTAGTACTCGCAACAAATCTCAATTCTAAGCTTTTACACTATTTTTTTTTTTTTTTTTTTTTTTTATTATTAATTTTTACGTCTAATATTTAATTTATCTTTAAAACGCGTACCTACGCTTTCTGCGTTTGATTTTCACATTCTATTGGTTTACTTATTTATCTGTGTCTCTTGCTGTTTATATTATACACACGATGTCTTTTACTTTATTTTTCGTTCTATACTATTTTTTCTATATTTTTTTTTCTGCTCTTGTGTAATTTGAGATTAAAATTTATATTTATGTTACATTTATATAATAAACCATTTATGTCTATGTATAAGATGCGATTTTATGTTAAAACATGTGATTTAGTTATTATAAGAATTGGCGTCTCACAGTAATTTATTATAAAATTCATTAAAATTATACCGTCTCTTCAATCTACATATTGTTACATTACTTTTTCTACTTAGTACTGTATTTTTTGTTCTAAATTTGCTTGATTAACAGTTTATTAAAATTGATATCTTTGTTAAAAAAAAAAAAAAGAAGAAGTAAAAAACTTTCAAGATACAATGAAATTTACTTAAATAACTGCGAGACGAAGTCGTTTCTCAAATACGCGACACGAGAGTTTTTCTTTTGGCTATAAGATTCTTTCGTACTTCTACTCTGAAATGTATACTCTGTTTTCTCCCTTCAAATGTCACTTTAAGACTTTTTTGCTCTTTGGCTGCCTTACTGACGTGGAGTGCGGTCGGTAAGTCTTTCAATAAAACAGGAAAAATGAGAGGTGAAACTTGCTGCATAAAAAGCGCTAAATAGAATCACTACTTTTCGGTTATTATTAAATTAAAATCGATTTTTTTTTTTTTTTTTTTTTTTTTTTTTTTTTTTTTTTTTTTATTATAAAATATAAATAAACGAAATTAAAATTGTTTATTTTGTTTCGATTCACAAAATGAAAAATTTTGTTTCATACGAATATGTAAATTTCGCAATGGAAAACGAGTAAAGGCCTTTAACTACTTTGATCGGATTTTAAAACTATCGTCGAATTAAATATTAATCATGAAATTAACACCAGATGCATGCCGCTTGCGTGGTGTATCCACGTTTGGTTTAAATTAAATCGACGATTATTTGCTATATAAAATATTAATAATGCTCGGGCGGACACATTCCGTCTAGAAGCCATGGCTTATAATAATCTTATTTTCGATAATATTAATAATAGTCATAAACAATTAACGAATCTAACAGTGAATTAACAAAAAGTGCTTTTATTCTTCATATTTACTGCAAAGTAGTTTTACTATAATGTTACCATTATTTTTTTTATTTTTTTTATTTTTAACAAATTTTTCATTTTTCGATAAAACTAATTATGAATAAAGGCACTTTCATTATCGTAACTATATTATTTTGCTCTGGTATTAATTTAATTTCTAACCGCAAGAAAACAAAAGTTGAGCTTTTATCGCTGAATTTAATAACAATCGAAGTATTTAGTTTCTTTAACCTCCAACTAAAAAACAAAACAAAACAAAATAAAAAAAAAAAAAAAGTAATTAAAATTAATCATTTAAAGTCGCTGAAGAGCGCTACAAAAGGAATTGACTGATAAATATTCTCTACATAGGTTTCGCGTACGTGGGTGGAGCTTGCGTCGTCAACAAGAGACTTGAAAAAGTCAATTCGGTGGCTATAATAGAAGACACCGGCGGTTTTAGCGGCATTATCGTTGCTGCTCACGAAGTCGGCCATTTGTAAGTAAATTACATTTTGCATATAAACATGCTAAAAATAATATATATATATATATATATATATACGCGAAATAGAAAATAGGTTTCAAGTAAATAACGTATTTACATTGATTTTTGTGTGGGATTGAAAATTTTATTGCGATATGTAACGGTGAGTTATATTTAAAAATTTTCAAAATTAATAACGTTAAAAAAAAATTTATTTATAATAATTCTCAAATTCTTATCAGGATGGAATTTTATGTGTTTACTTTTTAAATCATAAAGTAAATCAAACTTGCGTCAGATAAAATTCGTTATGCAATTTTTAAACAAAATTTCCGAATGCCTGATACGGTTTAATCAATTTTTCGGTGCACGTAAAATAATAATTGCATTTATGAGGCAGTAATTCATTTATAATTTTTGTCTCTTCAAGATAAGACTGAGTAAACTTTCAACGATTTTAAAATTTATTATTTGCTTATTAAAATAACAATAAAATTTTCTATTTCATTTGAAAATTATAAATTTGATTGTTTATGCTCAATAAATCATACTTATTGTTTTAATTATTTATAATTTTAAATGTTTTTATATTTATTATATGATTAGTCTATCTAATTTGTTAATTTTTTTTTGGATTTCAATAAATATGTATATTATAATTAATGAAATGTCACTGTATTACAAATTTTCAAAAGCAAATAAACTTTAGTAAAAAATCAAAAAACTGTAAAATTAATTATATGTAACAAAACAAACAATAGCAGAGATATTTTAATCATATGTATATTTACCAGATTGGGCGCTGTGCACGACGGTTCGCCACCACCTAGTTATCTCGGTGGGCCCGGAGCTGAAAAATGCCGCTGGGAGGATGGATACATCATGAGCGATCTCAGGCACACGGAAAAAGGTTTCAAATGGTCTCACTGTAGCGTTTCGTCCTTTCATCACTTTTTAAAGTAAGAAAATTTTGTTTATTTTTTAACTCAACGATAAAGCATTTTGATTTTCCAGAGTTTATTAAGAAAACAAAGAATAAAATAATAAACTTTATTTTTATTTATTAAAATTATTTTTGTAATATTGTAAATTATTTTAAATTTTCAATCCGTTGTCTGATTCTGAAAAATGAAATGCGATTATAATGATAATTGAAAATAAAAAATAAATACAAACGTATAAAAACTTTAAATTAATAAAACAATCATTAGATTTACCGATAATCACAATCTAATTTCACTTGGAAAATAATTATATAACCCATATCTACGAAATTTTCAGCGGAGACACCGCAACGTGTCTTTATAATGCTCCTCACGAGGATGAGGCATTGCCAAGAGTCTTGCCAGGAAAATTATTGTCGCTCGACGCTCAATGTCGAAAGGATCGTGGAACGAGTGCCTGCTTTGTAAGAATTATTTTTTTATTTTTAAGTCAATTAATTTTGTTTTTTTTTTTTTTTTTTTTTTTTATTTTCATTTCACTTACACAATGCAAATTAACTTTCTCGTTATTAAATGCAGAAAGATGATCGAGTGTGCGCTCAACTTTTCTGCTTCGATGCCGGCTCGGGTTACTGCGTAGCGTACAGACCAGCGGCAGAAGGCTCGCCCTGCGGAGATGGCCAAGTATGATTATATTTTTATCATCTAAATACTTCGTTCATTATCTTATAAAGTACACCAACGGTATGTTATTGACCTAGTAAATATGATACCAATGATTGTATTGTTATGTAATCGTGTCTGACCAGACGCGGCATGTAACTACTTGCGCATATGTATTAGTACTTTTTTTATGATATTGTAAAGATTAACGTTTAAGACAATTATTTTTTTAATCTGTAAGAAAATAGGAATTTTATTATTGCAACCGAAATTTTTTGAGAATTTTTTATAAAATGACAATGGATTAACAATTATAAATTTCTACTTTTAATTAATTATCAATGAATAATGTATGACAGTGGCGTCATGTTTGATAAACAATACTATTATGTAAGATATTGAATCATAAACATAATGCGTATATTAAATATAATACCGAATTTATTTTATATAGTACAGCATTGTTACATATTACATATATTTTTAGTACTGCTTGAATGGAAAGTGCGTGGCCGAGCACGAAAACATCATTCCCGATTACACGCAAAATGTTCCAACGTACGTGCGACGAGAAAATCTTTACAACGCCGCTACGCAAAGTCGGCCAATGTATACGCGATACAACACTAGTACAACAGAGTACAGGTAAAACGAGAAAAATTTCACCGTTGAAAATTCGTCGGCCTTTTACGATTCAAACAGGAAAGTGTTTTAAGACGAATTAGCTGTACTAACGTAATAAAAAAATTTTTAATTGATGCAAGATTATAAAGAGATTTTAAATAATATGTATTGTTAAGATAATTTAAAAAAAAAAAATTTGTTAATTTCATATGAGATTCTGTAAATAAAGATTTTTTTTTTTAATTTATGAATTTTGTAAACAATTGCATTATCCACTTTTTCAATTGGTTATTGTAATACTTAGCATAATACGAATAATAAACTGTACTACACGCAGGTATCCATGGGATGGTACGACACGCAGCACATATCAATCAGAGTATAAATACACGACGCCGTACGCGAGTTCGTTTGCGTCAACGAGTGCTACGACGTCGCCGAATCTGGTGACGTCGCATTACACAACGGCCTCGACGCCGTACACGCGCTACACATACTCGTCCGTCAGTAACTTCATTACCGACGATCACAATAACAATAACAAATACAGCCACGGCTACTATAACAACGACTATTATAATAACAACAACAATTATTACAATAGTAATATTAATAATAATAATAACAATTATAATGATAATTATTATTATTACAACGCGTACACCACTGCCACAACCAAGAAAACGAATCCTTACGAATACTCGCACGCTTATAACGTTAATTCGAAAGACGACGACAGTCTTAACGACGTTACCTATCCGAAAATAACAACGCTCAATCATAAGAGTACCGTGAGAACGACTTCGCTCGCGACGACGAGCACCAACGCCGCACAATATGCTCCCCAAGATTACGGTTACGGTAAGGATGGAGCTCCACCAGAGGGAGACGATGCTTATTCCAGGCTGATCTTCTAAATTTTTATCTTCCCCTTTTTTCCTTTTTTTTTTTTTTTTCAAAATTCTTCTCTGGCTGCTCCATGAATTCTAATGTCTAATACGATGGTTTTAACTTATTTTTTTTCTATACGTCACTAAATTCTTTTGGCACTCACTTCAAAATTTTTCTCGATTTTCTGCAATCTTTTTTTTACTGCAAATTTTTTTTTGGTTCTTTTTCCCTTTTTTAAATTTCATTGACAATGAAAAATCGACTTAATTACTGTTTTCAATTTTGTTTCTATAAACTTGAATTCTTTCTATGATTTCTGCAAATTTCTTTGTTTTTTCTGAATCAATTCGCTACTTCTTTTAAACTGCCGTAAAAGAAATCTTACTTTTCTTATTTTTATTATTATCCTGTTAATAAATCGATGCATTTTTCAAAATAATATTTACTTATTCAAAATTGTTGACATGCTTTCAAAATTATTCTGATTTTCAACATTTTTACTTTAATATTTCAATTATTTGCATTTCCGCGTGTTTTTAAAAACTATTTTAATTGTTATATTTCCAAAATTATCACACTTCAATTTTAATGGAATTTTACTTTTTCTGAATTTTCATTCTATTATTATATGTAATTTTTTCCATTTCTTTATCTGCATTCTTAAAAATAATGATTTATTTCTTATCTTGGAAAACTTTTTATCGTATATATATATATTAATTTAATTTTTAATAAATGATTCTTTTGCTTTATATGAGAATTTGTTAAAAAAGTCCTTATTACTTTAATCTTTGTTTTGTACATACGCGTCAAATATGTATGTATATATATATATATATATTTTCTTTATTTATTACTAATATAAACGTCACTCTTATTCATTTTAGCTTAGTATTCATTAAATCATAGTTATTTATGTTCATAATTCGGAAAAATTTCTTATGATATCCGATATCACTTGTTTTCATAATATTAACAACGCCGAGCGATTTTCTTACGCATCATATAAATTTTTTTCATAGACAATTAATGCAGGCAACGTAAATATGCTTGAGACTCATTTACGTCGATTATTTAAGCCTTTCATTGTACATTACACGCTCTATTGACGTCTCTAGAAAATATGTTATTTTTTTAGAGTTCATCAGTATTCATTCATTAAAACTTTACTTATTACCTACTATAATTCACTACAAGACTGTGAACTTTACATACACTTTATACACTTATGCATCAATTTTTACTTTTCAGCTATTGAAAATATTCGTGTATTACTAATATCAAAATTAATTCTTCTTCAAAACAATAATCTTTTATTAGCATTATTGTTTAATAATGTATTTAATATACTTAATATAAAAAAAATTAACCTCTTCACAATTCATAATCTAATCAATGCTATTTCGTTTTATTAATAAAACTTGAAATGATGTAGATTATATTGACTTCTAATAATTGAAGAATTTGAATAGATCGTAAATTGCTTATTTAATGAAATCATTGAAAAGATTATGAAAAATATGAAAAATTATTATAAAATTATAACTTATCTATTCATCATACTGTTTAAATAATATGTTTTTCAATATATTCTAGCAAAAATCTACAAATCTTTTTCTACATACACCGCATAGATTTTTAATTGAGAAGCTGAGGCAACTTTAAACTTGGGATTTAATATGGAAATAAAAATATTGTTTTAAAATTTATTACATTACTTAATTCATTTTTAAATAAAGGTTTTATTTTTTATAATTATAACTTTATAATGTTAGTTATTAGAAGTAATTTATATTTTCTTTTTTATTACAATATTATTTGAAATAAAAAATTATACATATTAAACTTTCAATAATTATCTTATCAACGAAAATTTAAATATCAAATCTCAATCGCATGAAGCTGTTTCTGGAACCTCTGTAAAAATTACCGTTAAAAGATAATAATTGAATTAAACGATATCTTTTTATTTTTACTTATATAGAAACAGAGGCCGATGAATGCCAGGATGTGGGGACGGATTGCGCGGAGCTGATCGACAGGCTGAGGACATGGCTGTGCCATCTGCAATCAGTGAAAAGTCGCTGTTGCGCGTCCCTCAAGACGATTTGCTGAAGGAAAGAAGAAGTGGCTCGAAATCGCGCTAAAAAAGAAACGAAAAAGAGTAAACTCCGAAGAACCGAGAAAGAAAAAGAGACAGAGAGGGAGAGAGAGAATGAGTGAGTGAGAGAAAGAGAGAGAGAGAGAGAGAATGCGTTAAAAAAGAAAAAATCAAGCAAAGGGCGAAAGAAGAAAGAGTGAAAAAGCCGAGAGATGCTCTCGTAATGGGCGAAGCGCAACGGCTGCTGATATAATGCGATCGATTCTTCACACTCTCACACATATATACACGCACAAGTACATGCATACATGAAAACGCGTTTGGCGAAAAAATTGTTTTCTTTTTGTCTATTATTCTTACACAAATGTTATACGAAAAAGAGAAAAAGAGAAAATAAAAGAGAGTGAGAGAGAGAGAGAGCGAGAGAGAAAGAGAGCAAGAGAGTCGCAAACGAAGATGTGAATGATTGTAAAAAAAAAGAGAATAATGCAAATAAAGTAAGTGTGGAAGGTATAAGGAAAGGACACGGCGACGTGAGTCGGAAGAGATACATGGAGATTTTCCCTTTTCCTCGCTCATCTCATCCCCGGTCTTTTTCATTCTCAGCACTCCTTACAACGCCGTATTTTCCTTCTCTCTGTCTCTCTGTGCTCTCTTCCTCCTTCGCGCGCCGTGTTGATGGAGCGCGTCGATCCGTGATATTTTTCAAGAGAGAGAGAAAGAGAGAAAGAGATCGTTCATCCGCTTTCGGGACGAGCTCGCGACAGCTTAACGCA
The DNA here is from genome assembly GCA_949987625.1 of Chalcis sispes. Classification (NCBI taxonomy): domain Eukaryota; kingdom Metazoa; phylum Arthropoda; class Insecta; order Hymenoptera; family Chalcididae; genus Chalcis; species Chalcis sispes. The sequence continues at coordinate 23,236,530 of OX465096.1, forward strand.
TCCTTTTTTCGCACGGAGGAATCGCGCGGAATGCCCCTTGATTCTCAATCTCCTTCTGCTCTCCTATACCCCCCTCCCTACCTTCTCTTGTCCTCCTCCCCTTACATTCTTCCTTATTCTATATTCTTTTTTTTTACGTCTGAATATATTTATGTGCGATTCGTCGAGGCTTTGACTCGATGCACGAGAGCGTATTTCCAATTTATTTTATTTTATTTTTTTTTTTTTTTTTTTTTTTTTTTTTTTTTTTTTTTTTTTTTTTTTACTACTTTAATGTACGTTTTTTTTTGCGTCGAATATGTGTACACAACGACGATGTCCCGCTGTGACACCAACAGCGCAGCGAAAATTAACGGCGATAAAAACTTGTAAGCGAAATCTTTGTAGAATAATAATAAATAGTAGTGTGTAATTGTATGATAATTACGGTCTTAATTATTTTTAAAATTCCTAATTACCCACAATTCCTATAATATAAAATAAAAATTTATTAATAAATTTGTAAATCTTAGATTAAATTTTTTTCGAAAAGTGATGTTATTATCCATTAAAACGTTTAAAAAGAATATGTACGATTATCATGTTATTTATTAAATTACAAAATTTTTAATAATGGATTATATAAGTATACATAATTTGAAAAAAATGTTGACTATTTTTCTGTAAATTGTTCAAAAAATTTTTAAAAAATTGAATACCCGATATCTTGAAAAACATGAGGTTAATAGATAGCGTCATTAACGTAATATAATGTATTATTGTAACGAATATCAAAAACGTCTGAAAAACAACCGTGCCTTCAAAAAAATTTATCAACTAGCGTTACTAATTCGACATTGATATGATATTCATTATCTTTCACGCGCATCATCTTATTAATTTTAATATTTCTTAAAAGTATGAAATCAATCACTCAGCTTATTATCTTTGATAAATTCTATGAAAATTATATATACGTTTCATTCTTATCATTTAAATTTCCGTTTAAATTTTTTAATCTAATTTAGTATGTATTTTCAAATAGAGATTCATATTTTCGATAAAATATTTTATCATAATCTGTAACTTTTTATGAGTACATTCTTTTCTCACAATATATTTTATTATTTTATTAATAATATTCTAAATATTAAAAATTTTTGAAAATGCATTTTCCTAATGAAAGATAACTGTTAATGCGTCGTTTATTTTGAATACTTATCGTGATCCGATCGTTTTAAATATTGCGTATGAGTTTTGTCAATAAAGTTTGTATGCTTTCATTTAAATTTTTTTAACCATAAAAAATATCAACGTGGCGATTCAAAAGATAGTTTACGCGGAAAAATATTCAACTGACTGTTTTGTATTTGATACAAAATAAGTACCCCTGAATTGTGATGTAACTTTTCAATTTAAAATATTCATTTTATGTAATTTTTCAGAAATAATTTCCAAATGTTTTCATTTCTATTGTTCTAAATTCTATTCAAAAAGATTAATTTTTAAGAGATATAATTAATATAAAATGTTAGAATGTGCCTCCGTAAACGCAGGTCATTGTTTTGATATAAAAAAATAAATAAAAATAAAATAGATTAATGTTAATATTGTTATAATAAAGCAGTTATTTTTTATCATTTTTAAAAAAAAATATTCAGTTCGCAATTTTTTATAAAGTATAATTATGTTACTGCATAGTAAATTATGTGAAAAAAATTCTTGTTAATAAATTTCTTATTAATAAACAGAAATTTTTATTCTATCTTAATAATTTATCTAATTAATTTTTCTCAAAATTAATAGTTAAAATTATTCGGTAAATAATTTTCCATAGAGTTTATATCTACATTGACAATAGCAACACCCATTTTTGTAATAAAATTTTCAAGATTCATAATTTTTTATTTTCAATATATTTCGATAGTTTAAAACTGAGTTAGTTGTTATATAAAATTTTTGCTTGATTATTGTTGAAATAAACTTTTATTTATTCTTATAAATTAAGCATTTCATAAAAATGTTATTAAAGTTATCTTATTAAAGCTACATTTAGTGGAAAAAAAGTACTCATATGTATTACGTAATATTTAAAAAAAAAAAAAAAAAAAAATAGTCTATCGCACTTTTTGCTTATTAATAAAATAATCATTAGACGGCTATATTCTTAAACTGTGTTTGAGTTTTTACGCTGTGTATTTGCAACTATAAATTATGTTAAAATGGCATCTGCAAACAATTGATAATTCGGCACTCTTTTGATTTTGTGTAAGTACAAGTGTTCGATTGAATGTTCGTCAACAAATTAGTCCACCTTATGAAGCTTATAATCTTTCCTCGAATGATTTCTCACCCATTCCTTCAACGTCCTACGGATGCTTCATACTTGATTTTAGTTATCAGGTATAAAACGATAAAAGAAAAGTTTTGATATTTAAAAGTTACAAGTATAAAGTATTAATAAACTGTTAATAGATATTTTTTTTTTTTTTTAAATTTCCAGCCTTTTTAATAAAAGATGTTAATATTTTTATCATTATTTGTGACACTCGTTATCTCAATTCATGGACTTAAGGTAATGTATTAGAAAAATAATTAAATTTTTATTTTTTATAATTGTTATTATAATAATTAAATATATTAATTTATAAATAATTATTAGATTCACGAGCAAATGACCCCCGAAGAAGTAAAATCAGTATTTCAAACTAATCATGAAAATGTTCCCGAGTATGAAGTTGTTCCTGTTGCTCACGCAATTCACGAAAATAGCCCTATAGAATCTCCATACCGCATACTACAGATGCGAAGCTTTAAACGCGATATAAAATTGTACTTACAACCTACCGAGGGATTACTAGCAGCAAGAAATACACCGATTTGGAAAGTAAAAAGTGATAAATATTCGCCAATGGGCATAAAATACACTCTCATACCTAATGTAATAAAAAAATATTTCCTTTCGAGCCATTTTAAACATAATGAATATCTTCTTTATTATATGCTTACATTTTAGGCCATGAAAGAAATGAGTCACTTTTATCAGGATCCTTACAATTATGCTGCACTTACAAGCAGCTACGATGAAGAGGGAGAAATTCTATTTGTAAGTAATTTTTTAATTTATGATTAAAATTTATAATTGTAAGCGATTGATTGTGTATAATGAAGAATGCAAATGTTCAACAACAGGATGGTACAATTGCGGATGATCTTGTTGTTCGTTCTCTACCAGTAAGATTACGCAAGATGTTTCCAAGAGATAAACGTAACGTAACCGAAGATTTTCCTCTATTTAATCGTACGGTTTATCACCCGAATCTCAAGCACACTTATCGCCACATTGTATTTAAAAAGAAAGAAACACCGATCGATGGAATGAAAGAGAGTAAGTCATTTTAATTAATATACACGAGGGAAATTAAAATAAATTTAATAAAATTATTCGCGATATTTATTTGAAAATTTCAGAAATTGGATCTTATGTGTTGAAAGATAAATCATCGCGTTCAAAGCGTTCAACGGATAACGATCATAATTCCATTTCAAAAACAGCTTATCCACAAATATTGGTAGTAGTGGACTACAGCTTATACTTGTAAGTAAATAATGAGATGAATTATTCTTATGTATTTATCTTATGAATAAAAATAAACTTACGGCATTTGTTTACCTTGTAGAGCTCTGCAAAATATTCCTGAAATAAAACGGTATGTTATATCATTTTGGAATGCAGTAGATTTAAGATATCGTGTTTTTTTAAATCCGAATATTCGTTTAAATGTAGCTGGAATCGTTATAGCAACGGTATGTTTATTAAAAATAAACGCAATAATAATAATAACAACTATTTTATTATCTTTCTTAAAATCGATAATTTTTCTATACTTTTAGGATCCAGATGCAACACCGTACATTCAAAATCATCGCACTCGACCAATCGACGGTCCTATCGTGGATGCGGATTTAGCATTGGATGATTTAGCAAGATACTTCTTTAGAGAGACAATGGATGAAAATCTGCAAAGATTGGTCCTTGAGCGAGACTTTGATATGGTGATGGTGATGACTCAGTACGTATTCATGTTAAGAATCGAAATTATATATTTTATAATTTATTGATAATACATGTATGTTATTATTCTGCAGATTAAATTTATGCAATTACGAACCCAACGATAAAGATTTCGACTGTACAACTTTAGGTAAAATAATATAATTATAAAAAAAATAATAATAATAATAATGGCTAAAATTGGTTAAAAAAAATCAATGAGAAAGAAAAATAAATATTTTTTCACTTAGGTTTTGCATTCCGAGGAGGTGCATGTACAGTTAACATGAGAATGCACATGATGGAAGCTGTAGGTTTTGTCGAAGATAACGGTGGTTACATGGGAATAGTTCCAGCTGCTCACGAAGTTGGTCATTTGTAAGTGAAAATATTATTAATTTAAAATAAAAAATTTAATAAATATGATTAAATGAGAAAAATCGTAATTTAATCGCACGCGCGAAATTTTATTAATTATAAATATTATATCGCATAGATTGGGAGCGCCACACGATGGCCATAATGAAGCCGACAAAACGGTATGTCCAAGTTACGGAGGCTATATAATGACTGGCATGTTGATGCTTACTGAAAATGTATTTAAATGGTCTTCGTGCAGCAAGGAATATTTCGAAGACTTTTTCAAGTAATAATTTATAAGATTTATTATAAAATCACGATGAAATATCATTTTATTTCTATCTATTTCTATTTTTATCTAATTTTTTTTAGTTCACCAAGAGCAGAATGTGTATTTGATCATCCTAAAAATGGTGCGGCAGTGCCGCGTGTTTTACCAGGAAAAATTTTGACCCTCGATGAACAATGCGACCGAATCAGAGGAACTCACGCTTGTAATGTAAGATATCCATTTTACATCGTCAAGTGTTTTAAAAAAGAACAAATTTTTTTAATTATCAATTTTAACTATTGTTTTGATAATTTAACTATATTTTTTTTTTTTTTTTTTTTTTTTCTTTTTTTTCAATCATAGAAAGATGAAAGTGCCTGCACTCACTTGGACTGTTTTGTTCCGGAGTCTTATGGTCAATGTATTCCGGTGGCCCCAGCTGCGGAAGGCTCTTATTGTGGAAAAAGAAAGGTAAGTTTATCTCATATTTTAATTACCAATATATTAAACTATTTAGTTGTTTTATGTACTTCTTTGTATATATTTATAAAGTATAAAATTTTAAATTTTAAAAATAAATTTCATAAGCATATAAATTGATTTCTTCTTCAAATGGTTATTTATAATTTTTATCGCAATATTTATTAGTTTTAAATTAACTTATATTCAAAAATATGACATTTTTTTTTTTTTACGAATATTATTGAAAAAAACGAATACATTTATAAATAATGCATAAATTATTTTCAGTATTGCATTAATGGAAAATGCGTCGATCGAAAGACATCGGAAGTTCTTTTGGAGTTCGCACCACCGCCGCCAGCCGAACGGCCATTCTGGGAAAATAATGTAGACTCATCGTTTTTTATAGAAAGGGGATAATTCAGGCTAAAATGTGATAAAAGTACATATAGGATTATTATAAAAAGAATGTTAAAGTATAACGTTCTTCCACTAATAAATGTTTGCTTTAAAATTAGAATCCATGAAAAATGTGCGAAGAATTTTATAGATAAATAATCAATTATGTATTAGCCCAATTATGTAAAGAAATATTATTTCTTTAACGTAAGCGTTAATCGAATCAAAATGCTATATTGAACACCTGTTTAAATAATTTTTATATAACCTTTTTTTAGACATTTGTCAACTGTTAATATAATAGATATCTTTGAGGCTGATAAATTAAACTCGCGCTGGTCACGAGAATTGTACATTTATTATTATACTTTTTGTGTAACTTTTTTGTTACAATGTGTAAATAAATACGTCGTTACTTTTATATGTTCCGACATGTTTGAAAGTGTTAATAAATTTATTTTATAATTAATTTGAATTATTGTAATTTAGACAATAAACAATGAAAAAATTTATTACTTGTATGATAATATATTTCTATTGTTATTAATAATTCTATAAATATTTCCTCAAATAGTTAAATTTAACAAATAACAATCAGCGTTATTTTATTATATTTTAATAAATAGTATTTGATAAATTCTAAACGTACAAATCGCGAACATTTTTTAATTAATAATTTTAGTACTTTTTGATTTAATAATTACTATAAAATAGTTTCACATTTATAATTTTAACGCTGTATTAATGAATTCTTATATTATTCTTTTTGTCATAAACTCATTCAAAAGTTATGTCCAGCAAACAAGCATTTTACAACCCATTAATAAAGAAGGCGAAAAACACTATGAAAGTAATTGCATTATTTAAAATAAAACAAAAAAAAAAAAAAAAAAAACATGTATATATACTAAGGTACAAAGACGTGAAAAAGAGGAACAAACGCGAGGGCGTAGAGGAAGAAAAGGGAGGCTCATTTCGTCGTGCACGGACCAGGACGAAATAAAATCAAGGCTCCCTCTCCTTTCTTTTATCCGCATGTAGCCAAGCAGACAGCAGCGGCAACAGCGGTATACAACGTAACCGAGAAAGGAAGGAAGCAGTAAAGAGCGAGGAAATTTTCTCTCTCCCTCGGCGTAAGAGAAGCGCCGGGGTGTTCTTCCCTAAACGGGTATGTAACGCAAGAAATGAAAGAAACAAGGTGTACCGGCCTTTCTGGTAGGAGACAGAGAGAAAGAGAGAGAGAGAGAGAGAGAGAGAGAGAAAAAAACGGGGGCGAGAGCTTCGAATTATTAAAAGCCACGGCGGGAGGAAAGAAGTAAAGCGAGGTAAGAGAGAGAGAGAGAGAGAGAGGTCTTGTGGAAAATAAGCCCCGGCTGAGGTGACATCTGGCTGAGGCTGTTGCTGCCGGTGCTACTACCGGCGCCTTTTTATATTCAGCTCGCCTAGCTGCCGACGTTGCGCGCCGCGGTACCGTTGCCCTATCCCCCTACCACATCTCTCTCTCTCTCTCTCTCTCTCTCTTCTATATTTATATATGTATACATATATACATAGACGTGCAAGATCTCAAGAGCGTAAGTCGTCCACAGGGCGGGAGATGAAGGAAAATGGATAATATTCGCGTGTATGTGCGAGACGTTGCACGACGAATACGAACGAGCAGCCGTGCTCAGGGATGTTCAGTCTCTTTCCCTTTTTTCATATATATATATATATGTATCTCCTTCTAGCCTTCTTCTTTTGGACTTGCTTTTCTTGCGCTACCGCTGTGCTTCTTGTCCATGCTTCTTCTTGATATGTTTCTTCTTCTTCTTCGTCTTCGTCTTCTTCTTAAAGCATGGAGCTTTCAAAGGCTGAGACGTTGCGAGATTTTCAAATACTTTTTATCGGAATTCATAGGGTTTTTTCGATAACACGTCGACGATGTACTGCATATAAGTAATGTTTGATTAAAATCGTGAAATTTGTTTGCATCCACGATGAAGTATCGTATTTCGATTACGCATATTATTATCGTTAAGTAAAGCAAAACGCGATTTATACGCCACAAATATTGATCCCGTCATTTATAAACGTAAAATTTGCTTAATTTATTTATTCGAAAAATGTTAGGAATGTGATTTTTCAAGTAACATGTGTCATGCATCATTTACTTTATTAATTTTTATTTTCTTAACGCAAAACTTATTTATTTTTTGCAAATTCAAAATTATTTTATCATGTTAACGCACATTAAACATTTTTTTTTTTTTGTAAATTTACTTTGTTTTCTTTTGATTCATTTTTAAACGAAATAAAAGGATCGGTGAACTGTAAAGATAAAATAAAAATAAAAAAGAGTTCATTCGAAAATTTATGATCTATTATATTCTTAAAGCTGATTTAATGTTAAAATAACGTTTAAAAATTTTTAAAATTTAAATTGACATCGAATGAATACATTTTTAAACTATCTTCAGTTGATAAAAAATTCAATAAAAAATGCCAAATCGTTTGATACTGACGAAAACAAATTGAACATTGTTTTTGGTAATACAGTAAGTAGATATATATACAGATATTTTGTTTTTTATTAAGCATTTTAAATCTTAGAAAAGATTTATTCTTAATTACTATAATTTTTATAATATATCACTGTATATTAGATTTATAATACACAATGTTGTATAATATAATATAATATTGTATATTATTGTGTATAATATATTCGAGTAAGTATATTTATTTTATTATTACTTTTTGGATTTATTCATAATTATTAGATTGTTGATTTAAAAATGTTTGTAATTATTAAAAATTATATTTTAAAAATTCTTCTTGACGTCGAGAATATCACTTGGAGGACGAATTACTGGGCTCGGGTACTTTCGCGTAATTACAGAACAACACGGGAAAATACACAGCTGCTGATAATAATATTATTACGGTTAAGAAACGAGTCCCACGGTGGCTTCGAGTGCCCAAGTTCGGAAAGCTTTACTAAATTATTATTAAACGGAAACTTGAAACGATACTTAATTACTTAATAAGTTTTCACTTTCTCTCTCGCCTTCTCTTCTCCTTCTTCCCTCGTTCTTCAACTCTCGTCGAACTCGTTGCAGTAGTAGTGGTAGTCTCCTCTGTGGGAGCAGGAGCGAGCCGTGCGGGCAAGATCAGCGGACGTACTTTGCACGTTGCACAAAAAGCGCTGAAGCCTTTTGAAAAGAGGCAAACGGTGTGGTGTGCTTTTGTGTATGTGTGTGTGTGTGTGTGTGTGTGAGAGAGAGCGAGAGAGAGAGAGAGAGAGTAAAAGAGAGTGAGAGAAAAGAGGAGAAAAGTGCTTCTCTTTTCTCAGTTCAGAGGCATACGTTTTCCTATCTACGCCATTAAAAGTTAATTGGAGTTGAAGTCCTCTTCTTCTTCTTTTACCACTTTTTCTTCTTTCTACTTCGCGGTGTGTAGGTGAGAAAATGAGAGAATCGCCGCCACCGTAGCTCAAGAGAGGTGGTGAGTAAGAAAATAAGAGAGAGAGAGAGAGAGAGGGAGAGAAAGAAAGAGGGAAAGTGAGAGAATAAGGGTGAAGTAACGTAAATCAGGAGTTATCACCTCGAGGGCAGCCAGCTCGCGCGCGACGGCTTTCTCTCTCTCTCTCTCTTTCTCTCTCTTACTCGCAAGCGCAGTCTTTCTCAGCGTGACTATTAACTACGGCCTCCCAAAGACCGAAAGTCTTCATTAGGCGTTCGCGCACCCGCTAACAAATGTAAATCGCTCGGGAGTTTATAGCGAGTCTACGCGAATGCGGTGAGATGGCCAAAAAGAGAACGAGAGACGAAAGAGAAGACAGAATGTAAAGATGTACATATGAATATGTACGTGAGTTCGAAGTTTATATACGTGTAGACATTGGTATATACGTTTATACGTAAATGTATGTATTTTACGGACGCAAATATTTACTTTGGCGGAGATCTTATACTTGACGAACATTAGCTTAGTGTCGGAGAAGAAATCGATTTTAAAAAGGGAAATCAGTATTCTTTGGCCGAAGAGAAACACAGTTCATCCTGATCTTTCGATGTGTCTGTCTTTATCTCTCTCTCTCTCTCTCTCTCTGTCGCTTTGCATAATCGTTCGAAGAGTTTGAGATTTAAAGAGATCTGTAAAATAATTGCAACGCTGATGTAGAAAAGAAATTGGGAAAAAAATTATTTAACAATTTTTTATCAACAAAATGTTTAATATAGTTAGATTTTCCATTGCAAATAAATTTAGTACAATTTTTTATCAAAAAATTAAAAATTTTTCTAACGTATGCTTTTTTATTAAATTAAAAAAAAAAAAAAAACAAATCTCATAACATAAATAATATTTATTACAAAAATTATATTCTTCAATTTATAAATTATTTATCATAAAGCATTTATACAATACAAATATATAATAGAATACTCAATGATAATAAAAATTAATGCAAATAAAATTGCAGAGTCAATCAAGAAAGTGCTGTCATCTACTGGTTAGTAGCGTAAACATCTCTAGAAAAATAGAACTCTAAGTTATCGTCCACGTGAAATTTTACAACTTCATGTAACTTTTAGCAATAACTGTCTTTTTCTTTTAATATATGTAAACAATGAACTATAAAATTAAATTATTTTTTTTATTTCTATTTAAGCAATATTTTACATAGATTATACATTCGATTAATAGCAATTAAGTTTCGGAATAAAGAAAATCCTCTTTCCAAGTAATACTATTTGTAAATATCAACCGGTATCTCAATCAAGTCCTTCGATACAATAATTAATCGTGAAATTTTTCTTACACGGTAAGTTGCGCAATCGAGTTTAATCTTGCGATGAGAAAAGCCAAGAGCCTTTGCCGTACAAAGTGGTAAATGCGCGTCGCTACAACACTCAATCGTTACGTGTATATATATATATATATATATATATATATATATATATATATATATATATATACATGTACGCGACAATGCACACAGGCTAAATTACACGATCGTCCATCGCGTCGCTCAAGCCGACCAAAAGTTCCCGCGAAATAATTGATAAATGTCCAGTCACATAGACGTATAAAATCGTATCCCGTACACGTGTAACCTTTCGAACCGTATAGTGACGGCTATGGAGCAAGTGATATGTGTATATGCATAGAGAGAAAAAAGAGAGAGAGAGAGAGAGGGAGAAAGTGGGATAGAAATAAAGGGTTGCATACATACATACACACAAACAATGTGATTTACTGCTCGAGAAGGAGTGAAAACTGTTGTCAACTGACCGGTCGGAGGTGGAGGAAGTATGCGCGTTCATCGCAGGGTGCTGCGAAGCGTGGGAGAGAGAGAGAAAGAGAGAGAGAGAGAGAGAGAGAGAGTGAGAGAGAGAGTGTGGGTGAGAGAGAGAGAGAGAAGGACGGCTGTGAACGCAAAGTAGAAAAGTGGAAAAAAGAAAGCGATAATAAAACCGACATAGTGAGAGAAAAAAGAAAGAGATGGGAGGAGAAGGAGAGGCAGAAAGTGCGTATGCATGGATATATATCGAGAAAAAGAATGAGAGAGAAAGAAAGGTGAGAATGAAGGACAGCAAGGGAAAGTGGAAAAAATATACGCGATGGAAGGAGAGAAAAAAGTGAAAAAGCAAAACAGGGAAAGAGAAAGAGAGAGAGAGAGAGAGAGAGAGAGAGAGAGAGAGAAAGTTAGGTATGGGATAAAAAATGTTTCGCTGCCCGGTGGAAAAAAGGTGTACAGTTCGGCGTGTGTCGCACTCGTCTATTTCATCGCAAGCGTTTATGTGATATCCCCACGCTCGAAATTATTGCTTTCTTTCTTCTCCCTCCTCGTCCTCGCCTACATTTTTTGTATTCCTCGTCTCGTTCGTGTTTGCCGAGTTTGGTTCATTAAAAACATTCTCTTACTTGAAGCGCCCCATTAAGTTTTCTTTCTTGTTTTTTTTTTTTTCCATTGCTGTTTTTCAATTCAAGTATGAACGAGAGTTCGATCGAAAGTTATATCGAGTAACGCACTAATAGTAATTCATAATTTTTTTTTCCTTTTTTTGTTTTCGTTCAGCTTTTCGAAAAACAATGATTACATGATTGCTCATAATTATTGTGTGCTGAATAAAGAACCGTTTGCTTAAATTTACTCGTTTATCTCGAAAATTATTAATTTCTCTTTATAGTTGTGAATTTCTATCCTTTACAAAGGTTCTTTATTGGCTTAATAGATTAGATTTCATCGAAATTATTTGTTTTAATTTTCTCAAAAATAAAATTAAATAAACGATAAAACAATATTATTTGCTTTCAAGAAATGCACATTAATTTTTAAATTTGTTTTTCAATTTAATCCTCAAATTATCATATTATCTTTATAATTCAGAAAACTCAATATGCATTACGCATTATTACATCTTTATCGTATTATCTCATTTGTTAATAAATACTTATTATAAGCAACAAAAGAGTACGAGTAAAAGGGTATTTAAGTTATTTATCTTATACATTCTCTACGAGTTTACATAATATCCTTGAGAAGGAATTGTACTGTAGTCTCGTCTCTCTCTCTCTCTCTCTCTCTCTCTCTCTCTTTTTCTTTCTCTTCTTTAGTTCTCGTTCCTTTGCTCGCTCAAGATAGAACTCATTTTTTCTGCACAGCAGCTGATATTGAAGCACGTAAAGCATCTAATTTATATCAGGAGGAAATTACTATAAGAGCGATGGTAACTTCATCGTCTTGAAGTATACGACGCTGCATCTTGTTCCTCTTTTCTTTTTTCTTTCTTTTTCTTTCTCTCTTCTCGATTCTTCCGTCCCTCTTTATCCTCTTTCCTATTGTGTTCTAGTGTCCCTTTCTCGTCTCCACGCGCGACTCGCAGGAGGCATAATTGCTCACGTACCGAGAAGCGGAAAAACGCTGTGGGATGAGACATAGAGAGAGAATGAGAAAGAGAGAGAGAGAGAGAAATGCGCGGTGGGGAAGAAAGTAGTATAACGAAAGACAGGACAATGCGCGCGTGCGCGAGGATACAGGGAGAAAGGAGAGGTGGAGTTAGACAGCAAACGGTGAAGCTAGCTAGTATAGTGCCGGGTCAGCCGGAATCTAACGACCCATCGGCAGCGCCCAATCACTGGATGTTAATTGTTCGGTCCAGCGCACGGTCGCGGAAGGCGAATCAACGAATCGCCGATCCGACAAAAGTAATCGCGCTCTCTCTCTCTCTCTCTCTCTATCTTTCTCTCTTTTGCCATCGTTTCAGTGTAATAAATGCGACCAAATCTCTTTCCCTCTCTGTTCATCTGGCTTTTCTTTTAGGCGAGCTCGTTGCTGCTGACCTTCGTCCGTGCACGTCGACACGTAATGCGGAGTTTGGACAACCCAATAAAAGGACGCAGATTTAACCCGCTATTCAAGCTGGCTAGATATATATCTCGCCAACTCCGTCTCTCTCTCTCTCTCTCTCTCTCTTTCTTGTATTTGGCATTTTCCTAGACTTTTTTTTAATGAATTTTGTACACGAATACATTAACAGATATATTTGAAAATTAATTTCATTTACAATAAAATCTTTACAATAAAGTATTTACAATAAGTCATAAATAAACAAATTGATTAATTATGACTAGCAAACATTAGTTAAATATTTATTATCGATATAATTTTTAAAAATCTTTATAATGACAAATAATTTACAATTTTTGTAACGGTTAATTCTTTTCATATAAACATAATTGATTTATTTTTATCGGTATAAATAAAAATACTTTAATGAAAATTTACATTATTGTATGCATAATTATTACTATTAAATGTTTGATTCATTATTAAGCGTAACATACATAATATTATTCAAAAGATTCGATTTTATATACATATTTAAAAACGTGCAGAAAAAATTTTTATTCTAAATTGACAATTTTTATTACCTTAAATGAAGTTAGAAAATGAATCTTGCAATAAGATAGTTATTTTCTCTGCAAACAAGAAAATTATTATTACTGTTAAGATATAATAATGTCCAATCAAAATTAACTTTTAAATGTGATAAAAAACGTAAGCCCCTCATTCATACATACATAGCTTACAAATTCAAACGAGCCGTTCGTCATTGGCTTAAAAAGTCTCGCTTGCTGGGTATAAAAACTATCGTGATAAGACCAGCCCTCATTTTTTACAGTCTCTCCATGCGCCGTTTTCGCGACATTACCGACTTCCGTCCCCACCATTCACCTTCTCTCTCTCTCTCTCTCTCTCTCTTGCCTTTTCTCCATCGGCGGAAAATTGAAGCGTCACGAGTGCGCGCATGCACTCGCACGAAGGAAACATTTTTATTCGTGATTAATATCCTATGAAACGCAATCTGCATACAAACGTTCGAGCGCCCGCCTTCCGAGCAACTGCCGTCGCGGAATAGACCCTGGCGTGGAATACGCGACTCTTTTTTGTATGTATAAACTTGTATGTATATAGACGAATACGTATACTCATTGGTACAGGTGCACATCGTTGGAGTTTTCTTGTGCTTTTATTTTTCTCCAGAGTTACGAAAGAAAATAGAAAACCAATAATTATTGTTGTGTCTATTCCTATTTTTTCTCTCTCTCGTTGTTTTTCTTATTATTTTCTTTACCGAATTCGCAATTCCAAGCTTCTGCGCTTTCGAATTTAGAAGTGTGTGGTTTTAGTATAGAACGAAGCTACGATATTATTTTCAAGTTTTCATTTTTTTTTTTTTTTTTTTTTTTTTTTGGCAATATTTTATTTAGATAAAACAGAATATAATAGGGAATGCACAATTATGCTATGAACCATTATTTTATTTACCAGTGTATAGGTTTTAATGTGAAACTAACATGGAAATTACTTTAAAATAATGAAATAAAATAAATAAATTCATATTTAATTAATTTTTTTTTGTAATTTGTTTTTATATAACTATATCAAGAATTAATTAAGTAAAAGAAATTAGTACTTTTACTTTATCAAGCAGCTTTGTTAATAAATATTATAGAAATATTTATTCATAAAACATTTATTTATAAAACAAAATCAACAATGAAATAAATTCATTACATGAAAATTTGAAAAATTAAAACATAAAATAATGATTTATCGGAGAACGAAAATTTATATATTATAAAATTTCGCATAAAAAGTGGGTAAAATTTTCCTAGTCATACGATAAATTATGCTGCGCTCGAATCTACACAAGAACACATTTATGCATGATTTAAGAAAGTAAGCCCAAATCCTTGGGAAATTTCATCAAGGGACAGAGAACATACATATATATATATATATATATATATATATATATATATATATATATATATATATATACAGCGGCAGCGCATAAATTAATTCAGGTCTGGGACACTCTGTTCTTCACTGACGTTTATTATGGGCTTTCGCGTATTTTCAGAGCTAAAAATTAGCTTTGTTGCTCGATAAGCGCCTACGGTTTTAACAAGATATTTATTTTAATTAATAAAAATATGTTAATAAGAATAAAGGCAAGAATAATGCTTGTATCGTTATTATAAAAATCGCAGTTGATTTATAAAAGCTTTTAATAATCTTTCATCTTTTTAAATTTCATAATAAACTTAAATCTGTATTTATAGCTGAATATTTTTAATAAACAAGGACGATAAATTAAAGAATCTTTTTCTTTATGATCATTGTTAATATCAAATGATATGATTTATAAATATATTTTCATAAAATTATTAAAAATTTAATATAAGGGAAGTTTTTAAAATATGAAAACTCGAATTTATCATATGCGTAACAATTTTATAATTATATTTATTTTATTTTTTATAATTTTATAATAAGAATTTTATTTTGAAACAGAATCAAATCATAGTTATTTTTTAAAATTTGCTTTTTAACATGTATAATTTTATCTGTAGATTCAAATTACATAATCAATTAAAAAAATATTTACAAATTTCATTTATCTGTAACATATTTGTTATATTACTATTACGTATTATAATAGGCAAATATTTAATTAAATAAATAGATGTAAATCTATTACATTTTTTATAATATTTATATAACATTTAAGTTATATAATTCATAAATAATATTGATACCTATTTATTAAATAAAAAGAATAGGCTATTTTCATTATCATAGCAGACACATAAAAGATTAGATCAATGCATAATCAAAGAAAGACAAAAGGCCGTGCGTGGGAGACGCGTCGATTACGTGTGCGCACGCGATCGCCATGCGATGACACTTTCGAAGGCCAACGAGAAAAAAAAAGAATACTTATTTTAGACAAAGATGAGTCGAAATAGTTATGCGAAAGGCGAACAGCAAAAGTCGTATAGCCGACTGGCATGTAGATTTCGACAGTTAAGGATTCGACTATAAAACGAAACGGTGTAACTGTTTTTGGCATTTAGCTCTCGACTCCTACTATAATTCGGAACTCGACAATCCGATAACACACACTTTAGTCACCATGAGGATGGTAAGTGAAATTTTTGTTAATCGTTTTGAATTTCAATTGAGTGGTTACTTTGTTTCCTAAAATAAACTTTTGTTATTACTTAAAACATGGAGAGCTTTCTTTAAGCAAAAAAATTAACTTTAAATTTTCTTGTATTCGTTAAATAAAATTCAAATACAGGATTTATTTTATATTGTCTAGTATGAAAATCTTGTTTTTTTTGTGTATTCTATTCAAATTTATCAAATTTGTTCTAATTTGTCATTTGTATGGGTTTACTGAATATTGAAAATTTTATTTGAAAAATAAATGTACTGTAAAGTAATAATTTCAAATAATTATATAAAATTATTAATAAATGACAATTATATATTAAGCATTTATAACTGCGTTAACTACTTTTTAATAATATCAATTAACAATAAAGTGATAATCATGTTGGAACGCGCATGTATTGGATATTAATTCGACACTTTTTTCCAAAATAGCAATAATCAAACTTAATGAGAACTAAAATTAATTAATATGAATATTATTATACAATAATTATCCAATATTTGGAAGGAATTTAATTTTTTTTGTAAACATATTATTTTTATAAATATTGAATATAAGAATTGAATATAATATATGTCTTTCTCTCGAAATAACAACTTGAATATCAGAAAAACAACAATATAGTATATATTTCTTAATGTTCTCTTACGTAATTTTTGTAGATTAATTAAAGAAACAATATTATCCGCTTACGGTAAATCTTACAATCATCCATTTAATAATCATCCATCATAAATATAACGTCCTTATAAGTGAATAATCATTCGAACAACAATAATTTCAGATCATCGTTTTCGCCGCCGTCGTGGCCGTCGCCCTCGCCGCTCCCCCGGCAGTTCACGTACTGACCGAAGTCCCCTCGAACAACAGAGGCATCGACGGCTACGAATTCGCGTACCAGCTGTCCGACGGCACGAGTCGCGTCGAGGTCGCCGATGTCCAGACGTACCGTGCAGCTCGCATCGGCGACGATGATTATTCCGTCATACGTGTCCGTGGCTCCTTCGGCTGGGTCGATCCCGTTGATGGGAAATCCTACACCGTCACCTACGTCGCCGATGAGAACGGTTTCCAAGCCCAGGGTGCTCATCTTCCTCAAGTTCCATATGTTGCTTGAGTTTCTCCACTGAGCTTTTCTCTACTTTAATAAATTATTTTTTTCCATCGACAATATAGTTATCGTTGTCGTGTATTATTTTTTTACCCCGTCACCAATCAGCTATTCCGCTTTACTTAATATTCTTCGAATAATTATGATGTAATAGTTTTTTTAAACAAGTGTTTTCTAAAGAAGTGTTCTTTAAAAAAATGTGTGTATTTTGAATAATTTGTTTTTTGCAAAAAACTATGTTAGCACGATATTTTATCGTCTCAAATAACAAAAAAATTAGAATTTTCAAATAAAATATTATCTATTGATATAACTGTTCTTAATAATACATCAAGATCTTAATATGCTCGTATGAATATCAATTAATATTATTCCTATGTTTTTCTCGTATGTTTTATCTAAAAAGCATTCGCAAATACATTATCATATTATAAAATTAACATATGGTATTAGATATCCGTCATCGCATACCTTTCTTACTTATTAATAACAAAAACACACTTGGCGTAGTAAAAAATACTTTCACTTTTGTTTCCACCTTTTTACTTAATTATTACACATATGCTGCAACTCAGTTTTTTGTCGTCCCTTTCTCTATCCGTTCATTCTTGAGATAGGCATACATATGCATATATATTCGCAGATCTTTTAAGTTTTTTATGATGTAATATTTTGATATTTTCTTACATGTATACTTTGTCAAAGAGAAGATAAGAATGTTAATGTTATGATTAAATAACGTCTTAAAAAAGATTGTTATTTAATTGTTTGCATAAATTTATACTTTAATTTAAATCGTGGAAATATATTTAAGTCAAATGAAGAAAATTAAAATTATTAAAATAAAACGAACTTTCAGTTTTTCATAGTAAAAATAAACACTTTTAAAATAAAATTCCATTTTAACAAATGCGTTTAACAAATTTATCAACAAATCGATTTCCATGTATCTAAAATGTATTTCTTCCTAAAATACCCAACACGTATTATTAAGAGGAACAACGGGAAAACAAAGCGAAATATGCAAACGCGTAGCGTGGTTTCGTATCTCCTTTCATACATATACAGTACGTGCATTTCTACTCCACTTTTCTCTCTCCGCAAACTGCGTACTGCAAACTCACCGTGGCCCGATAGCGCGCGGGAATCTTAATTGAGACGAAGTTTCCGGCCGGAAAATTGCGTGCGCCGAAAACAGAGAGAATGAGAGACAGAGGGAAAGAGAGAAAGAGAGAAAGAAAGAAAGAGAGAAAGAGAGATAGAGAGAGAGAGAGAGAAGGAGTAACGACGACGACGCTTACGCCCTGCGACAATAAGGGGAATTTAGAGGTGCAACACCACTTTAGCTTATACATAAATTATGCGTGCGAGTACGAGTGTGTGTGTGTGAGAGAGAGAGAGAGAGAGAGAGAGAGAGAGAGAGAAGGGGACGATTATTTAAAGGCGACCCGGCGAGCGGTAAGTTTCTTCGGTTTCCTTGAGAGGCGTGTATGCCTTGTACGTGTGCGTACGTATGCTTAAGTTATTAGTATCCTTACACACGTATACCGTATTTTCGCAAATATGATCCCGTATATACGTGCGCGGCAAAGTTTTAGAAAAAGCGCGCGCGACGCGTTTATGGTTGACGAAATTACGAGGGCGCCGGGGGTGAATTTACGTTACATTGATAAGAACATTTTCGTCGTGGACGTTTTCGTTCGCGTTTCTTTTGTTTTTTAGTACCGTTTTTGCTCGTGTGCAAATAACTCGCTCAGTATAAGGGTTAATCTACTTTGAAATTCAAAATAGTTTTAAAGTTACTTTGTCTATGTTTTTAGTTCGAAGTTGCAAACTATACAATTTTTAGCACAAGCTACTGTAACTCCGCAAACTATTTAATCTCTACATTTATGTAATCGAATCTTTGGATAAGGCTACTTTTCAAAGTAAATTCATGCTCGTGATATGTTTTAGGATTCGTTAATTTATGTTTATTTCGCTTAACAGCATTTAATCTAATCGTTCAATGAAAGTTCATTTTCTTTTTTCTTTTTTTTTTTTTTTTTTTCTAATTATTCGTTAAACAAAAGATTCAGTTAAACGATAGTTATAAAAATTTTTATTTTTTTACAAGATAATAGTTTCATCTTTTAATACCGATTAAAAATGCTGACTAAATTTTAAATCGCAAAATAAAATTGAAGTAATATATCTGCATTCCGATGCAGATATAAATTTAAAAGAAATATTTTTTATTTATTTAAATAAAATGTAAAAACAATGCGATATTAATTTAAATATTTATCATTTAAATACGTTTAAAAATACATTAAACACATTTGGAAACGTGAATGTTATAGAATTTACTTTCGCGGTGACGCAATATGACGTAAATGCATAAACCATTCAAATTCATAGGCCACATTATTGGTATTCGATTCTATACATTTAGCGTTAATTTTCTTACTAAAGTATTATGCATTGCAAATATAATGGGTAATTGTTCTATTAAATATTTTTATTTTCTTTTTTTTTTTTTTTTATGAAATTAATATTTCTTCTGGCTTCTTGCGAAAATAAAATTACTTTCTTTTTTTACAAGTAGAAAAAATATTAACCGTCGGTAAATGTGCTTTGGAAATTATTTCTTATTTGATTTTTTATTTAAATTATATTGTTGTATTACATTTAAAAATAATTACTTAAATGTAACTTTCACAAATTCAATTTTTAAATTTAACAAAATCAAAGAATTTTTGTAAATTTAGGTCAAACCGTAGTCATGAAGCAACTTGCAGTTGGTTCAAAAACTTTAAAAAATTTCGAGAAAAAGGAAAATCAATAGTTAACCGCTAGCGTATACGAGGTTCGCGATTTTTTGAAAACATCTTATCGAATAATAATGCGTTCTAGTCACGAAATTGTAGTTGCAGATTTAAAAAATTTCAAGTCGAGCGCTTTTATTCGATATCTATTCATTTCTTTTTTTTTTTCTTTGCTTAATATTTCAATAACGTCAAAGCAAATATTGGCCCATAATGATTTTCAACTTTTTTGAATTATTTGATTCATCTTTGCTGGCGAAATTTATTCAATGATTTAGTTAACGTGACTACCGATGTTACACGTGTGCCCTGCGTCCGGCGGATCCCAACTTTCTCTACTGCGCGTAAAAAGTTATATTCTGAGCGTATAGACATAGGCAGGTAGGTCGGGTCGGCGCTTCTCTTTTTCTCGAGGGACTTTTGTCATTCTCTTTTGGATTCTCAGGCAATTTTCATCTTTGCGCGGCGCATGCATCGAATTAGACGCTCTTCTTCTCCCCAACCAAATTTTCGCATAAATTGTTGTTTGCGGTTTATCTCTCTTTCTCTCTCTCTCTCTCTTTCTTCTTTATGCCATCTAGTTATTTCTTTTGCTCCTAGGTATATTCTTTTTCTTCCTTTTCTGGCATTTGATGTGACTTCCGAGTGAATAATGTATAGATAGACACGTTGGGTTTCAATCGACTTTGATGCTCAAAGGTAGGTAAAATAAAGTCGAAGAGAAACGGGCTTGGATTCGAATTCTTTATACCTTTTGAAAAAATAATTTTAGCCTATTAAATTTTGCTCTGCGGTAGTGTAAATTTTATTTTTATTGAATTTTTATGACAGCCTATTTCGTAATATTTTTAATGTACATGAAAAGAAATATATATTTTAGATAATAAGTAATAATAATGAATATGTACAATTTAAAACGCAATGATTTACATAAAATAAGATTACGGTAAACAATCAATTAATAATATGTTCCCATAATTATGTTGATTATTTAGAAATGTACGTATTATTCAATTAAGACAAAGACATTTTACCGATGACTTTGATTATTATTACCGCATTTATTTTTTATGAATTCAGAAATTAAATAAATTTGTTCCCCCCAACGCATTGCCGAGATAAAAGAGATTTCTTTCACAATATCTTCTTTAGGCATCGTTTATTTTCTTCCGAGAATAACGCAGCGAATTTATTTCCTCAACAACAATATGTTGTCATTTCCCATAGTATCCATAATCAACCGAGTATATAAAAAAAGGGCAACACAACGACGATAACATCTCGGTACGCCTTAACGCCTTGTCAACGTATTACGAGCGTCGTCGTCTCGCTGGAAGAAATATGAGCATCGACGGTAGCGTCGTCAACTCTCCCTCGAACCTACCAAATGCGGTGTCGGTTGTTACCATTATAACTCACGGGCGTCGCGGCGCCGTGCAACACGAGGCACGAAGTGGCTTATACGCCTAGCATACCTTCTTAGATCGCCGGGGCTTTCGGCCTCTTAATTTTAGGAGTACGTCTAACCGAGAACGCGTGCGCTCGCGCTTCTATTCTAGCTGGCTAGAATTCGCTCCCGCTGCGTTATATACCCTATAAATGCGAATAAACACCGTAAATGTCGAAAGAGTGCGTATACGTATAAATATATATGTATCTATATATATAGGTGTAGGAACAACGCGTATGTCCTGCGGGCACTAAACCAACATCTCGAGTGGACGCCCGCAAAAGCTCTTGACACCCCCTTGATTAGACATTTTTACGACTCTCTCTTCCTCTCTCTCTCTCTCTCTTCCTCTCTTTCTCTCTTTCTCTTTCTTTTTTATTAGTTTTTTTTTTCCTCTAGCCGGGTGGTTTCTTTTTAGTTTTTGTTTTAAGCAGTCGAGCTGCGTGTATTCGTATCGAGCTTCTCGCACGTGTGGGTTCGACGCGTGCGGCGAACCGACGACACGCAGCGCCGTAATTTCTTGTTTGACTTTTGTGCAACGCTCGTTTTCTTGATACGTTTTTGGCTTTGTAAGCGCGAATAAAAAGGACAGGGGAATTAAAACATATGGATTTTATTAGTGGATTCTGATAAACTAAAAGTTTTCGTATTTAACGAAGATGTAAAAACGATTCAAAATTTATTTATTTATAAAATAAATTAAAATAACTTTTAATATCAGTTATATTTCTGTAATTAATAATTCTTTACTACCTATGTACAAAATAATATCTCGTAAATGGAATTGTTTGATATATTACTCGATGAAAAACATATAAATTATAAAATTTTAGTTTATAATAGATAGTTTAAAATAAATATTTGTGTTTTATAAAAATAGCGTAATTAATATATATATATAATCAAACAAAAATAGGGCTGTTTTAAAATATAAAAATAGATTCATTGCGAAAACGAATTCGTTGCATTCACGGCATATCGTTGCTATACATACCTAACAGGTGGAAGACCTTATAATATAACAAATAGGCCATAATAGCCCTTTTATGCGGCCGTCATATCTTAAAATATATCACACGCTCTTTTTCGTTAACCTGGTCGCACGTGATCTTGTTGAATTGATCCCTTGACACAGTGTGTGGCATCAGACACTGACAGCAATCGACGTCTGACAAAAAACTCCTCCTACTACTTTGGTAGAAAGATTTTTTTTTTTTTTTTTTTTTTTTAAGCAGAAATAAATTTCTTTCTGTCAAATTTAAAAAATTATATATGCATATTATATATTATATATACATAAGAGATTTCACTATCTTTGAATATTTTTTAACAATTAATTTTTAAAAATTAAAAAATATTTGAAAATTTTAAATAAATTTTTCAAGATATAATTCTTACAAAACTCAATATTGCTAACAAGATTTTGTTTCCAAAAAAAAAAAAAAAAAAAAAAATAAGGAAAGAATAAATTGTAACCAATTTACAGTTTTTTGTTTAAACGATAATGAACAGCAAGTGAAGTAAAACCACACCATCAAACAAGAAATGATTTGGAAGTTCAAGTAGCTACAAGCAGACGATTTCCAGAGGGCTGTCTAATTAAACTCGTCTCCGGATATACAACGCGAAGCAAGGATGGGAACAAGGAATAAAGGCGTTGATCGAGGGCACCTTTCACGAGTTATATACCTTGAAACCGAGAAGTTTCACAGACGCGAGCGATCGCGGTCGCGAGTAACGCGAACGAGGAATATACATATATGTATATACGTACACATATACCAAGCGAGAAGGAAAGACGTATAGCGAGATAAAGAGAGAGGGACAGGGAGAGAAAGAGAATGGTTTTGCAAGGACGAAGGCGGAGCGCACGGCTTCGTATAATGACGAGCTGAGATAACTAATTAGTCATACTTCACCCTAAGTCTGATAAATTGTTCCAACTTTGCTGATGAAAGCCGTTTAATATGGGCCGGGACAATCATTCTCTCTTTCTCTCTCTCTCTCTCTCTATCTCTTTCTCTTTATATCTTTCCCTCTCTCTTTCTTGTTCCGCCATTGCGCGAATGTAGCTCGAGTAATTTCCCCACAACCATGAGAGGCCGCTCGTGCGCGCCACGTCAGAAGTTTTGCGTGTCACCGACACGATTGAACGTAACAACTCCTCCCATTTCTCTTCCTCTCTCTTTCTCTTTTCTCTTATGCAGCGTGCACCGTTAAAGCGCTAGAACACGAGCTGCAGCAGCTAACGCGCATCGTAGATGCTTCCGCGCTGCTGTCGTCAGTCGCAGAGGAATTTGAATTTGAATCGATTTTTGCCAAATTTCTTCGTAAATTATTTTAAATATATTCATGTGTTATTACCAAGAAAATGTATATCAAATAAATGCATATATAATAAAATATATATTAAAAATAAAGCTAAGAATTTTGATTATTTAATTTAGAGTTAAGATAAAAATAGAAGCATTTTAAAAAAATATTTAATTTTGTCTAATTAAAAATTGTTTTATAAAAACTAGATTTCTTTATATAAAGATAGTTAACGTGTATTTACTTGATCAGAATTTTTTCTTTTTACGGTGAATTATTTTGACATTTATTTACAAACTTATACTAATTCGATTAAACATAAAATTCTTTCAATAATTAAGATTGAAAAATTTACATAACTTTTTTAAATTTATGAATCTCACTTTTTCTAAACAGTTGTTGCTAAAAATTTTAGTTAAAAAACTTTTCGCAATTCACTTGTTCGCTCGCCAAAAAAGTAAAGAGAAGTCTCGTAAAAAATTTATCAAAATTTTTAAAACCAGCAGTAAGATAAGGATTTCGCGGACGCGATCTATCCCTTAAAGTATCTATACTTATAAAACAACTTGGTGGGGGCTATTCCGTCCTGCGCCACGTTTCATAAAATCCCTACTCTCCTCGCGTCAACTAAACTCGCGAAAACAAAATTCCACGTGTGTACGTACGTGTGTGCACACGCTACGGAGAAACGACAATGGCGCATACTGTCACCGTCCGCAATCTGTAACCCGGCATAAATGCAGAGGCACGTGTCTCCACATGGCCGCGATATGGTCCTATACCTTTCACCCTTTCTGCTTTTCTAACACGGAATAAATATAGCCGCGCGACCCGCGTCATTATTGCTGACTTCATTATATCCGCGCTTACGTTTTGTTCTCTTTCACTCTGTCTCTATCTCTTTTTATCTCTCTTACGAGCTCTCTCACGGCTTGTAAAATGTATTTGCATTGAAGCTGCACGCGATCGCTCCTCTTAAGCTGCTTGTCCGTTCGCCACTTCATTTTCTTCTTTTTTCTCCTCTTCGCGGCGTTACTCGACTTCATCGCCTTTTGCTACTTCGCCATGTAAGAAAGTCGTATTTTTGAAGGTGTCATGTTGGTTAGCGCAGATTCTCGTTGAACGGATAATTCTTGGCTGCGAGATATTTTATGGAGCCCGTTTGAATTAACGCGATGTTACGTTGATAGATGTAATTTATTATGCCGCGATTGTACGTTTCCGTATTAACGTGTTAATTATAAATTATTAGCAATTTGAATGCTCGATTACTATTTTAGAAAGTATGTCAGTTGCGTACAACTTTATCGTTATAGCATAAGTAGGTTACTCTTAGACTTTAGAAGAGCAATTTTTTTTTTTTTTTTTTTTTTTAAGTTTTGTATTATTCATTTATTTAATGTTATAACGCAGTTGATAAAACCATATACACATTTTCAATGTTTGTATTACCGAATCAATAAGAATATTTACTCTAATAAATGATAAAACAACAAATTAAAAAACGAATAAAAACAAAACAAGATTCTTAAACATAATTTGTTTTAATAAAATAAATACTAAATGTAATTCTCGTGATTTTTAATTAAAATTTTTATCCCATAAAATAAAAAAAAAATAATAAACTGTAAAAGCATCCAGTGGCAAAATCAATAATATCAAATTAGTAAAAAGACTTGAAAAGTCTATTAACAACAAATGGCAATACCGACTGCACGTTGCTTCGCGTGCACTTCTCATCCCGCTTTTATGCATTGAACGATATGAATAAATGAAGTTAATACGCTGGTAACAAAACTAACCCTTCAAAAGAGTTAAGAGGCAAAAAATAAGAGAAAAAAAAAAATATGTATATATATACAGACATATGTATATACATATATAAAGCGCACTCATCGCCCGACGTTTGGGCGGTGAATTTGTCGCAAAGCCAAAGCGATTAAACGCGAGCGCGTCGTCCAAAAAGTCGAGCCTCGTTTATTATCTTTCGCGTACTCTCGACTATCGCATACATATACACACGCATACACACATACAGACGTATGCGGAAAAGTGTAGGTATATGTATACGTGAGCACAATTGCGTACGAAAGCTACGGATTCGTGACTCGTAGAAAACGAAGACAAACTCGTATGTACACGTCTCCAATTATACGATTATTTGTTGCTTGCGTTTGTAATAAATTTTCATCGTTCATGATTTAGATGGACAAAACAACAACGAATGCGGCCAAAGTTTATAAAATGTAACTTTTTTTAAAAACTAAAGGTTAATTTTACAAATTAAACTTTCGAATGAAACTGTTTCAATGCAATAATACCTTTAACTCGCAATTGTAATCTCGTTAATATTTATACTGTATTCGTGCTTTATTAATCGTCATTTAAATTATGTGCGATTCAACGAACTTTCTCTGTTTCTTATATATGATTTTCAAGCTAACTATGTAGATAGTTTGATATTTTAAAATTTCGTCATATCTAGAAAATGAGATTTTTAAAATTCATGAGAAAGAAATACCATTTGTATTAGAGTCTTATGCTATTGAACATTTACGTATTCATATCGATGTTATTTGTGTCATTTTCAAATGACTGAATATTTTCAATGAAATTTAATGTCGTGAAAGCATATTTTCGAATAATCGCATTTACATTTTTATAAAATCGAGCTCATCGGAAATTAAATATATCTAATTAACGCAAAAATTATCGTTAATTATTTTAAAGTATTTAAATATATTTGTACATTGCTTGATATACAATATTTAGGAATAAATGAAATTCTTTAAGGGTCTAAAGCACGTACTAACGGTGACCGAGTCCTCCCGTCGCCCTTCCTATACCTCTCGTTTCTACTTGTTACTTTGGTAGACTCGTAACTTGTAATGGCTGGGCCAAGGTCCAACCTCGAATCGCACACACTCACATACATATCGTAACGTGTACAAACATATACACTCGGTCGCACATGTAGAACAAAAAGCTCGTATAATGCCGTAACTCGCTACACCTTTTCGTTTTCTCTTATTTTTTTTTTTTTTTCCCTTCCTTACTTTCTCTCTTTTCCCGCTACTGAATTCAATTCAATGCATAGGAAATGGATACAGCCAGGGCGTCTCTCGCTGAGCCGTAACGCGTTTTGGGAAAATAAAAGTTCAAATAAAAGTTGTAGCCCGGGTGACTACTACAACTACTACTTGTATACAGGGAAGCAAGGGCCGCCTTAATAATGCACTTCATCTATGGTCCGACGTTGCTACGGACTTTTTTTCGCGTTTTTACTGCTCTACGAAATACCTTACTTTTTTTTTTTTAACATTCGTGGTGCTCGATACGCTTGTGGATTTCCTTTTAGAAATTAATATGTGTACTACGACGAAATTTATCAATTTGGAAGTATACTTTGCATCTATCTTGAAAATAATTGATACGTTAAAATTAAATTATCGCATCCACATAACGCTATGAAATTACGAAAGTTATAGTTAATAATTTTAGCACATTTAAAATTCAAATAAAAATCCAATAGATGTAATCTTGTTTGAGTTGGCACAAATATTTAAAAAAAAAAAAAAATACATTCCACAAAAGCACAAAATATTCGGCTCTGCAGGGGTTGTAAGGGCGGCAGTTGCGACACTTTGTCTCTCCCGACCAACCTTTGGCGCGTACGCCACGCATACCCTTGCATTACGTACACATACGAGTACATATATGCAGGCAAACAGAAACATCGATGCACACCGCACGTACGAGTCATCGGTCTAAGTGTGAGGCGCGCGCCCGCGCGGACGTACGAGACGTGAATTTCTATAAACGTCTACAATATTTACGTATTCGGTGCCTTGTATATAGAGGAAGAATCGACGTATATACGTATACAAGTACAGGCGGTCATATATGCATACATGTGCGCGGATCGGGTCTTGAAAAATCGGAATTCCGAAGTCAACAAAGCATACGTCCCAAAGACGCCACTGAAAATATCATTTCCTTTATTTTCTTTTCCTTCTTTCTCAATGTGTCATTATACGATTCTTGCATTTTATATGCTCCCAATGTCGGCGAAAACATATTTTTTACATCGAATTTTTAAAGATATACTGATGAATAAATGAAAATGTGTGATTTTTAAATGATTGGACTCACTACTAATTAATCGTATGCAAAGAACAAAATGAAAATAAATTGATGTTCCGATTGAAATTTTGTATATACGTTATAAAGAGAATTTGTAAGTTTATTTCGAACAAGTAAATATTGTATATTTGCAGTACGTTTAATAAATAACCATAAAAAAATTAACTAAAAATGTATTTAATTTCATTTTTACTACCCTATTTTAATATTATTATGTTATAATAATATTAAAAATGTAATAGACCTCAATAGTTCACTCGACATTTAACACTATTTTCATTTAAAATCACCTCAATGTTTGTGCAATAACAATCCAAGAGCACATAAAATTTGTAAAAATTCGCGTGCATTATTTCCGCGTATTTCGTCTGTAAAAGCTTTAAACTGCCAAATAACTTCTCGAATTCGCATCCCCCGAATGACATACGGCAATCATTTTTTATCTATATACCAACCGAATATACTCCTTACTTTTATAATACATCGTCCAAACAAAAAGCTGATTCTATATACGGTTTGCATTCGGTTTTATGAGTCGCAAAAAGATACTACACGGAGTTAATAGCGTCTCTAAATCTCTTTTCAGTGCTCTAAGGCGAGCCCGAACTCTATCGAGATTTATCTAGCCGAGGAGCGCATAAGAAAAGAGAAAGAGAATGAAGAAAGAAAGCTAAAAAGGAGATGTAATGGTGCGCGGATACGTAGCGTTAGCTGGCTAGCTGGTAAGAAAGCGAGCTCGGAATATAACGCGAGCCCATGTGTGCATCAACTTGAATGAAAGAGACGAAGAGATAGAGAGAGAGAGAGCTTTGCGAACGACGATGGCGAGGAAACGACTACGTCGTTGGTGGTGACTGCTATGCGAGCGTTTCAGGTGGCGTAGAATCGCGCGACGCAGCATTGTGTATATAGTATAATATAACGGTGCACACCGCTTGGCGGGTCGGGTTCCAACGGGTCCATTTACGTTCGGTCTCCGCTCCGCAAATGACCAATAACTCGACGCCTTATCCCCTAAATTAGTCCTTGCTCACGTACGCCTCTCTACGCTTCTCTCTTTCTTTCGCGATCTTTACGTCTCTCTCTCTCTCTCTCACTCTCTCTCTCTCGTGCTTTCTCTCTTCTCTTTCCGACCCCTCGATAGACTCACGATATGAGTGTCGAAAACTAAGGGGCAAGAAGAAATAAAAAGAAAGCAATCCGAGGGAGTGTGAGTAAATTAGAAGAAAATGTGGTAAACAGAGACATATAATAAAACAAAGGGCAAAAGTTCGAGAGAGAGAGAGAGAGAGAGAGAGAGAGAGAGAGAGAAAAAGGAAATAGGAAAACGAAATAATTTTTTTATTATTCATGACTACGTTAAGAAAACGTAATTTCAGAATAATAGAATTAATAAAAAATATTTTAATCTTTCTTTCTTTTTCTTTTTTTTTCTTTTTGTCCTTTATATTATTAAATTTTTCTGATAATACAAATAACATATAAAAATCGAGATAATCTATTGTGAAATTTTTAAAGTTGTGCGTAATTTATGATTGAATTAATATAAAGTTTTCTTTCATTAAAAAAGATTTCTTATAAGTATAACAATATATTAAATGTGTAAATTTAGTACAATTTAAAAAAATAAATTAATCCATATTCTTCTATCTATCTATTTGTCTATCTAACTTCTCTTTCTATTATATTTCTATCCATCTTCTTCTTTTTCTATTTTCTATCGATCTATAATAAAAATATAGAACCGTCGTGTCTGTATACTCTAGTCTTCTAAATTGCTGAACGAATTTTCATGGTTTTTTCACAACATAATTTAACTCATAACAACATATATACTTCATTTATTCGAAATCGACTCGCAAAAAGAAAAGATATTCTAACGTAAAGTTTTAGGAGTGCAGTTGATAACACATAGACAATCGGAAAGTAATCTCCATCTTCTGTTCAATCTTCAGCAACGTGAAACTATTTGTATATTACTTTATTAGTGTTGCAGATTCTGTTCAAATCGTTAGGCCATATTGTGTCGGTCTTTATCATGTAACATTATCACATCTATATTTCCAAAGTGAAATTTTCTTGACTGCCATCCTATTGATTATCTCTTGTGCTTGAGAACAAGTTCGTTTCATATCTATAATCCCTTCTAGATACAGCTTTCCTTTATAGTGTTCCTCCTCTGTTTTGTGCCCACCAATATTAGAAGAGAATTGGAATTCTTTATTTTGTCAGTAAAATTAGTTCCCTCCTGTTCAGTGCCAATTTCAGTTCGCGTTGTGTTATTTAGTTGTCAACCAGTCTTGTAATCTAGTTCAGTTTTTTCAATTCTAAATCGCGTTGAAGGATCGCTACTACCGTATCTGCGTTTACAGCGTTCCGTAGGTCTCATTCCAGTATGGATATCTAAGCAATGTGACTTTCCTGGTTGTCTGACCCTCGATCGTCTCGTTCGTTCATCCCGTAGATAATCCCTTTCTTCTCGCGTCAGTAAGAGGGAATCCCAAGACTCGGGGAGCTTTGAGGATGGCGTTTCATCTGATGGAGTTAAAGGCATTTCTAGCTAGAATCGCTAGTAGTAGTACTAAGGGACTGGCACCGTAGCGTTGCCGAAATTACTTGTTTTGTTTAATAATAAAATTTTCGGCAAGTATAAGTTCATATTTTTTGTTATTGCATTTACAAATATTTATTTTTTTAAATTATATATATAAAAAAAAAAATTAAAATATTAAATGAAAAAAATATTAATACTAAATGACCGATATGTAAAAGAATAACTAATACATAAAGATTTATGCATTTAAAATTGATCTTTAACATTATTTTATAATAGAGCATCATTTTAAGTATAATTTTTTTTCAAAATGAAATTTAAAAGAAGTCGAAATGTTTTCTATGAGCAATTTAGAGTTGATAATTACTCACGAACAAATGATGCTAGCATCACCTGCAAGAAAAAATTTACTAGATTTGATAA
This sequence comes from Chalcis sispes, assembly GCA_949987625.1. NCBI lineage: Eukaryota > Metazoa > Arthropoda > Insecta > Hymenoptera > Chalcididae > Chalcis > Chalcis sispes. The sequence goes on from OX465096.1 coordinate 23,267,373, forward strand.
CTAATAATAATCTGCTTTACTTTTGAATCGTATTAAATTTCTAGTTTGAAAAATTTTTTTAAACAAGTAATTGATCGTTAAAATGAAAAAAACCGAGGATAATATCGATTCATCCGTGTCTTTTTAATAGATCGCTATGTGTCATTTCGGATACTTTATTGCCATAGATTTTGAAATTTGAAGTATTAAAAATAATGTATTATACTTGAACATGTTAACGAAAAAAGTATTACTGTAATACCTTTTTGTTCAAACTTTGATTATAAATTTTTAGCTTTATATTTTTCTTTAAACTTTTGTGAGCTGGTAAAAAAGAATATTTAAAAAAATAATTATATAATAATGATTCAAGTAGTTAATAAAAACATTATTTTATTGAAAAAATAGCGAAATAATGTTTTACGTAAATAAAAAAATTTATGTAAGCATTTAAAAATAGCAATTTATTGGTACAATAAAATACAATAATATAGAAAAGTAAATTCAATATAAAATTTTTATAGTCGTAAAATAAACAATTTTTAAACTAAACAATGTAATCGTTACAAACATAAGAGGAGTACATACGTAACGTATTCTAAATTACAATTTCAGTTCGAGAAACTTTGTAGGTAAGTATTTTCCACGTTAAAGTTTCCAAATTTTTTTTTTCACAGCATTATTTTTTTCCTAAAATAAAATAAAATAGAGAGAGAGAAGTAAAACGAGCAAATAAAAGAGAAAGGAAAGTAAGGAGCGAGGGAGCGTGAGTTAGTGTATATATCGCAAGGACCGTGCGGTGCGGCTTTATTTCCCCGCGCTTGCGGGGTGTGGCTCCGTGTGCCCCGTAATAGCATAGAAGAACATAAGCTAACCTTATGGAGTTTCTCCTCCGGCGCGTGTAAGGCGCTCGTGGATCTTACCAACACTCACTGTCACTTTTATACGGCCCTCTGGTTTCTCTTTTTTACGCGCGCTCACGGTATACGAGTATTTTTATATCAGCACGGCGACTTTTCTCTTTTTACTTCATGTATACATCTCTCTCTCTCTCTCTCTCTCTTCCTTTGACCTCCGGCAACGAGCGCGAAAAATTGAATTTCCCGCGCGCGTCACGCGACTCTCACCCGCCGCGTACGTACGTACGGCTACTTTAATACGGACGTAGAAACGAAGCACAGCGGTACGCGTCGGCAGCCTTGCGTGACTTTCAAAAGAACGCGTCTCTCGAGTGTCCCGTAGTTCTTATAGACAAAAAGCCAGTTGTTGCCGAGTCATCCTGGCTCGAAAAAAACCCCTGGGTGTTCATTGTCGCAGCTTTTCTCCAAAGCGCGTTTTTCCTAGTCTCGATTTCGTCTAAGCTTATTAAGCTTGGATGATCAATTATGTCGTAACTAATTCTGTATTAACAATGCGATTTTATAAGCCCACATTGTACGACTAATGAATTTCGCTAAATTTTTTAATGAGCGTAAGACGATAATTTATAATTTACGATATTCGAACGAAAAATTTCTCGTTAAAAAAAAATTTTGTAATATTTTTCAGTAAAAAGTGTCAAAAGTAACCTTTTTGTATTATTGTTTTGTATCATTTAGAAAAATATTACGAGTGAAAAACGAAATGTTAATGAATAATGAACCAGAGCGTAAAAAAAAACACACTTTTAAAAGAGTGGAGAATATTTTTAAAAAAGAAATAAACGATTTATGTAAGTTGGCATATCTTCAAATTGTTTGAGTTGAGAATTATATTTTGAAACTTTTCCAATTTTGAAAAACTTATTTCTTGTAATATAATGAACGAAAACCTTTCTTCCGGCGATATTTTTTTTCTTTTAATATATTATTATTTGAATAGAATCTCATATAATTGCAAAATCATTACGATAACTTTTTCGAATATTAAATATCAAGTACGTATAAAGTATTTAAATTTATATTTACATCTATAGAAAAAAATGAAATTAAAATATACGATTCGAACAAACATCAGTTTCATATAAAAATTTTGAAAAAAAAGCTTTATTTGCTTTTACGAAAAATATACCTAAGTTCTTATTTGCAGTGCTATATTGTTTAATTTATAGTTGTCATCTTTGTATTCCCTTTACGTTCGTTTTTACTAGTTTTTAGCAATAAATCCATCTGTTCTTTATTTTTTTATCTAGCTGAATTCACATGCAGACGATAACATCAAATGTATAAATTTTCTTTTATAAACTGAAGGATTAGATAAGACAATTAAATCATTCGAATAATACTTTTTTATTTATAAAATAACATGTACAGTTTTATGTGTATTTGTTCAAAATTAATTTTACATACAAACGAATAAATAATATGTACATTTATATATTTATTATTCAAGTATATTTTTTTATATAATAATATAGTAAACTTAATTTTTATTAATAGTTAGATGTAATACAATATAGTATTTTATGAAGTTGGAAAAAAGAACACTGTCAAGTTTATATATTTCTACAAAATTAATTGCGTATTAGATGCGCAACAAGAATAATTTGATACATTTTCGTAAGGTTGACCTATAACCACCTTAATATGTAATGAAATCTAAGAAACTAAATTACAAGCATTTTTAATTGCTGTATCATCATGAATTTTAAAAATTACGAGAAGATCCTAAAACAATATATAATAAGATTAAAAGAAAGGAAGAAAAAATAATAAAATTAATTGATAGTTATTCTATTATTAAATATACTCGGCATTTACAATTATGTATGATTAATTTAAAAAGCAAAATCATTTATTTTTTTTAAAAAAAGCATTCAAAATATAACTTTCACCAAAGGCCCTTACAGAATAGATGGAGAAAACAGATGAGATAATTAATTTTTACTTTTTATTGCAATACTTATAAAAGCACGATCATTTTTAAAAAACCATTAATTTTTATTCTTAAAAATCGTTCAAGTGAATAAAATCCTCTCACTTTACTCTATACACGCTGTTTCTGCCATTTTCCTTTCTCGAGGAGCAAATGTGGAGTACACGTAAACTACAGAAAAGGCGGTCTTGTACTATTGATCCTTTTTGCTCGAAGCTCTGCCTTAAGGTTGATCGAAACAAAAATAGCTAAACGAAGAAAATAGTAAGGGAGAAAGAAAAAAACGAGTAACGAGAGCAAGAGAGAGAGAGAGAGAGAGAGAGAGAGCGAAAGAAAAGCAAGTATTATCCTTCGTCAAGAAAGAGGAGCACGTCGCACGCGCCCAGCGTTCCGACACCTCTACGCTCGCAGTTCTTTTTCAGAGGACGGAGTTCTGCTTGCTTTCGTCCTCTAGTTTAGCACCTTTGCTTGTTTCTCTCTCTCTCTCTCTCTCTCTCTCTCTCTCTTCTTGTATATCTCTCACTCGCTCCTCTCTTCGCCCTTGCTTCCCCTTTTTCTACTTCGTCTTCTTATACGACATTCAACCATACGACTGACCATTAGACTTTTATACCCCAAGCGCGCGGGCAGCTTTAATAAAAGCCGCGAGTGTCGGCGCCTAAGAGGATTCGCCGGATATTTTTAAGGATTTTAACGAGGTGTCGCCGCGATACACGCTTCTCGCCCTTCCGGCTGACTATACACACATGCGCACACATATTCGCGACTGAGATACGGAGATATTCTTTCGGGTAAAAAGCCAGCTAAAGTAATATTCGCCCGTTAATGCGCTCTTTTACTTATGTCCGTATATATATATATATATATATATATATATGCTAAGATTCACACTGTGGAAAGTGTTTCTTTTAATTTTTTCGGACGCACTAATTAGAAATAGCTTCTTTTTCTGTATAATTTATAACGTATTATAAAATTCAAATTTATTATAATTTGAGTATAATAATTTGTGTAACGTAGACAGATAATAACACAAAAGCTAGAAATATTAATTACATTCTTGATATTACATTTTTTTATTCAAAATGCAAAATAGGTACGTATTTCTACAAACATTTTATTTTCCGTTGAAAATAAAAAATTTTATTTTTGTTTATTTTGAAGTATATAATTAGATATAATAACATTATGTAACATTGCAATACCTCGGAATGTTTTTCTACAAATGATAACTGAAAAAAAATTGAGTCCTGAATTGTTATAATTGAAGGGTTATAAGTCTAAAGGGTCTAAGTGCCAATTTTATTACTTAGAGATATAACAGAAAAACATTATAAAATAAACAACTCAATTAAATAATTATTTATTTTTAAAAATAAAATATTTACTTTGGATTTTTTGGCACTTAGATCCTTTAGACTTACAACCCTTTAATTATTTATTTATAATGAACTTATTATGCAATAAACGTATAAACTTATTAATTTTTCTCCATTAGATATTGTTATTTTTAAGCGCGAATCCTATTACAGTTAAATTGCCGCGTAAATATGCAGCCGAATGATTTACGCCGAAGGTAGATTTAGTAAAAGAGGAAAAAAAACTGCCGTAAGTAATAAGGCCGTAAAGTTTAAGAAAATGAGAAGTCGTTAATGCAAATAGCTTGGCGCGCATAAACTGCACAATAGCGAAGATTCAAGATAACAAATAATAAAAGCATCGAAAAGCCGAGCCTGCTTTATGGTCTTGACAAACATCGAAATAATAATAACCAAGGGAGAGAGAAAGAGAGAAAGAGAGAGGAACGGGGAGAGAATGAAGATTCTTGCACGAGTACATGCAGTCCCTAACCGAATAATCGTCATACAACTAAACAGCCATTTAAATACAGTCGAATTGCAATAGCACCCAGCAGCAGCAGTGACTCTGCACTTTTAGTGCGCGCTCTTACCTAACCGTCGCATTAAACGAAGGAGCTCCCGACTCCTTTTTAAATCCCAAGAGGTTTAAAACGCTTCCACGCGGACGATCCTTTACGTTATTCTTCTTTGTTTTTCTCTTCTATTTGTCTTTTTTTTTTTTTTTTTTTTTTCGATCGTGAAACTCAAACCGTTGCGGCTGAATCACACACGCACAATAGCTCTGTCTCTCTTACTCGCGCCCTGCTCATCGATTTACACCCAATTAACCGTTAAATTACGCGTTTCGTTCTCGATGCAAAAATAAGTTAATTCCCGAACAAATGTACACATATAAGCGTGTGTACGTAAAGTTATACGTACACATCCACGAATGCGTATAGGTGCGCTCGCAGACATCGAAAAGCTGTATGTAGCTACGACGCACGCGGTTTGAGTCCATCCCCCACGGGGGGTATGAATAATGCGCGCGCGAGAATTCGCGCATCGACGTCTGTATATATACTTGTATATATGTATATGTGCATATGTAGTGTAACGGAAAACCGACAAATGTAACGGCCGCAACTGCAATACTAATTCAACGCGAGCGAGCAATAAACACGATAGGGTCGAGATAACGTAGAGAGAGAGAGAGACAGAGAGAGAAAGAGGGATGCAGAAAACCGCGCGCTCGTTTTCCATAATGTCGAAGAGCAAATGAATTCTCTCTCTTTATCTCTCGGCCTTCTCTCGTAACATTAGCGCGATTTCTTTTCTTTTCTCGTACCGTTTCCGAATCCTCTTATTCTTTTTCTGAAAGCTTACTTTTGCTTCGTTTCGTTTCTTCTCCATTATCTGGTTCTTGTAATTGGTATGTTATTCGTTTATATTTTTTTCATGGCCAATATCTACTTTGATATCTATTTGATATTTTTCTATTCTAGTATTATGTTTCTTACTGCCATTAACTGTACGTAAATTTATTTTGTCGAGTTTTCGAAAAAGTCATCAGGTATAAAAATAATTAAAATACATTGTAAATGCTAATTTACGGACGATAAATTTAATAAACTTTTATTTCAACAAAAATTTTATTTGAATTATTCATAATGTTTATGCATATTGCCAAGCTTTTATTTTCTGATCGTGTAAATGTCGATGCATAAAATAAGAAGATATATAAATAGAATCTATACGTACTTTGTAGCTGTAAGCATAATTTATTTTCAATTCAAATTTTTGTAATACATATATCGAGTATAAATAAATTTATGATTCCACACATGTTTGTAGAACAAGTAATATTTACAACAACATGAAAATAAATCGTTAAATTTATATTAAAATAACTTGCAAAGTATTATTACATGCTAATACTTTACAAAACGTAACTTATTAGTAAAAAATGTGTTAGAAAAATTTCTCACTTCTAGTTATATGAATTATTTATATTACCATATGGTTTGAAAAGTTATCAAGCACTGGGATCGTTGAAATGCAAATTATCATAAACTTATCAACATACATTTCAAATTAGTAATTATATAAATTAATGAAATTGACGAATTACAACAGCTAGTTAAAATTAGAATTAATTTCATAAAACAAATAAAAGTCAAAAGCAAAGTATTACGTTCAAGTACGTTCATTTATTTATATTCAAAAGTATGAACGTACGAGTAATGTGGATATATAAGTATTTGCACATTTCAAAGTGTCTTTAAACATACGAAGCTTAAACATACATACGATTTAGATTATCTTATGCCGCATTATATAACATGTAAATCAAACTTACTTAACTCCAACGAAAAACTGACAAATATTCGAATAAACATTATAAGAGGTAATGCACGATAGATATATAAATGTTTGGGCAAACATCGTGAATTTTCTGCATTTGCATTTTAAATAAACACTCCGAACGTATAACTATCATCCATTTTTAATATTGAAGACGTCAAAGTTTGTGATCGCTACTTTTGTAAACTTCACATACGTCTTATAGCGTTCGATCGTAGTAGTGACGCATTCTTTTTTCTTTCTTTTTTTTTTTTTTTTTTTACCCCAACTTCAACCCTTTTTCATCAAGAGAGTCGAGGCTCGGTTTTATCTTCCATTTTACCACTTTTCCAAATTACCGCTCCAGAAGCTCCGCTTTAATACTTCTTAACTTGGCTTCTATAGAGCGAAGGAGAATCGTTTTCTCGAGCGTTCGGACACACTGCTGTAGTTACTGGAAAACGGCATTTGAGCGGAGAAACTCTCTTTTTCTCTGTCTCTCTCTTTCTCCCTCAGTCTATGCTAAATTTGAACGGGCAAGTTTCTTCTCCATTTGCGCGTTGTAATCGTCAAGTGTTAATGTCGCGCACGAGTCCCGCGAAAGTGCCGGGAGGAATGAGAAAGAGGAAGAAGAAAGAGGGAGAGAGAGAGAGAGAGAGAGAAGCCAAGCATATGTGCACGTGCGCATGTACACGTCGAGAGCCTGTTGGAACTCGAGGTACTTTCGGGTTGTTTATCAAGGATGCTTATTTAAGATATAACTTTGCGTAGACGTTGTCAGCTTTGCCGGTAGCTTGTTTGAGAGAAGATATTAATTGTAGACTTCTGTTAAGCGAGGAAAACTTTTAGACGCGAGTAAATTTTGTTAGTTAAAAATTTGTTTTAATAAAAAAAAATTTTTATTAAAACTGATTTCTTTTATTGATATCTTTTATTAAAGCTAATGCTCTCGAATTTGTTCCGTGATTATAATTTTTGATAAAAAATATGGAAAAAACATTTTCTTTTTTTCTTGTCGATAGTTACATGACTTATTTTTTTGACCTACATTCTTAATCTAAATTCTTAAAAAGTAACAGCTTTTAAATGCACAATAATATAAAACTATTAAAAATATTAACAAACAAATTGCACAATTTTATAAAAAGTCTAATTTTGATATATATTTATTCGTAAAGCTATAAGTTTTCTTAGATTAATTGCACTTTAAAAAGGCGTTTCTTCGAAATGTACGTTCTCTCCAAGATTATTATCTTAAACCATTAATCTTAGTGAATTATGTGCACACCAACAAATTATAATGGATAACGTGAAGAATGATTTTTTATAATTAAAATTTAATTTTTATCTCCGATATATTTTACATTCTAATTATTTAAAAATCCTTTGACTTTTTCACCGTGCTATCCTTTTTCATCGCTTAAACAATTTTAACATTGTTAAAATAATAATTTCATCTTCTAATTTATTTACAACGCGTAATCTATAAAGGGAATTCCGAGCAACAGTTATGCACGAACACCTCCCCCATCCGACTCCATAATAAGCAAAATATGCAGGAGAGCGAGAAGGAAGCAGTAGCGTTACATATCGCATCTGGCGACATTTTACCAGAGGGCAACTCGCTAGTTAGAGTCTCTTATACATACACGTGTGTGCGCGGGGCGGTTCGGGCGTTATGTGCCTTACCTCCTTGGTCGAGCGAATAAGAGAGAGAGAGAGAGAGAGAGAGAGAAAGAGAGAGAGAGAAAGAGGGAGAAAAGGAGAGACGCGCGCGGGACGTTACGGTACTGTATTATACGGTAATGTGTCGGTAAACACACACACATACACACATACACAGAACTCGAGTACGGCAGGGCCGCCCAAGAGAAAACGAGAGAGAGTGAGAGAGAGAGAGAGAGAGAGAGAGGGAGAAAGAAGGAGAGAGGGAGAGAGTGAGAAAGAGAGAGAAAGAGACAGGGAGGTAATAGAGGATTGTGCATCCGGAGGAGTGGCGAGCCGTGTAACGAGCTCCTCGTTTAAGGAGCCGCGAAACGGAGCGACGTTGTCGTCGCCACCGACGTTGTATGCTTCTGCTTATCTTATCTTAAATATATATATATCCACACACATATACCTATAGCCGGACACATAACACAACCGATGGAATCGCTTCGAAAGCACCAGGAGAGTCATCTCTCTCTCTCTCTCTCTCGTTGCTTACAGCTTCTGCTGCTTTCGCGAACGCATCTGTTTATTGTGCGAGGGCTTTCCGCTACCGACATTATGACCTTCGACTTAAGTTTAAGCGCGCATCCAAGAATATCCTCTAGTGTTAAGATGTAGAGTTCTAATGGACTGATTTGGGAATGTAGTCAATAGTTTCAAGTGGCTATGAAATTTTATCGGTTTTGATATTGTAAATTTACTTTCAAGATGTAATAGATATTATTTACATGTTCTTATCGTCTTGTGTAAAAATATTAACTTAGTAAGAAATTGAATAGTTTTGGATCAAATTTATTTAATTATGCAAAATAAGTTCAAAGCGTGCCTTACCACACTCGTCCATTACTACTTAATGATGTCGTAAATCTTTTTACATTACAAGTTTTATCTAATTTTTAGATTTTGCGTTTTTAAATGTAATATTTTCTCACTATTACAAGACAGTTAATAAGTATTTTATAATACTAATGCGATTAACAATTAGTTTCTTATCTTTATAGAAGTATGTAATATGCTTTGTGAGTAAAACTGTCTACAATTTTGAAAGAAAATAATGTATGAAAAAATGTTTTGAAACTATACATATAATAATTAATAGTCAAAAAATTATATACGAAAATTCTTTCGTTTTATGTACTTATTGTTTGTTTTGATAAAGTAACATTACAAGGAAGGAAGGTTATAATTTCTGTAATTGAAATACATTAACTTAAAACAAATAAAGTTTGTAGTGTTAGATCCATTCTATTCCTTAATACTTACCTGCTTTGGAATTCCTAAAAGCGAACGATTTTGAAACAACTGTCGAGAATATTTTTACTTGTAATTATAAAAGGATTTTGTAGTACGCTGCTATATATGTTGGGATATACAACGCAATGCTTTCACAATCTATAGCTATTTGCTTCATTGCAGCTCTTACATCGACTAAAATATTTTTAAATGGATAAAATAAAAATATAAATCAACGTTTCTTATCGTAATATTTAAAGATAAAAAAAAAAAAAATTGTACCATTTAAGTGCTGTTCTATTTTTTTAACATTATATTATTCCAGAATTTAAGCATATTTAAAACCGCAATCCCATAAATATAATACACAATTAAAATAGACCCGCCCCTCGCTTTCATAGGTTTGAAGAATCATTTTCCGTTTGTTAAAAGTGCAATTAACCTAAGAGCACGCGAATCTATGGCGGCGGCAATTCGACAAAAACGAGAGGTCGTGGCAAAGATTGTAACGAGGCGTCCGCATCTTGCGTAAGCGACATCGCGGCGACAGCTAAAGAGAGAAGAAAAATAGGAGGGATGAGAGAGGAATGGGAGAGAGGAGGAGACGAAGAGAAGGGGAGTCTCGTATACGGAAGTGTAATGTTAAAGCGGCACCAATAAAGCTGATAGTTTAGTTGGAATTCCATTGGATAGAGAAGAAAGAGAGAAAGAGAGAGAAAGAGAAAGGGGAGGAGAGAGAAGGAGAAAGAGAGCGAGAGAAAGAGAGAAAGAGAGAGGCGTCAGAGCAGTTGTCGCGTCTGGAGCCCGAGAGACTTTATGCTAATAGAAGTTGTAGAACGTTGTCCTTGTAGTAAGCTTTTCTCTCTCTCCCTCTCTCTCTCTTTTTCTTTCTTCCTTCTCCTTTGTCTCTTCGTTTGTCCTTTCTCGCTCTCTCTATCTTCACATCTACATCTACCTCAAGTCCAACCTTTACCATCCATTTTTCCCTTCTCTACTTCTTCTCTACTTTCAACATCGAATTCAGAGTCCATAATAGCTTCTGACTAAAAGCCATGCCAATCCTTTGGGAATCTGAAAATAATTAAAATGTTTTATGAACAACTTAGCATTTAATTTCGAAATTTGTATATCAATTTTTTTAAATTAATAGTTTATAAATTTTGTTTATAACGATGGTTTAAAATAATATTTATTAGAATTCACCGAGTTTAAATTATCAAAGAAAAAAATTATTTATTTTTTTTTTTCATCATTCATATAAAAAATAGCGAGAAATTATCGAATTAAAATAATAATCAATTTTTCAAGCTGAAGTTTGAATGAAGGAGATTATTATTTGGATTAAATGACTAACACTTTGCTTATAAATAAATGCACAATTTGTGGAGAAAAAGTCTAGAACTCGGTTATGCATTTAAAAGTTTTTTAAATAATCATAAAACAAAGATCGACGCTGATATTACTACACGGTTACATCAGTAATACCTTTAACTTTTGTATTATTAACCTTTTTACAATAATGTATTTGTAATGTATCAAATAACCATATCTTTAAAGTACTTATAATCCTAAAAAATTCGATGAAAAAATTCAGCAGCATAAATATGTTATCTACGCATTGGATATTTTTTCCTATTATTATTCGAATTATGTTGCTATTTTTTTTTTTTTCATTTTTATTTTAAATTTATCTTTTCTTTATACCTTGCATCTTACGTGCATAACTTTAACGTCGGTTCTCTTACTCCTTTCTTCCATTTTGTCAAGTAAAGTTTACTTGTGTTAGAGAGCATATGTGCATTAAGAAAGGAGAGCTTATTACACCGGAAAATAGCGATTACTTAGTTCTAAGTGCAATCCGAGGATCGAGATTTCGATCCCACCGCATACTTGCATCTTTGCTGGTATTAAATGTCAGTTTTCAAAGTACTTGTTTGAGACTGAATTACTAATCAGGACTTGCAATAATTTTAAAAATATATTTGATTTTTAGATATAAAAAAAAAAAAACTCTGATAAAACTTTTTTGATTAATTTTTATGTAAATTTATTTAATATTAGATAATATTTTTTAATTTTATTCATTTTTAAAGTTGTTCAAAAAATATATATAATTTATAATTTTTAACAGAATGTAATGAAAAATCGTTATTTGAAAATTATTTAAAAAATAGGCTGCTTTGGCTCGTCTAGCGGTATGATACAAAATGAAATTTTAAGGATTTCGGTGTGAAACGGAGTTGCTGAAAGTTAATTTAAACATCAGCTTTCTTCTCCCACGGGATATCGTTGAATCCACCAATAAACACAAGCCGCAGCAAAATAAGAGGCCACTCAAGCTCGAATATCGAATTAGTTTCGAGCTTACGTCAGGGTACTTGAGGTGTGAACTTCCCCGTCTAACTTGCTCATTCTATAAGAACAATTTCGAAACATTTGCCCTCGTCTTAGCCGACCATTTCCTTTCGCATCATCTTTCTAACGTCTTTTTCCTTCTTTCTGCTATGAGTTTCTCAAATATTATACAACACCGAGGCATCAAAACTTTCTACTTTTCTTCTCATCTTCTTCTTTTCCATCTTTTCGTTGAACTATTATCGTTTAAAGGAATTTAACTTTAAATTTTATATAAAAAAAATTTTTTTAAACAATTTATTCATTAAATTTAAAGTTTAATTTTTTAAAATAATTTCATACCATTTTAAATTCTAACACTCTTATGACTAAAAAAAAAAAAACAAAAAAAAAAACAAAAAAAAAAAAAATTAAAATTCCATTTAATCACATACATTTCAAATTAAATTTTCAAGCACACAAAATCTTTTATACAAGGTTTTAATTTCATTCAATTTTGACTTTAAAATAGTAGTTAATGGAATACTTGACGTATTTATCATACATTTATACGAATTCATCAAGTCGTTCAAAGGCCATAGTGTTTAAAATATTTCGATTATTCCCGCGCTCAACTTTAATTTATTCCCATTGTAATCACCGATAAACGTAGCTCATTACCCGGTAGTTTATAGTTTGTATAATTAACAGTTTGTCTATAACACATTGCAGATTGCTCTCTTCCTCGCGTAATTAATTCGAATTCTGCGACAGGCACTTTTGGCATTAACTTGGGCGCAGAGCAAGCCCTCGGGCGCTCAAAGCATATTCCTATATACTCGAGTCTAGCTGCTTCGCTTGGAAAATTCGTTTACGCGGGATGCGTTACCGGTAAATACGTGCGCGCAACATCAAAATTCTGAACCTTCGAACTATCTCTCCCTCTCTCTTTTTTATCTCGACGTGCGAGAGCATCTTTGCTGAGAAATAGGTTAAACGGTTATTTACGAGAATAATTATCGATCGGCTATTCTTGAAGTCGGTATGGGAAAAAAGTTTTTAATGGTTGCACGGCGTAGAAAAATGCTTTTGTATAAGCTTCGATGAAATTTGAAAAATTTATAATATTTGTGAGAAAAAAATTAACGTAATAACTTAACGATATTGGCTAGAAGTTGCATAAGAATGCACTTTCAATAAAATAATAACATTATAGCGTTTATTTTAATGGAAAAAAAAAAAAATTATCTCGATGAATACGAATAGATAAATTGATGTTACATTAAACTTTATTAAATTTTTTATATTTATTTTTTGATTTAAAATAGCCGACATTACTTGCACATACTTTATTATTGTAAAAAAACTTATCAATAAATATTTTAAAAATCTTCAAATCGATAAACGAATATAGAAATGTAGGTTAAAGAGAGCATGGAAAAAAGTAGATTTTCTTTCCAACAATCGACAATTTGTCGATTTAGACCCAGAGGTTGATCTAATTTATGTCTTACTTCGAAGTAGCTCCTAGACTCCCCAACGAGACTTCCTAAAATGAAAGTGGATAAGGGAAAATCTTTATATATACCATGTATGGGTGAGAGAAAATAGAGCAAATTGAGATGGTTTAAAAATGTTATAATTACAATTTTCTTTTGAAATTATAAGAAAGAAAAAAGAAACGTAAAGTAATCAATAAGTGAAAAGCATTTATTAATAAAAATAAGTTAAAATAGTTTTTTTAAAAATTGTAAGTATTTGAAATATAACTAATTGTCTCAAGTGCCTGATTTTTTTTCTTTTCAATTTCAAACTCAATAAGATAGAATATTTTACATTTTCTCGCGACTACGTTTAATTTCATTCGCAAAAGAAGAATTTTTATTTTAAAAAATATTTTTCAATTAAATGCAAATTTACCTTGAAATTATTAAAAAGTGCAATTAAATAAAAAAATAAAGATAAAATTCTACGATATTTTATCAAAAAACGTATCTAAAGGAATAATTTTTCGATTACACAAGATACATTTAATATATTGCGAAAGAAGTAAGATTTTCCTTTTTGTTTTTTAACGTTAAATTTGAAATAAAGCGTCCAGGCAGTTTATGAGGTTTATCAGACTGGTAAAAACACGAGAAAGTTGAGTGAGAAAAAGACGGGAAAAGTGCAAGGGAAGAGGCAAGGCAAAGTATGCAAACCGAGAGGAAAAAGGGCGAGAGTATATATGCGGAGGCAGAGTGGAGTGTCGGAGGGTCAAAGGTAGCTAGGTATCAAGGTACGGAGGTTGGATATAAATTCGCTAAACGAGACTAAAGTTTAGTACTTACGCCAAGTTTTTATTGCGCGAAATACTATTTAGAAAAATAATGTCGCTAACTTTCCAAAAGCGGCTTTCGCTCTGTGTGTACGTGTGCGCGCGCGGGCGCACGTGCGCGTCACTGCAACAACGGAGGCGGCAGCAACAGCTTTATAAAGTCAGAAATCGCTTCCCGACTACTGTAACGTCTCGCCGTCACGTTTCCTCGCCTGAATTTTCAGGATATTTTAACCGAATATGAGGCGTTAAAAAAATAAAAAAAAAAAAGTATTCTACAATAAAAAAAAAAAAAAATAATAAGGAAAAGAAAGAAAGGGAGAAAAAAAAGAGTAATAAAAAAATTGAAAGTGAAACGAAAAAATATCCGAATTGTCTGGAACTAATGTGAAAAAATTTTAAATCATTTTGTACTGGTAAACTGATATTTTTGCGCATAACCGTCAAAATTCTGAAATATTAAATAAGCCTAAGAAACTTTATCGAATTAGAATATTCAAATTTAAATTATTTGTTGTAATAAAAAAGTGTATTTTTTATTACAGAATAAATTTTAAATTAGTGTATGTAGTTAATACTTTTTTTCATCACAACCGTATTACTTTTATACATGTACAGCAAATGAATGAAAACTCGGCACAAAGAAAGAGTTATTATTCCAAGTGCATTCCACAAATCGCTCAGAGAATTCACAACCTTGATAAACTATTGGTTTTATATATAAGCCAACATCTTTTTCATCAAATAACTAAACGTGTTTCAATAAAATAAACACTTTACCGAATTATTTAAAATTTATTGGTGTTAATTATTGTTATCGAGAAAATCGCGCAACAAAAAATAAAATGAAATTTCCTTAAACAAATTAATGATAAAAAAAAAAATTTATCAACGCACGTAAATGTGTTTCAATATCAACTTTATTGGAAATCAAATTAAAAAAAAAAGGGCGAAAAATAATAAAAAAATCTGTTATCCAATAGACTGCGATTAATATAAAGCAAAGTCTCATTTGTGGTTCAACCATAGTGTCGATTGCTTTTGAACAAGCAGAAGTCTTCGCTAGAGACGCGCACGCCTACGAACAAGTATCGGGATAATTCAATTTCCGAAGTAGTCGAAGAAGAAAAAGAAGAAGGAGAAGAGAAGAAGCCGGGGTAGCCTGAAGACGATAGAAGTGGGGAAATAAGCAGCGCTTGTACGCGGGGTGGGCAAGCTGTGTACTCGCGCGGGGGATGAGAGACGCCGTCGGCAGCAGGGAAATGCACGCGAGCGCGAGCCTCGAATTATTATTGTGGCGCGCCGGAGCTAATTTACTTTTTAAATAAATCTCGGTACCTCGTTAACCGCGAGTGAGCGAACCGCCCAGGGAAAGAAGAAGCGAGGAGGAGCAGAAAGGGAGAAGAAGGGACGAAGAAGATTGAAAATAGTGGAATGGAGAGTTGGCCCGGAAAAAAAAGAGCCACCCTCGATTTCTGCGAGGAGGAAAAAATAACGCAAAACGAGAGGTATAAAGTAGACTGCGCGAAGTAAGTGAAAGAGAAAAAAGAGAGGGTGAGTTAAAAACAAAAAAAAAAAAAAAAAAAAAAACAGAGCGCGCATGACTCGCAATTAAATGAATATCGAAGGCCGCACACCCGAGGAATTCGCTTTGATATTCGATAAGCGCTTCAACGTCAATTATTTCGAATAACGGCTAAATGCAGATTGGTTTAATTGACTGACATAGTTGAAGATTCATTTTACCAATGTCACTATTTTCTAGGGCAGTTCTTACGAAATTTTACGTATCGAACGAGACTATATAGATTTATTTTGAGTTTATTCATAAACTATTTATTGAATAATATGTTAAAAAAATTTTCAGATTAAAATAGTATTCATTTTTGAGAAACTTGTAATTTTTGTAGTAGATTTATTTTATATATTATTACAATGATATACCAAAACATAATATAAACAAATTATCTCAGTTTTCAAAGAGTAATAATTAATATTACAAAATGCACTCTAATTTCAAGTCAGGGAAAATTTATTTTATTCGGAGCAATTAGACAACAACGCAAAATTATTAGCGATAAATTAAAATTAGAATACGATTAATTAGTGCTTCCGTGCGAAAAGCATAGTCGCAGCTTTCAGTAAATCGCAAACCTACACTTACGCACACCCACACATATACAGAGAGAGAGAGAGAGAGAGAGAGAGAGACAGAAAACAGCCCTAATTTCAAGTGGATGACGAGTAAAAATTTTAATAACTTGAGCGCGGCGCGAGGAGCAACGGCAGTAACGGTTGCTCGCTATACGTATATAAACAGAATGAAGAGAAGCGCAACGAGTGTTGAGGGGGGGGGGGTAGATAGATAGAAAGAGAGAAAGAAGGAGAAACGAAGTGTGCATAGTGGAAGATAGCGAACGAAACGGCGGCAAGAGGCGCGCGCGACGACGACTACGACGACGACTACGACGACGACTATGACTGCCGGAAATACTCGAGCTCGGCGGCGGCGGAGCCTGGGAGGCATTTATTGCCGACGAGACAGGAGAGACAACTCAAAGTCGACTCGAGCATAATGAACAAGTTGCAACCACTCGGTTGCCCGTTAATTGTGACGGTCTCCTCTATCTATCCATCTCTCTCTATTTCTCTTTCTCTTTCTCTCACCGTGTCGTCTGCTGCCGTCATCGCCTAGCTCGCGGCACTTATATTTTGCGCAATGCTCGACACAAAGCCCTCGCGTGCACCCTCATATACACGTGTATACACATACAATTAAACATTTCTCGCTCTCTTTCCCCCCCTCTCTCTCTCTCTCTCTATCTCTCTCTCTCTCCCTCAATTTTCCTCAATGTTTATAAGAAGATTTGGCTCGACGCGCGCCCGACTAGAGCGCTCTGCGAGTGCGCTTCAACTCGTCGAGGGTAAAACAGGAAGAGAGAAGTAGTAGGCGTTCAAGTGTAGAAAGGGAAGTGAGAGGGAGAAAGAGAGAGAGAGGAGGGGAGGAGACTGGAGGACAAGTCACTCGGAAGCTAGATGTGTTTTAACGCCCGTCTGTAACGCCGGCTAACGTCGTAACGACTCCGACCGAGCTTTAGCACTTTCCGACTTTGACCCCGTGAGGTTGAAGTGTTGTGCGCTCGGGCTCTCTCTCTCTCTCTCTCTTTCTCTTTTGGTTGAATCAACATGCCGGTTAGTTCGCGCTCTTGCTCAACGGTCGTCGTAACGACGCGCCGCGAAGACCGTATAATTCGCGAGAGACGTGAAGAAAGAGAGATAGCGAAGATGAGATACTTTATCCATCTTACGGCCAAGCTTTTGCAAAAGTTTTGATTTCGATGAGATTTTAAAGCTCCTATTGCGTTGCTTTATTTTGAGTAAAACGTTAAAATATTTAAAAAGAATATATCGAAGAGAAATAATTTAAATCGACCGTGAAAGTCATTTTTTGTATCCATAATAAACTAAAGATATATTTTCATAAAATAACTTACGCTAATTTATTCATAATTTTTTAAATATTTGTAATGTTTGAATTGTTAGTCAACCTTGAGCTGAATAAATACATTAACTCATTTAGAATCATGAAAATGTCTGTTACATCCAACGGCAACGTTAGCTTTCGTAAATAAATCAATATCTATAGTACGTATAAAGTAAACGCCAGATAAAAATTGATGGGGCAAAGTTTTCTTCGATTTTGTTTAATTCTTTGAACAAATAAACTGCCGGTGTATCAAAGTTCGACATCCATAAAAGATTAATTCGCTATCTTTCTAATTCAAAAAGTAAAACAAAAACGGAGACAGATCGCTTCGAGCTACATATACACATCACATATACACATACGCACACGAATTCTGACCGGTTTCACAGGGGTGTTGGTAAAGCAGGTTATAGCGCGCGAAGTAAACGTGCCCAGAGGCGGCTGGCGTTGCGTTCGTATAAAAGAGCAGAAAATATACGAAGTGTGCCCGCGGAAAAGGATGCTCGGGTGGCGCACGGGTGCGCGAACGCGAGACCGAGCCACATAAGTTCGTTGGCCCCAATTTTCGCGTTACCAGAATTTACGAGCATCTAAAAGCCCGTAGCGTTTCCTTTTACCTCTTTCGTTCACTTTTTCTCTCTCTCTCTTTCTCTTTCTCTCTCACCACCGTTGGATAATGAATCTTTTTCTCTATTTCTTTTACTTATTTGAGGACGCGCAACTTAAACGTATAACTCGTGCCGAAATCTTTTTGTTTTATTTGAATTTGTGGGCTCTTTTAAAGATAAAGATTTAATAATTATTTTTTCTCGTTATATAATCAACTAATATTGTAACCTTCGATGCGTTGGTCTCTTTAGGAAATTATAAAGTTAAATTTTGTAACTTTTAGAAATTTGATAAAATGATAATAATAAAAACAAAAATTTGAACATCACTATTCACATGATTTATAAACTGGAAAAATAATTACACAACAATTATTTGACAACGTATTACATTATTTAAAAAATACATAATTTTGTTTTTTCGAGTTAAAAAAAAAAAAAAGAATAAAATTAGAGAACTCCTTTCCAATGGCATTTATGTTGGGATCTATTGTCCTGATTTATAATTCGATGCATCATCAAAATTACATCTCAGTTGATTCACCAACCAAAGCCCTACTTATCTCGATAAACATACAATATATAGAATGCTTCAAGAACATAAAACGTTTCTGAATCCTTGAAAATTTCATGTCTGTCTTGAGGAAGTAAACTACAATGTTTACGCAACGTTGAATTAGAAAAGTCAATACGCAGATAAAAAAAATATAAAATTCAAAAAATCATATTTCAATTTTTATATAATATACATAAGTACTTTATTTAAAATTAATTTACTTTATTTATTTAGCGTGATATTAACTAGATTACATTTTATGATTTTATTTCTAGTTTTAACTTAATAAATTGCTTTTTAAATATTTGTTTTTGTTGTATTTTATTTAACAGTTTTAATAATGAATTTTTTTTAGAAATTTAGAGACAAAAAATTGAAAGCAATCGTATCATTTTAAAAAAAATAAAAGTAAAGTTTATGCATTTTATAAAATAAGAAACAAAAATGAATAATAATAAAAGATGCCAATGTTTGCGAAATGATGTGAATGTCACTGAATAAAAATAAAAAAGATATAGGTGACAAATAAGATACATAAAAGATACAAAAAAAAGAAGAAAAAAAAGGAATGCAAATTTATATCATGTGTACAAAGGACACATAAATGAAATAGCAAAGAAGAGATATAAAAGAAGAAAAAAAAAGGAAGGGTCTGCGCGGGTCGAGAAGCTGAAAAATTTCGATAGGGTGACTTAGCGTTACGGTAGCAAATCGAAAAAATGTATGTTTTCCAACGCGTCGAGAAAAACGTCCTCCTATCGGTATACGCTGGGTTTTATAAAGAGAATTCTATGTGGGTATGTTACATCCGAGCGTATATTTTCATCCCCGAAAATGGGTTAGCACAGTAGTCGTATGCATAAAGCGGTACATACGCGCTCACGTTCCTTTACCTTGCGATATGCAAATGTCGCAAATTGTCGGAAAATTATCACGGTCTTTTTGTCCTTTATGTGTTTTGAAATATTAGATAAGAAAATGTGAAAAAGAAAAAGGAAAAAGAACAAAGAATAAAATGACTTGTAGTTAAGTAATATTTAAAGTTTTTAACACGATATTTTGTTTAATTCATTAGTTTTCGTTTAAAAAAGAAAATAAAAATTTAATAACTTTAATTTAAATAATAAATTTAATTTTAATAAATTTAAATAACAAGATAGAAAATTTCGATAAATAAATTAAACCGCTAATGAAGATTACGTTGGAATATAGCGAATTGTGTGACCTAGAAATAGTGGAGCCATGCGCTCCATTTCCTGAAATTGGTGTTAATATATTGATTAAATGTTCGTGGATGTTATACGAAACATTTTTATTTTTGATAAAATTCACCGATCAAACATTTTTAAAAGTTTTTACGTTTGAAGTAAATGAAATTTATAGACATTAAATCGGAAACTTCTACGATCGCATTTCAAAATTAAATAGGCTAACAAATTGAAAGCATTTCTGTAAGGTAATTGCGATTGTCTATAACTGCATCGCTGCTCCTACGCACGCAGACCGTAAACCAACTGAAGGGTAATTATACGAATGCCGCGACTAAAAGCAACTGCCAGGGTGTATAGGAGAGCGTCGAAAGGACGGGTGAGAATGAGATAGAGAGAAAGTGAAGCGGTCGAGACGAAGAGAGCATAGACAGGGAGAAAGGTTTAGGGAAGAAAGAGAGAGAATGTGCGAATGGAAAGAGCTAGTCGGGATTTCGTATACAGCTTTAAAGAGAGTGAAAGAGAGAGAGAGAGAGAGAGAGAGAGAGAGAGAAAGAGAGAATGACCACCGACCAAACCGATAACCGCGCGTAATCCCGAATAGTGACGATACATCGGTGCGCCGTAAGCCCTCCTCCCACTCGCAGATTTCCAACGACCGAAGAGCTATTCCAGCGTACAGCTTCCCTCGTCTCCACGTACGCGCGCGCACACACATACGTAGTCCCGGCACCCCCAGAGCAGTATAGCCGGACGCCACTTCGCTGACAAAATGTTGTCATTTGCAGCTTATCTACCGAGTGCGTTCTCTTTCTCTCTCTCTCTCTCTCTCTCTCTCTCTCTCTCTCTCCCTTTCTCTTTCTCTCCTTCTCTTTCACATACGTAGAACAGGGAATGGAAAGCCCTTACGGATGAAAATCACAAGCGCAATGATTGCCGATCTTGCTTCGATCCTGCATCGCGACCGCATTACTCACCATCCCCGTGTGTTCATTTTCCCTCTCTCTCTCTCTCTCTCTCTCTCTCTCTCTCTCTCTCTCTTTCTATCTCTCTCTCGTACACTACGCGGTCGGACGAACGTCGCGTATACACACATATATCTATAGCGCACTTCGCCGCTGTCCGTATAACGGCGTAGGAAAATCCCTACACAGGAGTGATTATGCTGTTTACCGCTTTGACGCACGCGTCGGTGAGCTCGACTCTCGCGTTCGGTAACAACTACACGATGCCCGATCTGTTTTTTTCACGAGCGCCATTTTTTATTTTCTCAAGCCGCCTGACTACAACGTCTATTTCCCTTTGATTTGTGAGAATGATTCAACTTTTTATTGTCTAGCGAATGTCATTTGATGTTGATCAAACGATGTTTAGAACGGCGAGTTTTTTTTCGTCCTCGTAACTGATTGCTAAAATTTGTTGAAAATATATTAACTTATATTTATCGTGTTTATTCTATCGAATCGATAAAAACATAAGAATTACAAACATTATAATTAATTTAATAAAAGATTATATCTGATTGTTGACAAATAAAACTGATTTTTTGTAAAAACAAATTTATAGACATTGGATTAAATGAACGTTATCAGATAAAAGAGTTAATATTTCCATTTTCATTCGTACTAAAATTTAAAAAACAAATGGACAACGCGTCGGTCGACTTGACGAAAATCAAATTTCTTTTTACGCTCGCAACGGCGTGCTTAATATACGCGCCCGCCCTTAAATCTCTCTCTCTTTCTCTCTCTCTCTCTCTATTACAACGATTGTCGGACGCGTTTTAATCGACGAGAGCGGTACGTATATGCAGCCGTGTAACTTAATGCGCGAGTGATCGTACAAAAGAGCGCGGCAACGACGCGGCAACCTACTTGGATGGATTCCCAAGTAGCGCCGACGTGTTCGGTGGCGCGGACTACAGCAAACGTCTATTTCTCTCTTCCTCTGCTTCTCTCTATTTCTCGTTTTTCGTTCTCTCATCGGAGCTATTTGCTATTTGCTTTTCTCTCGGCTTTTATATCGGTTACCGCTTTCCTTCCTCATCGGGATTTCACATCATTTTATCAATAATTTTCTTTTGCTTTATATATGTGAACGACTGCTCTTTGATTATAAATCTTCTAATTTTTAATTTCTATATATCTATATTTTTTTTTTATTACTTATTATAGTTATACTATTTATTTGACTATTCTTTGAAATAATATTAAATCTAGCGTATCTACAAAATGAGTCAACTTATATACTTAGAGGACTGAGAAATCTGCTTTGAAATACATACACATATTAATCAACCGATGTTCTAATCTTACATTTCGCCAGTAAATAAACGCCACGAACATACGTTATTTAATTTACGAGTATAATAAAGGCCTACTTAAATTGTCAAGGCTTGAACATTAAAGTACGTGAATCATAAGATTGTGTGATATAAACGATAAAAAGAAAATTGATTTATCTGTCATCGTACGAGAAGAGGATCGTTATGTTTCGTATTTAAACGTATGAGAATTGTCCTAAAAAAAGTGTATCATATTTTCAAAAATTTAATTTAATTTTTTTTAAGAAACTTAAATGTTTAATCAAACAAAATCTTTTGTAAAGTTAATGCAATATATCACAAATTTTCTAAACGATAAAAGCGAGCAAAACGCAATCGAAGCATTATTTATCCCCTTTTCGTAATTTATAGGCTCTTTTTGTCGCACCTCCAAAAATAACTATTTCTGTAACTAAATCATATGTTTTTCATTAATATGTAAATTTGAATTATCATTGAAATATTATTCATTTACACTCTTTTGATATTTCCAAAT
The DNA here is from genome assembly GCA_949987625.1 of Chalcis sispes. NCBI lineage: Eukaryota > Metazoa > Arthropoda > Insecta > Hymenoptera > Chalcididae > Chalcis > Chalcis sispes. Next base: position 23,290,160 of record OX465096.1, read on the forward strand.
TTTAACATCCACGTTAAAAGGTGCTTGAATTTTTAGTATAATTAATGGATCTGGATAAATTTATATCCAGTGTAAAAGCACACCCCGTAAAGGATACGTATACACATTTATGAATTAATTTATTTAACGTATTCAAATTTTACGACGCCTCAACATTATTTAACACGCGAAACAAAAGAAACGCGAACGCGCGAGGCTCTAATTGCCATGTTTGCAAATTTAAGGATCGCCTCTTCTCTTTCGTTGCGTTTCGCGCGAGCAAACTTCGGTTAAATACCGGCGGAGCGTAATAAAAGAAAAACAAAAGGAAAAAAAAAAAAAAAAAGAAAAGAAAAGAAAAAAAAATTAAAGAAAAAAGAATAAAGCAACACCGGTTAAATGAGAAAATTGCGTTTTCTGAGCATTTTCTTTTCCAACTAAGCAACGCCATCGTACCACCTCTCGACGCATGAATATTTATTCAAAATTTTCTACGACGCACAGGGCGCACAGCGCTACACTACCTCTTCTCCCTTTTTCTCCCTTACTCTCTTTTCCTTACACTCGTTTTCTCTTTCTCTCTTACAAGCTACATGCATATTTAGCACCTCCTCTCCTCTCCTTACACCGAGAGAGAGAGAGAGAGAGAGAGAGAGAGAGAGAGAGAGAGAGAAAGAGAGAGGGGAGGAGGGATGTTGCGAGCCAACTACGGTTTCCGTCACTCACAGATGACCCTTATCAAGAATAATTAAGGAGAAAAATTTAAGGCTGAAAACTGGCGAAAGACGCGATCTTTCATCTCTTTCTTTCTCATTCTTTCTGATAAGTAATTTTAACTATTTCGTATTCACATTAGGTTACAATGAATAACACCTTCCGAGACCGAGATAAGAATTACAAATCAGAATAATTTTTTTTTTTTTTTTTTTTTTTTTTTTTTTTGACACTTTCTTTTTTTTTACACAACGTACGTATGAAAAATATTTTAAAGCCATTGGAAGTATACTAAATTAGAATTTGAGAGTATTTCCTATTGAAAACTTAAAGTATACATTTCGTTAATCTTTAAATAAAGTTGGATAGCACTATTTTTAAAAGGAACTCTCAATTGTTTTGGATAGTTCTATGAATAAAATTAAAGTTCAATTGAGAAAAACGTATATAACGGTGTACAAACATTTATTTTAACTTACTTTAGTATATGCACTTTATATTTTATAAATTAGCATTGAAATGGAGAAATTAAATTTCCAATTTTACTTTAATATAATATATAAATATAAACATAATATCATTTCAAAACGATAAAACTTATGGATTAAAAATTTTTGCTAGTTATAGCAGAGATGCCAACATAAAGTAAAAAACAAAAATTATCGAATATCAGCTATTTTGTAATTTAAAAAAAAAAAAAAAAAAAGCCAGATCCGCTCGAATCGACTTTAAGAAAGGTTTTTAAAAGCCTATAGAAATTCGTCGAAGTAGCATTTACAAGATGAAACAGCCGCGTACTCGTATGCGAGTATCACGGTAAACTTTAAGCGGCCATTAATAGCATTTTCTCGAGGCGCGCCGTTGCAGTAGCGGCGCTCGCTCGCGGGGATGTATCTAAATAAGAATCTTGATTGCGACGAGAGAGAAAGAGAGCTGAGCAATATTGCAGCGGCAGGTATCCTCTCAGGTACACTCTTGCGCACCCATTCATACATATATATCCACGCACACAGAGCGTCGGTCTTTCATTTTAACGCGACGGCTTTTACGGCTAATAAACGGTGATAGAGTTGCCGGTCTACTCGATCTTTTCGAGCTTAAAAATTCGAGGATTCACATATCACGATGTATATTTACTATCGTTTAGTATAAAAATTACCGGTGTACAGCAAAGAGCCAAACATTTTCGAAAACTAGCCTCAACTTTCATGCAAACTTCGCCAGCTCGAGATATTTATTTAAGCGTAACTTTGAGGTTGGTATCTTCTATTGCTATTTTAGACGAGAAATTAATTTTTATCTTATAGCCGTTTTTTAATACAGGTTTCTTTTTTATAAAAGTCATAAAATGATCAATATTATTTAAATGGTAATAGTGGATTTTGATAATTTAAAAATCGTTATAAATTTTTAAACGATATATCGAATAAACGCATTGTAAAAAAAAAAAAAATACTTAAAAAATCCGCATACAACCTATTTTCATCAAAAATAAAGACTATTTAAACGATAACTCAGATAATATTCACACTGTATCATACGTTAGAAGATTTCGGCAAATTTAAGCATCAGACACTTAAATTGCAAAACCACTCTAAATGTCCTTTTCACCCTATCCAAGCTCTTTAGGGAAAAGTAACAACCGATCTTCTTTTTCAGACAATTTGTAAGAGCCAACAGCTAGATTTTGCCAACGCGCCGGTCGCTCGTCCATTTTCCAGCACTCAGAATAAATAACTTAGCTTGCCACGCGTCTTTATGCCGCCTAGCGTAAATCGGTCCGTATCTCCCCTCAAATGCATTAAATAACATCGCTTTGCTGCGATAAAAAAACCGAAGATCCGCGGGAAAAGAAGACGGCACCGAAATGAGAAAGAGAAAGAGGGAACGAAAGTAGCGACGAGCGAATTTTGCGAAGATACACGAGACGGAAGTAAAAAGCAGGTGCCTTCGTAAATCCGTATAGCATCTCGTTTGTGCGCGCAGAAGAGAGTGAGAAAGAGAGAGAGAAAGAGCGATGAGAGAGTGATAAAACATCTCGGGGATTCCAAAGAAAACTCTTGTCTCTCCCTCTCTTTCTCGCTTTCGAAAAAGTACACATGTACGAACGCACATACGGAAAGACGAAGAGAAAAGCGCTACTTGGCATTAGGCCAAGTGACATCGGTTCGACTCTGGGCGTTGGACACCTCGGCTAGCCGAGCGACATAGGTCAGACGTGTAGAGAGAGAGAGAGAGAGAGAGAAAGAAAGAGACAGAGGGAGAAAGAAAGAGAGCAAAGCTTCCATCGTTTGCTCATCGCATCGTTTCGTGTTTCACGTGTGTGTTATAGTTCTCTCGTGTGCTCTCGCCAAAATTTTATAATCCGCATCTGGCTTGAGGCCGCGTTACTGGACTCTCTCTCTCTCTCTCTCTCTCTCTCTTTCTCTCTCTTTTACCCTCTTCATAAAAGCGCGAGTTAGATTTCGATCGATGCACATGCTGCCTCATTAGGAAAGATGGAGGTCGATTGTTACCGCTGCTATTTGCTTCGTGCTTTATTACGCCGACGCATTGTACACGAAAGAAGACGAACGCAACGAGAAATACGTAGTAAAAGTTCGCGCGCGTTATCTTGCCTGTGTATTTTTCAAGTAAATGGGTTATTAACTTTGAAAAAGTATGTCTCCAAAAGGACGCATCGATATAACGAAGTCTACTTTCATATATTATAGAATTTTGCATTTCTATTCTAATAAACAAAAAAAAGGGTACTTTGATGTATTGTTTGAAACATAAATTATATTTTCATAGATTTTTCAGCTAATTATGTATGACTTTTCAAGTAAGATTACAATGTTTTACAACTCGATTAGGATTTAAAATAATTGAATGTATAGTATAGTCAAATTTTAAATATTATATTTTCATTAAAATAATGACTCATTATCGAATGTAAATGGAATTAGAATTCGATAAAAATAAAAGAAAAAAGAAGAAACGACGCGATATGAAACGCACAAATAAAAAATGTGAAAAAAATACTAGGCGCCAAGGATGAAAATAGAAGTTGAAGTGATAAAAAGACTGGGAAGAGAGGAAAAGGAAAAGGACGAAATGAAGTTGAAAAAAAAAGAAGAAGAAAAAGTATACAATTCTTGTAGGGTAGAGAGGTTCGGGCCAGTCTTCGTCTCGAGGACACACGTGGAGACGGCGTCAAGGGTCGGCAAACTTAACCCGACGTCGCAACAGCTCGTAAATTGCGCGGCGTTTACACGATTGCGTTTACCATCCCTTGGGTTTTAATGCAATATCGCGTCAAGCCTTCGCATCGGGCTTACCGCACGCGTCCCCACCAAACCTGTATCCTCTCCTCTACCGGCAAAATAAATTGGAAAGGTGAATTTTTTTGATTTTCTTGTTAAACAACGGCGCGTTACTCCGTCGCGCAAAAAAATATTCTCTCACTCGCGCCTCTCTTCCGCTAAAGGACTATTCTTGTTTCTTTTTTTTTTTTTTTTTTTTTTTATTACCTATCTGCCATTTCTATTGTTTATTATCGGTATTCGTTTTTTTATTATTTTTATTTTTTTTTTTTTTTCTTAAGCAAATTGCTTACATCCAAATTTGAAAATTATATGTTGGTTTGAATAATAAAAGTTATAGAATAATGCATCAAAAACAAGTCGAATAACATTACAAACTTCGATACGAATGTGTACGATTGTATATGTTATTCGAAAATAATACTTGAATTTTAAACAAAAAAATATTTTGACATCTCATCTACGAATGACGTCAACTGTTTAATTCCATTTGGACTTAGATTTAGACTTCATTTGAATGTTCCCATGTATATAATAAATATAAAACATAAAAGTAGATAATTAAAAAAAAATTCAAATCATTAATTTATATTCATCACAATTTCAAGTATGCCAATCAGTTAAATGCCAACGTTTCTGTTTACTTTGACGAAACGAACTAATGTGTACATTGGCAAGCACCAACAAAGCATCGATTAAACAAAACCTTGGCATCGGCTCTCACCGAGCGAGTCATTCATCCCCGGTTAGTCTTGTTTCGTAGATAGCGAACAATAAGCCAAACTTCGAACTTCAAGGATGCGATCGGCCCGTCCAAGATTTATCGATGTACATCACGCCGCGCAAATCTCTCGATCGTATGGGAGCTTTAATCTCTCTCGAAATATCGATAATTTATACGCACGCGCTGTGCTATCTCTCTCTGTCCCTTCGCGTGTATTCCTTCTTGCGCGCAATTTGACTCGTTAATCGAAAAGCGCATGCGTACGTGCCGTAGCGTGCGTTACTGCTGCAAAAAGCTAGCGAGTCTTTTTTTTTTTCTTTTTCTATTTTTCACTTTTTGCCGTGTTTTACGTGGCTGCGTTCGCGAGCTTTGTTTTACTGTTATTGCACACCCTTGCTTTTTATCTATTTTTTGTCGTCCATTTTTGTTTTCGACTTTATCCTATTTTATTATCGGCAATTATTTTCATTTTTATTTTTGATTACGCGCCGTTTTATCGAAATTAATATTTTTTAAAATTTTGTTAAATCGTAGAAATTTATGCGTCATTTTACTTTCAGTTTCAATTCGAAATTTTAGGTAGTCAAAATTTTTTTGAGAAATTCAATCTGCGCAGCGTATGCGTATACGTATGCAAGCTCAATCCCATGTAATTATCGTTCCTTACGAAAGCCACATTGGAACTCATCTTTTTACGCGTTCTTGGAATTCTTTGAATGCATTTGCATTTCATTCCCGATATAAGCAACGCAGACATATAGCGTCTACCGAAACACGAGAAAAACAATCAACGATTTCCGTGTTATTTCAAAATCCTAATGTAATTAAAACAGGTATTTGTCCGGGAAGAGATAAATTGCGATTTATTTAGTAAAGCATCAGCGACGTATTGTGAGAGAAAGAAACAGAATAGCGCTCTCTCGACGGTAATAAAATGGCTAACGCTCCAATGGTGTAGATATACATACAAACCGTAGTAGCAGTATCATGTTTTCTTTTGCGGTACTCCCGAACACAAAGGGAAAGCAATTAATCACGGGCTGTACATTCGCGCTCGCGCTTTGCAATGGATCCAGAAAATGACTGAGAGAGGGAGAGAGAGAGAGCGAGAGAGAGAGAGAGAGAAAGAGAGAGAGGGCGCAATGCAGTAACCGAACGCTTGATACAACGTTTATGCTCTGCTAGGGAAAGCGTATAACATAAGGTTCGCTGAACCCTTTTAAATATGTCGTTCGAATCCGAGCCAAAAGAGAACCGACGTTTTTCTTTTCTCTCTTTCTCTCTCTCTCTCTCTCTCTTTCTCTTTTGCTCTCATCCTCCGCAAGATGAACATCCAACTGCCACTAAATTTTTCACGATAAAAGCTCCAATAAGAAATGCGTTCGTTTCATAAGTAGAGATAGACAGAAAGTAAGTAAAAGAGAAAGGAAGAGAAAGGGTGAGAGAGGGAGAAAAAGCGATATTACAAGTGCGTCGAGTACCTACAAAGCCTTTGGAGTGGGAAGAAATAAATCTTCAAGTTATGGCGCGGAAGCAAGCTGGGGAATTCAAGAAAATAAAAAGAAAAGAAAATCGCATCCGAACGTAATAATAGTAATGACAATATTTTAAGCTTGCCTTCGGCGTCCGTCGGAAGGAAAGCGGTATCAGCCGGGAGATGAGAGAGTACACAAGCTCGAGCACCGAGCGGAAGAAGAAAAGTGTACAGAACTGGATGTAGGATTGGTATAATCCAGAGAGAAGATCAAAAACGAAGAGACTCGGGATGCAGAGTTATTAAGCCTAAGAGAATTTCTCGTTAGGGGTTCATTTACCACAATAAAAGTTTGCATAAATTCGGCAATGAAAAGGAATACTTACAACATTTTTTGGAATGGAAAGGAATAATTACAATATTTTTTTCTCAGCTGTGTCACATCGATTAAATGTATTCAAGTTATTAACGAACAAAATTTTAAAACATTATACAAATAAAAAATTTAAAAAAATAAAGTTTTTTTATAAAAATACGAAGTTATAATAATTTATTGATAATTGATAACTTTTGCTTTCTAATTTAGTACGAATATATAACTAAAATTCAATTCATTGTTTATTGTGTATTTCCTTACATAATTTTTCTTGCAAGTTCTTTGATTGTTTTTATTGTACTTATACTATACTTAACTGTATGAATTATTTTTCTCTTTTTCTTATTTAAATTATCTTTTAGTAGCAAACTTTTTTTTTTCTTTTTAAATTACTATTTTTTTCGGATTTTTTCATTTGCTCCCCAAATTTTATATCTGTTTATGTGGTAGACGGTTATAATTTGTCTTTGCACTACATACATTACTTGTATTCTTCTTTTAACAAATATTTGCAAGCTCTTATTTCATTGTCGTATATGATTCTTTCTATTTTTTCAAATTCATCTCTTTAATTTTTCATTGGGCATCCGGTTGCTTCTCGTGTATCTCGTAGCTTCGTTTTTAATTTCACCGAAAATTTTGTTACTCTTACCTTTATCTCTCTTTATTGATTTCGCTTATCCTTCATTATTCCTTCGTTTTAGTTTAATGCCATTCATACTATTAAATAAATGATTCTATCTGTATTGGAAAAAATGTTACGCTTGAAATAAAACAAATGATTGCTAAAATCATCCATTAAAAATAAAATTCAAAAATTAAGTAAAAAGTGCCAAACAGACAATAAAGACAACCGCAGTAATTACTTCCTTATTTTCCTATAAAATGTACATTGCGAGTAAATCAGATTCACCGCAAAGTTGGATAACGGTCGATTTTCTCGTTGCCGCGGTGCAACTGCCTGCGTGCATATAACTTTGCCGCAACGAAGCAATCAATATTTAAAGTGTATAAATCTTCAGGTAGGGAGAAAGAGAACGAGAGTTAATTACTAGGGTCGGCGCTCGCTGATACAACTAACGAAAACAAAAAAGGAAAGCGCATCGGGAGGAAACAAAATATAACGGAGCCAAAAAAAAAAGTATTGCCGCAGAGGACACCGGTGCGCGGTCACGCGTGATTATGAGTGCCTGAGTGATAGAGAGAGAAAGAAAAGAGGAAAAAATGATGGTACGATAGCACGTGGACGCCCGCGCGCACAGAATTCACGAATTCGCGCAAAAGGAAGAGAGAGAGAGAGCAAAAACGCGAAAATAAAAAAGAGCCGGAAGAAATGGAGCGTAAAAGCGCAGACAGCGAGAAGCGTAGGGTGTTACGCGAAATAGAAAGAGATAGTCCGCGTACTTCACGCAAAAATACTAAATCTTCCGCGAGGCAATGGTAAGATTATTAATTACAGTACGTGCCGCGCAATTTTTCTTCTCTACCTTATATGCCCCGGTGTGTAGGGCGAGAGAAGAAGAAGAGAGAGAGAGAAAGAGAAAATGACTCTCGTGCTTGCCAAGTAGCTTATGTAAAACATTAGCCCAAAGTGTGCAGTAACAGGTAGACCTAAACGAAAAACAAGAGATATCTAACGCGTTTTTAAAAGGGAGATGTAATGCGCGAAAGAAAGAGGGAGATTTTTATTTGCATATTAAAGAAACTCGACATTTATCTGATGTTTGCTTTAAGCGGGCTTTCTTTTTACTGACTCCCGTTTGAAGTTATATACACATATGTACAGCTAATGTGCGATTAATAATTTTCAAAATTTTTGGATAATATATAACAAGTTAATATAAAACTGTGAATAAAAATTATTTCAATATTTTAAAAATATTTTATGATATCTACAGTTTAGAAATTTAATTAATTGCTAAAAATTAAGATATAACCGTTCTTTTAAATATTTCTAAAATAAATTTAAGTAATGAAAAAAAAAAAAAAATAAAAAAGAAAAGCAGTTCTTAACACACAAGCATTGAGCAATTTTTCATATTATAAAAATAATAGAAAATTAACAAAAGAGATTCACAAAACAGTTTTTATCATAATTTCGGAAAAAAACATTCGACTACGTTATATTAATTATGCATGCGTACGCGTGATTTAAATTACAACATTTTTCGATATATAGCAAACCAGAGCCCTTAATGTAACCAGATCACGAGCAAAGCGAGCGCGGCTCTTCAGCCTCCAATTTTCACTTTTAAATGAAATAATGATAACCGCAATTTCAGTGTTTGTAACTCCGTGTGGCACCGGAATGCAAAAAAGAATCCACTTAATGAAATTAAAAATTTTCGTTGTCATCTGTAATTTGTGAAATGCAGAAAGACTAAAATATTAAAATAAATTTTTTTTTTTTCTGCAGTTTTATTGTTTTTATTATTAATGAAGCTAGAATTTAAAAAATTTACTGTGCCATTATCAGGTACAGATAAGCAATAATTTTTTTATAAAATAAATTTGATATTACGTACATAATATAACGATAAAGTTTGAAGAATTAAACTTTTAGTAGTTATTGAAATTAAACCGTCATTTTATTCTAGTCATTTAAATCTATACTGAACTCAAACAAAAATTTTAGAAATCTTGTCCTTGTACGATTACTTAATTAAAATTAATTAAAAATATATGGAGAACACTATTTTTAATAACTTTGCTGTCTAAATAATTAACATTGTTTAAAATAAAATAACGAAATTCAACGCTCATGAAAATTAAAAATTTGAAAAACGAAAGATTAAAATATTCTCTATGTTTGCAAAAAAAAAAAAAAAATAAAGGAAAAAAGAATCCAACATGACAAAATGTCGCTTCACAGCTCACAAAAGCTTGTCGAATAATGTAGAACTTTATAGCGTAACAAAGTAAAGACGTACAAAGATAGAAAGAAGGCGGATTTACGGTATCATCGCGGTTCTGCACTCTGGTCTGGCCCCGGCTCCCTTTCTCTCTCTTTCTCTCTCGCCCTCTCACTGCTCGTACGACTGCATGCGTAGGTGGAGTGGAGCGCAAGCACGTCGTCCATGCTGCGGCGACGGTGGTGACGGCGGCGGCTCGACTCTAAGAGGATTACTCTGCGGTCCTTAAAACCCCGCCAGTTTTCGGCATCAAAGCGAAGCTTTTCCCTAAAATTTTACCAAGCGCCGATATACGGCTATATATTCGTAAACACAGTCTACGAAAATTTTACTTACAATTTCTTAAATAAATTAAAAAATTTTTCGTATTATCTTTAAACAAGGTGCATGACGATTTATACTTTTCAACCAAAATGTACAAAAATTTAGCATACAATTTTGTTAAAAAAATATTCATTCATTTTTTAACTTTTGAAATGATTTATTACATTCGTTTATTCAAAAAATAAGTACACTCACATGCAAGCTCTTTTTTTTAAGCAAGCGACAATGTTTTATCTTTTTAATTAACCATTTTTTAATAAAAACTATTCAATATATAAAAACAAAATTACTTGATAAATTAATGACAAAAATAATTAATTTATGAATAAATTCAGTCTTCAGCATTTACATATAAAATGATTTTTTATTCAAGTATCGAACAAGAAATGTATCGTCATAAAATACTCGTATGCATACTAGATATGAAGTCTAGCGGGAGTATCAGGAGCATATATAGTTCGACGGAGGTTGGATACTTCCTCTAGTTAATATATCTATCGTTCATTCCATATATGTTTGTATTTTTATATTAATAAAAGCATGTGAATATAAAAGAATACAGAATCTCCGCAAAATTCTACTATGATTAAATTGATTAAACTTAAAAGATTAATTTTGCAAAAATACCAACGATTACTTCATTTTAATCGAATCATGCATATAATGACTAAGATAAACAGAACAAAATTTATTGAATAGTATCTTTAGACTGTAGATAGCATAATGATTTGTAGATTTACAGAAAAAATGAATTCTTACTTATCGTATTCATTTTTAATGTCTTCAATGACTCGTAAGAATTTGTTTGATAAAAAATTTAAAAATAAAATGTTATAAAATAAATTAAAAAAAAGAAACTGAACTTTCAACAGAAATTTCTTTGATGCTAAAAAATTATAAATATTATATTAAAAAGTTTCTCAGTTAAATTCTCATTAGCTTTTATATTTTCGTTCTCAAACGAAGCTTTTAAAAGCGACAAATTTTCTAAGCCATTAAATAAAGAAAAAGAAAAGCAAAGAGAGACCCAACGATGATAAAAACTTATCGCTTTAATAAAAACGCTCGACCTTAAAATTCAAACTTTTTTTCTTCCTCCTACTACAATAGTTAAACAACCTCATAAGAAAAGTAAGATATATACGTGAAATGACGAAGGAATGAGAATGAAGAATGAAGAAAGAAATAGAGCCGATAACCTGGTCGGGAAAGGGCCTCGGCAACGTCAGGAATATCCGTTTGACTTTCTCGACGGCGGTACGAGGCGCAAAAAAAAAGAAATCGAAAAAACGTCAAAAGGAAGATGGAGAGCGAAGTGTTGCTCGAAATCGAGTAAAAACTAGAAAGTAGGTAGATAAGCAAAAGAACGAAAAGTATTTCTCGGTACACACATTGCTCAAAGAAGGGGGATGGGGGAGAAGTTGCGCATACGTACGACTTTACATACATATTTTGCACGCACGCAACCTGACCTCAAAGGGTCGCTCGATCTCTTTCTCCCGGGTAGTAAAACGACAGTAAAACCGTCCGTCGACTAGAGAGACCTTATTTCGCTACGAAAATGCAAAGCGAGCGCGAAGGGAAAATAATGGCGGGCGAGCGGGCGGGCGAGCGACGTCGTTGTCGTCGTCGTTGTCGACTTGAAGGCGTCGTTCTTCGAACCGAAAGAGAAAAGAGAAGGAAGGAAACTTCTTCGTACGAAGGGCAGGACAAGAAGAAAGAGAGAAAGAGAAAGGAGAGAGAGAGATAGAAAACGAAGATGAGAGAGAGAGAGAGAGAGAGAGAGAGAGAAGGGCTTCTAAGAAGGTAGATGGAAGGTGGTAAGTATTCGCCGCGCGTCTTCCTGAATTATCGTGCAAGTATTCCAGGGAAAATGCTACTAAATCAACCCTACTCGCGCCTTCGCCTTTCTCTCTCTCTCTCTTTCTTTTTTTTTCTTTTTTTTTTTCTCTTTTTTTTCTCTTTGTCTCCCTCCTTTTATTTCTTCTTCTCCCATTTCTGCTTACAATTTCTACTACCTTCGTGCTTTCTTTCTCTATCGTTTCTCCCTTTACCACGCTCTCATTCTTTATCTTCTACATTTTATATTTTTCTTTATTTATTTTTTTGCTGATTTGCGCTTCTTGTTTTTCCGACTCTCCATCTTTTATCCATCAAGTCGTCTCTTGATTTTTCTTTCTCCTTTTTTCTTTCTTCTCATTGTCGTCACACTTCTCCACCTTTCTTGCAATTGGATGAGCGCAAAAAGTCCTTGGCCGAGTTATTGCTTGAAATGTTTGCGGCTATAAATAAGTAAAGTCAATTTTGGCAAGCGAGAACTAGCTGGAAAAAAAATTAAAAAATGTTTTGCCTCCATTGCCGCGTGCAATGCGTATTATTTTATTCACACGAAATGCCTTCACTGTATTCTATCAAAGTTGAGAACAATACAAATTATACTTGTAATATAGGTGGAATGTTGAATTTAAATTTATCCAAAAAATGTTTTATCAATTTTTTTTTTTTAGTTTAAAGAAAATAATTATTTTCTTTATAATTTATAATCATTATATCACAAATTTATTTATTATACAAAACTAGTTAAACTTTTAGTATTATTATTTTGATTTAAATTATTATTTGCTTACTCATATGATAAGTAACCAATATTGATGTTTAATTTTATTTTATCACATTTAAATTTCATTAAAATAATAAACAGCGAATAATTTTATAAATTTTGCAATTATTTTAAAAAATAATTAAAGACTAAAAATTTCTTTACTACGTGCAATCATTTTTACCATTGCAATTCTAATACCAAGTATAATTTTTTTTCCGTCAGCCGTGATTTTTACAATTTTTATCGATAACAAATTTTTATACAGTACCTTCTACCATTTTATTACAACCAAACGCATTGTTTCATCCTTGCCAATCGACTTTTGTACATCTGACACAAACACAGCTGTAGTTGCAGTAATCCATTCGCGCAAATATTTTTTTTTTCTCCGTTTCTCATTATCACCCGCGGTCGATGACCTTTTCCACCGTCGCTCTTCTATATATACATATCTATATAAGGTGCATAGCCCCTTTTTCAATAATCGTTCCTTCTTGTTCTCTCTCCCGCGAGAAGCTTTTTCCTTGTAGAAAATCAAGGATGTCTTGGGTGGCAGCAGCAGTAGTAAAGCAGTAGTAGTCTCCTTCGTTACCATCTAGCACACAGCCTTTTATTTTTCCTTTCTCTCGTTTTTTTTTCTCTCTTCTACGCTCGTTCGTATTTCATCTCAAACCCCTTGCCTCTATTTCTCTCTCTCTCTCTCTCTCTTTTTCTTACTCATTCCTTCTTTTCTTCGGAGAGCGTCTTCTTCTCTCTAGGCGAGAGTCGGCTCTTCGTCACTCGAAGCGAAGCAAGGCGGCGTTCCGCACGAAGATGCAAATATAGAAGAGAGCGAGAGAGAAAGAGAGGAAAGGAGAGGGAACTGCGCGTGCGGGAGTCGTTCCCTTGAAATATCGTACCTAAATAAATAACGAACGGGTGTAATATGCGAAATTACGAGCTCTCGCGCGCTACTAGCGACCTGAGCGCAACCGACCTTAGGAAAGCGGGAGAAAATGGGAAGAAGGGCCACCAGGGGTTCTGAAGCAACTAACGTTTGTATGCGAGGCTCCGCTCTTCTTTTTACTCTCCTTTTCTTTTCCCTTTTAGAGTTTTCATGCTCTTTTTCCGCTTTTGACTTCACTACGGGTTTCGGTAAGGCAGCTCGAAAGCTGCGGATGTATGTGTGTCAGTACGTGTATCTGCATGGAAACGAAGTGTTTTACAGTCATTAACAACAGCCGTGTAATTGATGAAGAGGTATTTCATTAACGGAAAAATGATTAAGTATAGTTCACTTTCGTGTGAAAGCAGTATACTAAATATTATTTTATCGGAAGTTGTAAAAAAAATTCAAAAAAACATAGTAAAATAGATACTCTTTAATATAAGAATAATATTTAAAATACATTCTCTTGAATATAAAAAAATGAGCAAAATATTTATTATAGTATTTGAAAATTCTTATATACACAAGCAGTAAATTTTTTTATAAATACATAAAATTTATTTCTCATATGAATTTTCTCACATAGATATCTAAAAGTTTTAACGGATTTTAAATAAAAAAATAAATACAAAAAAAAAAAAAATTGTACGTAAATGTATAAAATTTTATAAAAATCTATGAACATGTTTTTAAAATTATGTCAAATCTTTTTCTAAAAAATGCCCTCAAAAAACCCATTTTGTGCCTTTCTATATATTTTTGAATATTTTTGTTTATTTCTGCACATGAATAAATATATATTTTTTAATTTCTGCTTGGAAAAATATTATTTTTATTGAATAATGTCTAGTATGGTAATCTGCCTAATTTTTAATTTGATTAATGTTTAAATTTATTGAAAAAAAAATCACATTCATGCATATTCATACACATACAGATACACATGTATCGTTTCGAAATTGGAAAGAATTCATTTACATTATTTCATTTACATTATTCATTAACATTATTTGAAATTTAAGAATTTATTTGTTAATCGTAAATAAAGAAAACAAAAATTTGGTAGTTACGATGCCGCAGGCAGAAATTTGCGAAAAACGTGCACTAATCGAGTTTTCACTAAATGTACTAGAACATGTTAAAAGCGATTATATGCTTCAATATATTAATATATATGTCTACAAATATTAATTTAAATTATATCAATGATCTGCATATTTGATAGATTTTTATTAAAGTATTATGAGAACGCAATGCCGAAAGTGATGGCGTGTTTTGATAAAAGAAAAATTAAAATAGTTAGCAAAAATTCAAAAACGCAAAGAAAATTTGCTTGATAAATTTGTAAAAAATTGTTTGAACCAATGAAAGAACTGCCTTTCGTACTACTACAGGATTTCCTCGAGCGTTTTTGCGGCGAACAAAATTAAAAAGCCAAGAAGATTTTTCATCGTCGCGTCATGCACTTGGATATAGCGTTACAAGCTCCTTAAAAGGAGGATAGAATCGCGCGTTGCGGACACTACCGTTGCTCTCCAACGCCATATTTAAAGAGGATCGCAGTTTCCTTGCCGTTTTGCCTACCTACTACCACTTTTTCTCTCTGCCTGTCTTTTTCTTTCTCTATCCTACCCTCTTCTTTTTTCTCTTTTCCTTTTTCTATCTCATTTTCTTTCTTTCTCTTTCTCTTTCTCTTTCTCTTTCTCTTTCTCTTTCTCTTTCTCTTTCTCTTTCTCTTTTTCTTTCTCGAATGGTAATACCACAGGAAGAATGAGGTAGAGAGAGAGAGAGCGCGAGAACTCCTCTCGCTACGCTACCTCGATATGCAGAGCTCGTCTCTCGCGGGCGGAGGCAAAGGCACGTCGTTAATACGTCTAGTGACGCGCTCGCTTCGCTATTCGAATTCGTCGTAAATCAACATAATAATGCCCGGGTGCGAGAAGTGCCGTGGCGCATGCCTCTCCGGAAAATAGAAGAAAGTGGAGTGAAAAAAAATGAGAGAAGCCATGGTAGCGGAATAAGGAAAAGAAAGAGATCAGGACCTACTGCAGGAGTCGCACAATTGCGTATACGAACTGCTTGCCGATTCTCTCTCTTTCTTGTACTTACTCCCTTTCTATTTCTCTTTCTATCTGTATTTCTCCTTTTATTTAAAGCAGCACGCGCGTCATTTGCAACGACCTTGAAATTGAGATCTCATTTCAATTTAATTTACGATTCCTTCATGATTTCTTTCTTCTATACCCTGGACTTCGATTTCTCATTCTTGCTCGTTCTCTCGCTTTTCCGAACTCGATTTCCGCGCCTTCGGCAGACTTGTTACGCGCGTGTCTGTATAGTACTCAAATGGAATAACGTCGATGATAAAGAATGCAGCGACGATTGGTTTTACACCTTCTTTGACGCGTGATATGTTTGAGAAACTAATATTTCTCGTAAGGCTTTTTTCGAATTTTTTGGTGCGCGCAATTATATTATACAGGCGAACAATCGATGCGAAATCTAATAAATTATATCTAAATATCGACACGTGATTAAAATTCAATTGGAATTATTAAAAAGAAATACGTAAAAGATTACTCGTTTAAATTTAAACGAATACTTAATTTTTATTGAATTTAGAAGGTTATCATTTAATAAATTATCAGTGATTTAATAAGCAGTTAATGTTTTACATCTAAATAACTGGATTTAGTCATTCGCATATACAAGCTTAAAATTCTTTAAAAAATCAAATTATGAAGATAAGTAAGCATTTTGAGATATAAAATAGAACGCACGTAGTATAATAAGTAAAATGAATTATACGCGACTCGTGCAATATTCTCACTGCAGTCACATGTTTAGAAGACAAAAGAAATCCCAGTACACTCGATCATCTTTTGTTTCGAGGTTTCACAATGTTCCAGGTAATAAAGATAATGATAATTCAGTAACAATTTTCGTAATACACGGCGTATTATTGCGCTGTGTGATTAAGATACGAGCAATACAACGTAAAAAGGTGCAATAATACGACGCGGATCGTAATTTCTCAGCCGAATTCCGCTCGTGAGAGCATTGTGTTTGAAAAACTCATATATTGACCAAAAATATGCTTTATTTGCACTCATAATCATATATATATATATATATATAGTAAAATTGCACATTGCAAATCTTTAAAAGGTAATTTACCTGATCACTATGTGTTTAGGGTATAAAATATCGTAATACAAAGTATTTCTATTTAAATTTTATTAAAATGTCTTAAGAAGTTGGAACAAGACGCTGCGGAATGTGAAAAAAAAAATTAACGAAATAATAGACGCAGAAACGTTATCGACAAAGTAATTTCACGGCACTAAAAGCTTTCGCAGAAAAATGGAATAAAAACTTTAAATGTGTCATTTTCAAGATGTGTAATTTTCAGTTTTTTGTATTGATTTCTTTTTATACATCGTATTATTAAAAAAGTAAAAAACAAGTCGAATAAAAGAAAATACAATATATTGTAATGATGAGCAAGTAAGAAGAAAATAGAACAAAAGTTAAAGATAAAGGAAAAATAAAACATTGAGACGATGAGCTTAAAGGCAATTTATCTATCGTATTCAGAAAAGTTATAACTTTTGTATAGTTCCGAAAACATATATCTATAAAATGTATGTAAATAATTATTTAAAACTCTAAGATTACATAAATAATAAAAGATCCATTAAGATTTAAGATTTTGTATTGAATAAATTAGAAAATTGTTGAAAAAATTGCTTTTTGTGAATCACGATGGCTGTGTTAAAAAAAATAAATAAATAAATAAATTACTCTTTGGTGTATTATTTACAAAAATCTAAACGGTTTTGACCAAAAGAAAATATTTATTCCATGATAAAGCGTACTGAAAAATAGTTTTCGTCTCAGTTGAAGTTGATATTTATAGTCGTTCGAGCATATAAAATAATAGTAAAGATAAAGATTTTATAAATGAAAGAGAAGGTTAAAGAGAGAGAGAGAGAGAGAAAGTGACAGGAGATTTTAAAAAAAGACAGAGATTCGAGGTAAACGAGTTTCGTTATATAAAAGTGTTTAGGCTGTATCATGATGTAAAACAGTTATTGTAGATATTTCTTTAGCCACTCGATAATAAATAAAGAATAAAGATTAGCGATTGAGAGTAAAGCTTAGCGATGTGAAGAGACTCGTTCATACACAGAGATTCAAATGGAAAATCCAGTTTTATTTATCTACAAAAATAGTAAAAAAAAAAACAAATAAAAAAAGTAGAGAAAGAGAGAAAAAATAATCTGAAAAAAAAAGAAAAAGGTACTCTCAATCGAGATATCGGAAATAATAGATGTCATATGATAAGTTGAAAAATATTAGAAATTATTCTATTATTATTAGAAAATAAATAAACGGAAAAGTACATTTTTAAAAAAGGGATGGGTCAATACACAAAAGGGTTAAACATTTTGTAATTATGTATGTAATTAGCAATTTGTTAAAAAATAGTGAAATATTTCAAAAAAACTTTTTTTGGAAGGTAAAATTTTTATGGTAAGTATAAAGTTGGCTGTTTTTCTTGACCCTTCTTTAATTTTATATGACCTAAATTACTTTTTTCTTATCAATAATTGAGGTATAACGATTTGACATCTTAATTATTTTAATTAAATCTTTCTGCTTTGAAAAAATCAAGTCTCCAAAGAAAAATATTTTTTCATTACAAAAAGCGAAATTGTTCTGCATCATTTGTGTCACGAAGCAATTTATCTTTGCTGTAAATTACACTGACTTTGCATAAGTAAAGGAACTGTTACATTCATACTTCAAACTTCTCACGTTTAAGACTAGAAGTTTGAAGTGTCGTTTTGCTACTGCAAATTTTATTTACCGTATAACTTCACTTAATTAATTTTTTTGTCAAAGTTACAGATGATTTGATAAAGTTACATATCAGCTTTACGACATTGATCATTTAAATAATTAATCTACTCGGAAAATATGACGAGTTGAATATTTTTGTTTTATATTTTATATATTTATATAAAAAAAATATATACTTCTTCGAATATTGTACTCGGCAAAATAGATACTTGATTTATGTAATCAAACAATAAAATATTAATATTTTTCTCACATGGTCGTAAATAAATTAAACCCTCCACGAGCCTGCGTTACTTTCAGGTCACTTGCTAATATATCGACATTTAATCAAACAATCTTATTTTAATTCAATTTTCTTCACAAAAATCCTCAATAATCCATGACATTGTCACTGCAGATGTAAAGAAAGTCGGTTCAAAGAGGATATTTTAAAATACAATCTCAACAAATACAAAAATCATAATAAAATTAATGATCAATTAAACGAAATTTCATTTTGATAAACAATAGATTCCCTATAGAATTACGCACGTCGTTCAATGTATATACTTCGTCGACAGTTACACGCGTTTGCATTCAAAACTTACATTTGCACAATAAGGTATATATGCGCACGTTGGCAAACATATATGCGCGTCAATCCACATTCATACATAGGTATGCATTTAACAAGCAAACTTGTGCCTGAAATATCTATAATTTGCCCAGTAACTCGAGAACGCTCGTTCTCAACACAACAATCAATATCCTTTGATATTGAAGACATATATTTCTTTGCACTGCATTGTTATGTTATGAATAATGTTTTAAAAACACTTCTCTCTTCTTTCTTCTCTATATCTTCCTTTTTCCTTTTTTCCTGTTTAATCGAAAAAAATGTTCTAAAGTCAGTGGATCGTTACTTTGACTATGACAGTATGTGGAGAACGAACGAAAGAGACAGACATAGAGAGAGAAATAGAGAGTGAGAGTGAAAAGAAACGCGTGCTCTTTACGTAGATTAACAGCAGCGAACGTTTCGTTGCGTTTTATCTTGTCTTGAGTTTCATTTTTCTAGTGCACATCTGAGGTATTTCTTTTTATTGTTTACGCATATTTCTACCAAATGTGTACGAATGTTTGATCAACTTAAAAGCTTGTGTGTAAATTTTTCCATGTGAAAATGGGAGCTATAAATTTACAAGTACCTATTGCGAGCTTAAAAAGATTTTTTTTTTTTAAGAGTCATCTTTTATAATATATCTTTTCAAAGATAATTGTATGAAGCCGTATACATTCTAAAATTGTAACGGGACCGAATAAACGGTGAACATTACTATTGAACATTGAAATTTGGCACATCAATGGTCTGTTTCCCGAGTCAATATATAGACTTTATTTTATCAAAATCAGCTCACGAAAAGAAAAAAATATCCTCATTACAAAGTTTTCCACGATTATGAAGTCGCGTGCAAAGTTACACTTAATATGCGCCGATGCTAGTTTCGTATAAAGTAATAAAATTTTCTTTTGATTTAAAAATTACTTTTTAAAAGTTTTTATATTTATTTTTGTATAAAATATTGAAATTCAAAGTAAAAATTATTAATTGGTATTGTTTTCAATTTTTAAAGCTACGCACAGTCACATAAATAAATCTCATAAATCTGATACTCGTATGTGCGTTATTCGCACCCAAAGACAAAAAAACGATGAAGAAAGAGGAGGCGAAAAGCATTAGTTTAGACGCGCTAGTCTTCGAGTCTTATATGCATACACACAAGGCGAATAAAGAAAGAGATAAAAGAAAAAGAGAAAGAAAGGTTGAGAGGGAAAGACAGAAGTAGAGAGGGAGGGAAGGAAAGGGAGGTAGAGTAGAAATGTTCGCTATTCGGAATGCAAGCTCGCGTTCGCGCGCGATTTCTACAAGCGCCATATATACAGAATCCCGTAGGATCTTCGCAGAGAGAGAAAAAGAAAGAGAGAGAGAGAGAGATACACAGTGGAAGGGAAAGAGAAAGAGAAAGAGAGAGAGAGAGAAAGAACGCGGCTGCAGTAGTAGTAGAGAAGTCAGAGGGACACGCGTCGCCACCATTAATCTTGATTCCACGGACCAATGGAGAACGCGTGTCGTTCCGGTGCGAGTAGAAGAGCGACGCAAGAAAACGACATCGCTCGTTGCGAGACCGCGCGTCTTTTTCTTGTCTTGTCGCTGTTACGTTCCTGATGTCATGAAGAAAGAGAAAGAGAAAGAAGGAGTGAGGGGGAGAGAGAGAGAGAGAGAGGCCCAGTTTTTTCGATCTGTCTCATCGGTAGCAAGTAAATGGCAAATGGAAATCACGCTGGCTCTCGTCTAGCTTCATTTGAAGATTGACTCTCAGGATTCGAAGTTCGGCTCACTCGGTGTCAAGGTAAGAGGATTTTCCGCGCCATAGATTGAACCGGAAAAAAGCAAATAAAACGTTGAATTATGCTATGAGGGGTAAGGGAGGTAACTATTGAGAGAGATTTCTTTTCTCTTTTTTTTTTTTTTTTTTTTTTTCATTCTTTCTCTTTACCCCGACTCTTTAAGAAATATAAGACGGACGAAACAATTTATATCTATTAAGTTCCACTTCAAGAAATTTTTTCTGGATTTACTGCAGTGAAAATCGCCACAATTATTTTTTATGAAATATTGATTAATGATCGTAATTATTTTTGATTGAAAATTAAAGATTATTTTAATTTTAAATCATTCTACTTTTATTATAACACATAAGTATTGTTAAACATTGATTTTTGTAAAATAAAATTTTTATATAATAAAATTACTTAGAAGTATGTTTTATGTATAATTTATGAATGTCTTTAATTATTAGACCTTGAAATTTCATCGTTTTTAACAAAGCAATTCAATATTTTAAACTATAGATGCTATAATTTTTTGATCCTAGAAAATACAAAAATAAAATGCAGTGTAAACGGACGATCTATATTATACTCTTAACGTCCATAAAATTTGAACGTTTTCTTGTATATACCCTCGTGCAACTTCGGCGTTAATTGAAAGGAGAGAATCTCAAGCCTTATCTCGTAGCTTTCTTACCTCCATATTTCTATGTACATACTATGACCTTATCTCGAAAATTTTTCCGTTCCTTCCATAGAAAAGGGATCTTCTTAGCGAAGCTGCAAGAGCGTCAGAACGACGAGAGACCACAGCACACAGCTAAGAACGTTAGAAGACATTGGCGAACGTCTTAGCCAGCAAGAGATATAGCAGAGAGAGAGAGAGAGAGAGGGGGGGGGAGCAGTAAGCGCATCCTCGTAAAGTATAGCGAGGAACTAGCTGCTACCGGTGCCGCGCTGGCGAGATAACCCCACTTTATATGCACGCGGCGAGGAATCTGCCTCCATCTTTTCGCGTCGCCGGTATTACGTGTCAGGCTTTACAGACAATCCACGGGAGAAGAGGAGATCCACCTCGTCTCCTCTCTCCTCTTCTCTCTTCGTTCCTCTTATTTCGTTCTTGTCGCTGGCTGTCCTCTCATCTCTCCGTGTACACTCTTCTTACTTACCACCTTGTTGCGATTGCGTGTTCGAGGTTTGCTTTAGCCCGTCGGTGGAGAAGGTGTATCCGAGAGCGTGTTACCGTTGTTATAGTTGTTGATAACGGTAACAGCGATGTTGTTATTATCAACGACCTGTTACTATTATGAGATTATCTTGGAGAGATTACGGAACTAATTATAAACGTGACTTTGAAGATTCTCTCTCTCACTCTCTCTCTCTCTCTCTCTCTCTCTCTCTTTCATGAATGCCGCTACCAAAATTATAGCACGAGCTACTGCATAGTGTCGCTGCTAAAGTTATAATTTACAAATTTCGTTACGAGATTAAACAAGTTACGGCAGTTTTCTTAATTTTTTAAGATACGCCCTCACTCACACATTAATATAATAATTGACCAAATAAATTAGCTTTCTTGATTTACCATTAAATGTAGAATATTGCATTTGAAATTTTTATCGAAAAATTAAATAGTTTGTTGTCTTAATATCGCTAATAATGTTGAGTCGCAATAAATCTGAATGAAATTTTTCTTTTGGAAAAAAAACGATGTTGACTATACTATTTTTTCTTAACATTGTGCAATATAGAACTCCAAGCAATTAAACAACAAGTTTAGGAATAGTAACTTTTATACGTACGACTATACTGCGCATTATCGATTTTTACGATTCGCAAATTTTTACAATACCACGCACCCTAAAAATTTTGCAGTAGTTTTACTCTTCCCACGGCAAAAAGTTCCTTCTTTCTTGGTCCACGCGTGGAAATTATCCACGAACTCGAGGAGAAATTTTTCAATGACCGGTACACGCAATAGTAAAAACGACGGCATCTTCTCCATTCTTCGAGCTCGAGCTACAACTTCCGGCCGCTTATGGTTTTGCGCGAACGATAAAGCTACTAAAAAATACTCTTCGTGCGAGAAACAGAACGAGAAAGAGAGAAAGAGGTAGTTGATAGAGGGAGGAGATGGAGGAGAAGAGTTAGCGTTGTCAGTAGTATGGCGGCATCCCTGAGCCACTTGGCATCGAGCCCGTGTAAGCGCGACGCACGCCTGCGACTAGCGAAACGACTTGACTTTCGATTTAATGAAAACGTTGTACAGTACGTTGGAAATATTCTTTGGCATCTGTTATGACGAATGACAAAACGACGGTACGGATTCATTCTAATGACGAATCAAAGGTTTAACTGTACGCAGCCGAGCATCAGAGATCCTTTTTACTCGTAACATGAGAGCTTTGCTGATTAGAAGTAGAGAAACCTACATTAAAAGAAAAAAAAAATTTATGATATTAGGAGCGTTGATAAACGTAGCATTGTTTTAAGAGAAAAATAAGATTCATGTAAGTTTTAAAATTTATAACATTAGAAGTAAATTGCAAATATTCAAGAGAAACAAATATATATTTAAAGCAAGAAGTTTAATTGTCATATAACTTTTATATCTGTTCATGCGTATTTTATTTCATAAACAATCAAAAATAATTTTTAATTTATTTCTTTCACAAATTAATTCATATTAAGTATTTTTCTACGTACCCACACATTACGCGGCAAAATCGTAATACTATCAAGTAAAACACAAAATCGCACTAGCATTATCGCAATTAATTGCGCGCTTTAGTTATAAAGTAATAACAAATTTCACAAGTTCAATTTGTAAAGTCAGCGTGAGCTTATTTTGGCGAAAGAGTTTCCGAAGTTAGAAGGACCAGAGAGAGGGGAGAAGAGAGGTAGGAAAGCGGGTAAAAGCTAGACTAGTGTGTAAAGAGTGAGAGAGAGAGAGAGAGAGAGAGAAAGAGAGAAAGGGAGAAAGGGAGAGTCCTTAAGGCAAACGCCATGCAAATTATCCGCCTCATTTTCTATTCGAAGCTCGTTACCCGGCATCGCGAGGGCCACTCGTGAAAAGTTCAAACTCAACACGCGACAACCGCGACATATCTAATGAACCTCTCTCTCTCTCTCTCTCTCTCTCTCTCCGCGCTTGATATCGAGGAGAACTTCGTTTGCGCTACTCCTTTCTTTTTTCCGTTGACGCAGGAAGCAACTTTGAAATGAAATTTTGCACGCGACCATGTGAGCTGAGGATATGCATTTTTTTAAACGGATTAATAATCATGGACGATTGCAGTTTTTTAATTAAACTGCTTATTTTATAATAATTTAACGTGCAAGAATTTTAATTTTTTTTATTATTTTTTTAATTTATATTCTTATGCAATGCATTAATTTCTGAATACGGTACATCATAAATTCTTAAGTAGAAGCAGACGTGTACTGCGAGACAAACAAACGATGTTATATTAAAAATTTAAAAAAAAAAAACAAAGTGAATAAATGATTTCTATTCTATTTATAATCATAATATTAAACATAAAAGAGTAAAATTTTTTCTTTGAACTTTATTTAATAGCTAAAAAAATTATGAAAATTATTATACCGTATGTAATCTACTTCAATAAACAGAATTCAGTGTTTACTTCAAGACAACTTAACTTCATTTACAAGTGCTCCAAGCGCCCGTATCGTCAACATCAAACAAATATCAATGTCTTAAAATATGCCGACATATATTCACATTAATGCTCCCACATATATCGAGCCCGAGAACGTAGCATAAGATGAAACTATACGCGTCGTTGCCGGAGGCGCATAGCCGTCGTCGTCGCCGTCTTATGTCTATACGAGAGACAGCGTCAGCGGCAGCAACATCCCAACGAGGAGAAGGACAACGCTGGAACGTCGGTAGGCGAATCGTGAAACGCAAGGGGATTCCCGTAGCGATATTTGAGTTGGTAATGGACGGAGAATCAGAATCGGTTTGCGCTAATCCGGTTACTCGAACATGAGATACCATTGTACTCTCGGCGCGGCAAAGCGGCTGTTGGTAAACTGCGACTCATTGTCAGGGTTAATGGTGCAAGCTTGCAAAAGCGAAGCTCGTTCGCGCCTAAATTAACGTTTGATGTCGCGCGCCGTTTGCCTCTCTCTCTCTCTCTCTCTCTCTCTCTTGGTTTCTCAACTCTCTCCCCTTACCGCTTCCGAAGCTCTTGATACCGCTAGAAAATATAGTGTGCACTGTTGTCTTCAATATTATTAAGAACCTGTATGGCTAGAAATGATAGACAGAAGTAAACTATATTAATTTATTTATTTTCTTCTTTTCTGTCGCATATTATTATAAAATATTAAAAAATAAATATTGAAAACATTTGATATCTTAATTATTTCAAAACAATAGTAAAGTTTTATATAATAACGCGTTATAAAAGAAAATACAGTTGCAATTCTATTTATCAACATATAAATGTATTTAACCTTAGAATAATAAATAATATATAACAAGTAACATTTCAAAAGCATTAATCGATCAATTGAAGAAAAACAAATAAACAAAAGCAAACTAAATAAATCAACTCGAGCACATTACGAAGAAAAGCGAATCAAAATAAACGAATCAAATACTAAAATTACGAGCAATCAAAATTAATAAATCCTTTAGCTTTTCTCATTACGCAGTTTGTAAAAATCCCGAGCGAACCCGCGTCGCGCGTTATTTGATAAAGCAAATGCAAAAGTTACACGCTCGCGGATCCGCAGAATTCGTTTGCAAAGTGCATACTTTAATCCGTAACTCAAAATGAACTAATTCAATTTAATTAAACCTGGACAATGCCTGAAGAGCCATTTGCAGGTGGCGCGCAGCACACGCGCGCATAAACACCGAGACTTTCAAATGTATGTGTATGTGACTTAGAAGAGCGCGCGCACGCTGGAACAAGGATAAAGAACGTATATAGAACTTATAGCTAACCACATGTTGCCGCGCTCTTCCTATTTCCATCTCTTTGCCTCTCTCTCTCTCTCTTTCTTAGTCTACCTTTCTCACTGATTGATAGTTTTTATTGAAAAAATAATATTGTTTACTGTTCTTTATCAAACACATAAATTTTTGGCACAAGGTTACTTACTATTATCTTGAATTAAAAAAAGTTAATCAAAAAAATACATACGTAAGTTTTTAACGTGAATAAATTTAGAAAATTTTTATAAAGATAGTAATAAATTATTCAATAGAGTTTTATGACTTTAATATTTTGAAATTTATTGTAGTTTTAGTGGAGTATTTTTATAAACTTATTTTACCATTTAAAAATATAAATATGCATTTCATGAAATTTCATAACAATAGTCGTGTTTTAAACTAATCTAACTTAAAATTTCTTACTCACATACAACTTTGTTCGTATAAGGAAAAATAAAAATACTTACGGATATGAAAAATGATATTGCTTGAACGCTTTCTGAATATAAATTTGTTCTACAAGCTTAAAAGATACCAAGAAGTAATTCAATATATTTATTATTGCTTTTTACTAGAAATACTTATTTGATAAATTTATGATTTTTACTGAAATTTATTTTACTTTTTTTAACAACGTAACTTGAATGCAAAATTTTTCAATAGAGGTAAAAAAAAAAAAACAAAAAAAAAAAAAAATCACCAAATTTTTACAATAGCCCTCGTTATAAATAAAATAACGATACGAATGCAAAAAGATTTTATAGCGACAATATCAGCGACGGCAACGGCCATTTCTTTAAGTGTAAATTCAAGTTTTTATAGAAGCCTGAAAATGCCTTACATTGCTTATCGTAAAGAAAACGAGCGCGCAATACCACGTATTTATCCAGTCTAAATTTACTTATCTCCGCAATAACCAGCGCATTTACCCTAACTAGAATATCGTTTATTCTCGTATTTACTGCGACCCTTATCCCTCCTTCCACTCCTCCCTTCCCCTTTCTCCCTATTTATATGCAATACAGCGGTCATACGTGCAACGCACGCCTACATTGAAATCTTAAGAACTCAATGGAGGAGAGACTGCCTCGTGCTCGCGTGTCCTGTTCGCATAAGCACGCGACGTTGCACGCAACCGTTGCGCACCCGTAATTGCGCGTCCGCGTAACGTGCCCTACGACTCTTGTACGTTATACGTTGCCCGTAGACACACACACGCACAACACGATGTGTTTGACATGATATTGTGGCTGTCTAAATGTGCGGTATTTCGCATACTATACATCGGTAGAAAAACTTGTTTATGCGATGGAAATTTTATTTGCGCTTATTAGCGCTTGATTAGTGGACTGATACGAGGTAGACAATATTTGATATGCGCGTGTTTTTATAACTTTAATGTGAATAATTTGGTGTTATATACCGTCGATTCGTCGCATACGAGCATACTTGCATGTTAATGCGAATTATTTAGTGTTTTGTACTTTTTTATTCGTGTCGAAACTTCGCATAATTGATGCTTAATTTAATTGACGCGTCCTTATGAAGTCCTTATTTATTTTATTTATCCAAAATGTTAACTTTTTGATGTAGTAAATTTATTTAAATAATAAATTCTTCGTTTTATTTTTATTTTACCTTTATTACTAGAATATATGGTATAAACGTTTCAAGTTCAATATATAACAGAGTGTATGTACAGTTTAACATAAAGTAAAGATAAACTTTGTTGTTGCAACATTTATCGAAAGATTAAAAACATTAATAATCATGTAATAAATACACGTTAATAATTTCTTAAAATTTGAAATTTTAAAAGAAAAAAATCAACACTCGCAGACGAACGTAAATCAATGCTTTCGCGTTATTTTTTAAAAAGAATTTATTACTTATATTAAATTCTGACTTTATCCTTCGCTACTTTAACCAAGTTCCTCGCGTCACTCTTTTGGCTTTTCCGCGCGAGAACAGCGGACCGCCAGCTGCGGTCTCCCTGTTTCTGATAAAGCTTATAAAGCTCAATTTCCGCGGATATAAGAAGAAAAAAGGAGACGCGGACCTTGTATTCGCCGCGGCGAGGATAGAAGAAAGAAAAGGAACGGAAAGAGCGTCCTAATGTAGCTACAAGAAGGGTAAAAGGAACAAAAGGATAACAGGAAGATTGTCAAGGAAAACACGAACAAAGAGCAAAGAGAAAGAAGGAGCAAAGTCAAAAAGGATAAGAATGAAATTCCACATTGAGAAATAAAGCAAATGCGTCGTAAAAAGTATACTTAAAAAAATTTAAGTAAAAATAAATATATATCTTGCTAATTTGTTCATTTAAAATTTATACAAATTTATTGAAATATAATGCAACTAATAAAAATATAAAATTATTACGAACGTAAATTATGAACATTTTTTTAGGAAATGCTTCATATAGTCGACCAATTTTATTCATAACAGTTATATAAATTGAGATAAAATTATTTAATAAAAGTAATTAAATATTATTTAAGTACTATGAAAAAGTCGCGCAATAGCTCTTTTTGAAAGATTCAAAACAATGGATTTTGTAACTTCAAAAATATTGAGATTTGAAATAGAATTTCTTCGCAATGTATTTTTTTTTTTTTTTTTTTTTACAATTGCCAAAAAAAATTTCTTAATTAGCTTAAATACACAAAAAAATAAGTAGTGCATTTGATGTATCATTTATAATATTTTTTTAACACATACGTTCAACCAAAAATATAAACTTTATTATAATTATAATATTTAATTATATGCACAAAATACAATACATTTTCTTAAAAATAATACATCTCATAAAAAGATTTTTCTATATTAATTGAATTATAAAAAATTTATTATTTCTCGAATGTTAACGAATAAGCGTAATTGAAATAAAAAATACAAAGAGTAAAATAACGACGGGAAATAGCGAGCGGAAGAAGCTTCTATGGACTTGGCAAGTTCACACAACGCGTAACATAAGAGGCACCGAGAGCAAGTTTACGTACCGGGTTGAACGACGGAGTATACGGGACCGAAGAATAAGAAGGAACATCAGCTGGTATCCTTTTAGCTAACGGACTCGCCAAAGAGTAAAGGCAGACAGCAGCGTCGCGTTGCCCGAGATTGCGAATAAAATGAAATTAGACGTTGCCCTGTCTGCTGTCGGTAGACTTTTATCGGGGAGTAAGTCTGACCGCGAGATCTTGAAAATGGGCGGAAAAGGAGACGCGCCGGGTAAGAAAGATATACCTGGAGGAAGCGCGAGCGAGGGATAGAAAAATAAGCAAGAGGTCCCCGGAGGTGCAAAGGGTTAGAATATCTGAGACGGTTGGCACGCCATAGGATTAGAACTCAAATTGCTATTGCCGCTGTCCTCTATCTCGTTTTATTTCCCAGTCACTCCGCGCGCCGTATCGCCGCTACGTCGTCGTTTTCTCGTACTTGTTAACTCTCCTATCTCTTTTACTTTGTATCTTTCCGAGCTAGTTCGCGCCGCCCAATTTCTCTCTTCGGCACATTTCACTTCTCTGCGAGTACTTCACGGAAACTGCTTTCGCTCTATCTCTCTCTCTCTCTCTCTCTCTCTCTCTCTCTTTCTCTCTTCTCTCGGTGTGCTTACATTATTCATGGTATTTTTTGTCAACTATGCCGAACTAACGTACATTTAATACGGGAGTGGAACACGGAGAGAGAGAGAGAGAGAGAGAGAGAGAGAGAGGAGGAGAATACAAGAGCCAAGAGTTTCACGAGTATAATTTACAGTTACGAGTAAAGAGTAATTTTCATAACGATCAAGAAACGTCGCGACAAAACAACCTAATGCAAATGCACTCGCTGTTTTATACATATTTATTACAAATTTCGTTAATTGCTTTAATTCGTCTTATAAAAATTAATGGTTCGTACTTACTGCTGGTAATTTATTTTACATTTAGAAATCTTTCCATTCAAGCTGCTTTATTTCGATAGACAATTTATTCTCGAAGTGAATTAAATTCAACCTTAATTTTTTGTTAAATTTTTACTATATTTATTAAAAAAAAAAAAATTACCAGTTCATATATTTTACAATTTTATAAATAAATAGGGTTAAGTATGGCTGTTGCAAGGAAAAGCTCATACATAACAAATAAATTTTTTCTACAAAAATAAAATACATTTTTATCTCTCGTACATTCAAACGAAATTATATTCGCCGAGTAGAGAATCGCCTAGTCCTAATAAAAGTAACAAGAAAGTTTATTAATAATAAGCTGCTCTCGGGCAAAGCAGTTTACGACTTTAATTCGGCGAAAATTCAAGCATTTCACGAGAAGGCGCGGGCCGCATAAGGTAGATATAAAGAATGCGTTAAATTTCGTCTAAGAATACAACGGCGATGTATGTGTATGTGCGTGTGTAAGAGAAAAGGCACTACACGTTTTCCTTCTTCCTCTTTTTCTTTTCCCTTTTTCTAGATCTCCGTAATATTGCCTTGAATGGAGTAGACAGCCGCGCTCGCTAAAACTCAGATTAAGCCCATAGCGCGCGCTTATCCCCACTCTTCTCGCTTCCTCCTTTGCTTTTTCCTTCATTCTACCGCTACAATGCATCACTGTACCCTCCCGCGCTTATGCCGCGCTGTTTTCTTCTTTTCATCCCGACCTGCCCCGGTGTGTATATACGTTCAACGATATCTTGATATCGTCCTAAAAATTCCCTTATCTCTTTATTTTCTTGTTTATTTCCCCACTTTTTCGCTTCTTAGTTTGCATGGCTTCTTCTTTCTTGCTGCTTAACTTCTTTTCTTTTCTTTTTCTCTTTTTTCTTTTTTTTTCGTACATCATTTCTTTCTGAATTTCTCTTCCATTCAATTATTTTATTCTTATCTTTCCTTAGGTTGCCATGGCCACCTTTTTCTATTTTCTTTTTTACTTTTCTCTCTTTTGCACTTTATCTTATACTCCATTTCCTATTCTTGTATGCTTTATCTTCTTCTCTTTAATTATTTTTTACTGACACGTTAACAATTAATAGTTAAGCATTTTACAATTAATTATTTCAAGTAATTTAGAACATATAATTTAGAAGCTTATTTTTTATGTTTTTGAAGATATATATTTTATGTACATTAAAATAAAAATTATTACTTAAAAAGTTATTTTTTAGATAACTATTTACTTTTTGTATAAAAATTATTTTAGAAATTTTTAATACTGTTAATATCATTTTACAATTTTTTTAATTCAATTTTTATATTTTACTTACATATTTTCTTGTACGATAAGAATTAACTTCTCTTTATCTTTATTTCTAATTATAATATGCTTTTTTTTGATTAACACAATCAAAAGAAAAAGATAAACAAATGTGATAACTACAGAATTTTTATAAATTTCATAAAAGAAACTCAAAATGTTTGTACAGGATGACGATAATGATAAATTTAAAAATGAAACCAGAATCATCACTCGTGTTCTACTGACATCAGTGTCGAATGTCTTTCGTCTTATCTTATAATTTGACCAAATTTGTTTGTTATCTTGCAAAATATTTGTGTCAGTTAAACATATATATATACATAGAAGAGAAGCTCATAATTCTGCGGAACTAAACTGTCTTGCTTTCGACTTGATGCACGAACCGAGATTACGGCCAGACAATGAAAATGAGAAATATATTGCATTTTTGGTAAGAATTTTCATTTGCGGGTGTTGCATTATTTTATACACAACGCGGCTAGTATAATTGTCTTGAAGAGCGGAGTTCAATTTTCTATTGTATTTATGCCGTAGCTACGTTTTTACTTTGTGTTCCAGTTGTTTAAAATTCTTAGCAAAAGCAAATTTTAACATTTTCCTCATTTTCATGTCACTTTTATCTGATGAACATTTTATATTGAGTTTTTTTTTTTTTTTTTTAATAAATAAGAAAATTAGCGTCTTAATTTTATTAACTTTTTCAACGATAATTTTAAACAATATTGAAACAAAAATATTTAAAATTTGTATTGCTTGAAATTTAATTTATTTGAATTTACTAAAATTAAAGTTCATAATAAATTCATCAAAATTGAGTTAAAGCATATGGAAATATATATCTTTATACTCTGCATATAATAGTAAAATTTACACATAATATAACAGTTTAATTTTGCGTGTTGCGAATTCAGATGAAAATTTTTAAATCGCTACGTGTTCTATAATACAATCCACTATTCATGCGCGCAGCATTACACTTTATCGACGGATGACTTGATGCTCCATTTAATTGAAGTGAGACTCCATAGAGGTCAGTTTGAAATGAAATTTAATATTTTAAATTAAAATTAAAAATGTAAAATATTCAAAATATATCTTTTATGCAATAAAAGTGATAATTTATTGAATATCGGATATTTTTTTTAATTATTTAAAATGTTTATATGTAACATATATTTATGTAAATATAAACTTTTGTAAAAAATTTTTTTATTCAAACGAATTAATTACCGATCTATTTTATTAATTACTGGAATTATTTTTCCTTTTTATTTTTTAAATTGATCAATCATTTATTTTAATTGTTTTATATCTTAAAATATTATAATTATCCATCTTTTCTCATAATCTAATAAAATTATATGGATAAATTTTACTTGTGTTGAAATTATAAAATAAGTCGAATTATATTTAGATAATTTTCAACAATTGTTTTAGAAAACAGAATTTATTAGAGGTGCGAATAATTGCTTATAATAAGCGTTAAAAAGCGCCACAAAATACAAGTGTTTAGCACTTTACTCACGTAAAGTAGTAAAGTCGAGCAGTAACGTAATAATCCGCCAGAAACGTAAATAAAAATCGTCACTTAGCTGAATAAGCTCGGTGGAGAACCGGTTTAATTACGAATACATATACACGCGCTCTCTCTCTCTTAAACCACGTGAGTGCATATATATATATATATATATATATATATGAAAGGGCTTACTCTCTCTCTCTCTCTCTCTCTCTCTCTCACGAAGTAGCTACTCCCTCCTCTTTTACTCGTTCATTTCATCTTTCTTCTTTTTTTTCATCTTTCTCTTCTCTGTGTCTCCCTTTGCTGTCCTTCGTCACCGCCAGGACTCTCCGACCTTTTTACAAACGTTCGTACATACACATACACGCACACGCGCACACACACACACACACACACACACACACACGCACACACACACATACACCCACACACACATACCGGCACACACACACACACACATATACCCGCACACAGTTTTCCCGTCGGTTCGATGTATATCTATATATACGCTTAAGCGAGTAGAAGAGCGGCGTATATAAAGTATATAGCTGACTTTAATCGAAACCGAGCGTAAGTGCAAAGCGCTGTTCCGGCGAACCGAATGCGAAAGGTTACTTTCTGCCCGAGAGATGACCAAGAGTCCGAGGACACGCGCCCGCGCGCGACGATGACCGGCGGACTCTTACACTCGAGCCGAGATCCTTTGCAGCTAGATTGTGGTACGATAGACTCCGCTTGTGGCCGAAGCTTGATTTGCATCGATTTCTCTTCGACTCTTTATTAAAGAATCTTGCATTCACTCGTATCTGTGTGTAAAAGGTTCCATTGAATTTGAGAGATCGACCGGTTTTCATTTTTATTTTTTTTTTTTTTATTAAATTTTATATATAAATATGTTTTTATTGTAAATTATGCTTTGATAGATAAAATATATATCATTGCGTATTTCATGTACATGATTTTTGTAAATAAAATCTTAAAATTTTATAAAATTATTTCGATAATTTAAAACGTAATATTTATTGATTTAAACAAAAATTTCACAAAAAAAAAAGTATATATGCTTAATAATGAATGAATTAACTCATGGCTCGTTCAAATACCTGCCCAGAAAGTCTTCGGTTAATATCTAATACATTATCATTCAGTGTCAATGATAAACAGTAAATATGTTTAAGTTGCTAGAATAAACATTAACTCCATTATAGTGATTATTCATTGGTTATTGAAATGAATAGTTAATTATAGTAAATATCGTAACGTAATATTTTTGAATAAGCATCGCCTATGTATGTATTATGTAGTAATAAATTGTATACAGATATAATCTTTACATTCTAAAAGCTTTAATAATATTATAGTTAAAAGATATATAAAATTAAACTTGTATCATATTCTTAAATTGCAAAATCATTAATATTTAAGATATTTACATTTATATCAGTTTATCTATATCGACCAATAAATTTGTCATTTGTTACGATAATTATTTATAAATATATAAGGAAAATATTTTTAATTTTCAAATTATCATTTATTAACATTGAAATACATTCTAAAGTTTATCAATTAACAGTGGCTCTCTTTTTATAAAAGCTCTCAATTTAAACTACCAATTTAAACTTCTAATGTAATAAAATTATTTTCACAAAATTTTGCTCAATACAATATTACTTCATTAAAGAATATTTTTTCATTTATATCAATACGAAATAATAATGACAAATGAATCCAATTAAAAATTTTCACATTCCATAATATAACCCTTTTAATTTTTGCGAAACGTAGAATACTGCAGCAGTGTAACTCACACACTTACACTGTCCAATGATTGCATTCTCCGTTTCTCTCAACAATGAGTATCCAAAAGTCCTTTCTTCGATTTTCCATTCTCTCCCTTCAAGAGTCATGAAATCTATTCCCTAGCTTCCTCCCTCCCTCACTCCCTCGCCTCTTTTCTTTATACACGCATATACGTATCTCCGAACTAAAAAGTCCAAGAACGCTCGTTCGATCCCTTAAAGAAAAGCGAGTAAGATAGAAGAAGGAAGGGTGGCATAGAGTTAGAGAAAGAGACGGTATATGTATATATCCAACCGAAGCGGTGTATAGAGGAAATATAATTAAATTCGTTCATTTGGCCAGGAATCGCCGTTTCTCCAGCTAATTAATAAAAGTAATCGAATGAAATCGGGGAGTAAGAAAGAGAAAGGCTGCTTCTTGCATATATACTTTTAAGTTATACTCTACGTACAGAGAAAGAGAGAGAGAGAGAGAGAGAGCGAATCGAGCGAACCACGGCGCGACGACAACGAGTCGACTCGACGATGCCGAGAAGAGAGCGGAGAGAGGAGAGAATCGAGAGAAAGAGAGAGAAAGAGAGAGAGAGACAAGGGGCACGTCGACTTACTCGGCTACAGGTGAGCAGCTGCTCTGAGTGGATTAAACTGAGGTAATCAACGCAAATTGATAATCCGACTTTCCCAACCACCGACGTGAACGCGCGCTGCTCACCAATGGCCCTTCCTCCCTCCTTCCTCCCTTGTATTTCTCCCGTACATATACATTGCCTTCGAATAGCCTTACCTCTCTGCCTTTTATTCGCTCTTGCGCCTTCCTTCCTTCTTCTCCCATTCGCAATGGGAGGGAAGACGAACGAAGCAGAAGGCGATTTTGCGCGAGCGCATGCAAAACTTTGAAACCTCCCTTTTTACCCGTCTCTTCAGAGTTACTTCTCCCTTACTTCCTTCTCTTAGGGGTTCTCGGATTATTTCCGTTTTCTTTTCTCGTACGATTCTGTCTCTCTTCTTTCCTCTAAACCCCCTCCCCCTCATCCCAACCATCCCATTGCTTTTGCTTTGCATTTTTGCGAATCGTGTACAAGCCGTACACTTACGTGTACACGACATGCGCCTCTATTTTTTATCCATTTTATTTCAATGCAAGGAAGTGAAAAAAAAAAAAAAAAATGCGGGAAGGAGAAAGAAAGAAAGTTATTACATACGATCAATTTTTTTTTTTTTTTTTTTTGCGGACGTGTTTTATAGTTCAAGGAGAGAAAGAAAGGAGAATTTAACGTGAAAAAAAAGGAGGAGCGATTAAGAAATTCTTTTGCCGCGAATGTTTTTCCGAGGATTCTTTCGCCGTAGTTACTTCAGTTGACTGTATGAATTAAAGATTTACGTTAACTTATTTGCATTTAAATTGCATATGTAACTTTAAGTGCGTTCAATAATTTTAAATATTAATGAATTTATTAATTTAAAATATTAATAAATCTGTAGAAAGTTTACTTTGCCACAATGAAATTTTTCATCACATTAAATTCTTGTGGAAATCTTTATATAAATATTACGCTACATAAATACTTTCAACATTTTATTAAAAATAGTAAAAAATAATGTTTAATTAATTAATCAATGATTAGCGGTAACAAAATATTGGCATTGCGTTTAAATAAATATTATCAAACGGGTGAAATGAAAATTAGATGGAATACATATACATATAATTAAGATAATAGCGCAATGAAATTCACTATTAAAACATTTCCATTCAGATTTGCATAAATTTCATTAATATTTTCAACTCGTCGTTTCTGAATACCGAACCAATTTACATTTTGAATTCGTCTATTTATTTATAATTCATGCACACACATATCTAGCACAATGTAGAATTTCGAAACAAGCGTAATTTAAGCGATACAGCTACGTCATCGCATACGAAGCGAGTAAAAGCTTCCGTAAAAATGAAGCAAATAATTAGCAATCTTTGTCGTATCGCGTGGCCGGGCCGAAGAAACGCGATGTGAAAATTCCTATCTATCATCGGTGACAATGCGACAACGCGAGAATCCCGTAGCCGTGACTCTTTACGTTAAGCCAGGCGTTAGAGTTACGAACGCTCTAAGAACGAGATAAAATTACGCGCGGCGCGGATGGACGCGTAGTCGTGCACTCGCGATAGTAGACGGGCCGCACCTTGGCTTATTTTTACCTCGAGCCTGTCTATATACGCTCGCGGCACACCTACCGGTTTAATGCGACCTGGCGTGCACCCGATGTGTATATATATATATATTATTACCGACGAGTGAAATGCAAAATATTGTATATCTTGTCGGTGTATAACGCTAAACCTATACGCCGACGTTTGTATGTACGTGTACATTTATATGCATATGTATAAGCGTACGAGTTCGCTTGCTGCCAATGAGTCACGCTGTGAATTTCGAGCATAAAGGGCTTTTTGTTTTCTCCATCTCCCTTTATCGTCTCGTAAAGTCACCCCGTTTTTCCCCTCCGAAGACAATTTCTTTTCTCCGTCGCCCTACGTAAGTCAAAGAGAAACGGGAGGGAAAGCGAGAAAGAGACAGAAAAAAAAGAGAATTTGCAGAGCGGCAAGTGATACGGAAAGCTCGCTTGCGTCATTAATTACGCTCGCAAATGCATTTCCGTATAGTTAAGAGAGAGAGAGAGAGAGAGAGAGAGAGAGAGAACGCGGTGCGCATTTTTGTTGGGTGACCTCGCGTAAAGGGGATTAAAAGGAGTCTCTGTTGAGACGCGTTGTATAAAATGTGATTAGAGAGAAACTTTTGTATTTCGTAATTGTGGCTGCTTAATAACTCGTTCGCCTATTGAATACCTTTTTGTCGTCTTGTTTCGTTTTTTCTTTTTTTTTTTTGTTTCTTTCTTGAAATAATTCTATGAGACTAATTATTATCAAGATAAGACATTAACGATGATTTTATCCGTTTTTCATAAAGTTAACTAAAATAAGACATTTTTCCATTTTCGTAAGAATAAAAATGCCCTTAAACAGTAATTGCCAACAGTAATTGTAATTTTATTAACCAGTATAATAATGTAACGGAATATTATCGTTAATTACAAAACACCACTGCTTATATTATACTTGCTTGATTCTTTCTTATCCGTCGATATACAAAGAGCGCGAAGATAGTCCTTGCTTACTATTTGAAATATAATTAAATCAATTATGCACTCTCGTTTTCATCAATCCACCAAAGTCATATACACACTTTCTTTTACCATCCAATATATGAAGAAATGAAGAAAAAAAAGTAAAACAAAAATTGAAATCGAGAAAGCGAAGAGAGAAGAAAAAAAAAGGAGATTAGTTAATCTACGGATAAGTTAATCAAGACCTTGTCTATTTTAGATTTGACCGGGTATAGCGCGAGCGAGTATAATGGAGCTAGCGCACGGCGGCATATCTCGGTGCGCTGATTGGTGTTCGCCACGGGGGGAAGTAAGGTAATCGCATTTCTTTCGACGGAATACTAATGCTCTCGTTCTCGGCTCGTGTGTTCGTTTCGTTCGTATATTCCCGCGTATATATATATATATATATATATATATACATGTATATGTATAAACGTATATACACATACTTGCGTATAGATGTACACCGCTTTTGCGCCCCGCAGCGAGGGAAATTAGATGAAAAGTGAGCGAGAGAGGAAAAGAGAGAAAGAGAGAGAGAGAAAAGCGAGAAAACGAGCGAATAAGAGAAAGAGACAGACATCGGAGGGCTGCAATCGATAGGGTTAGCTTTTACAGGAGAAAGACCGATAGATATAAAAAAAAAAAAAAGAAGAAAGTAAAGGGAGTGCGAGCTATGGCGACAGTATCGCTCTGAGAAAGGAGAAGTAATGTCGACGAAAAAGAGAACGAACGCCGCTCGCGAGAAAGAAAGAGGAAGAAGTCAGCCAACGCGGACAAATAGAAGCTTGTACAGAGAGAAATGCAGAAGAGAAAATGGTATATATATATACATAGGGGAAGAGAGGAAGAAAGAGAAGGATGAAAAGATTTGCGTTGGGTAAATAGTTTATTGAATCTTCGAAAGGAAAGAACAAACTGTAAATAAAGAAACTAAATTTGACTGGCTTTAATTTTGTTGGCAAATTCGAACTCGAAAAGAAAAAATGTTTTCAATTCCTCTCTCGTGAAACAGACGTGACCTTAACTGAAAACTCATCCAAACATTTTTTTTTTTTTTTTATATCCATTACTTTTATAATTAGTTAGATAATGAAATGGAATTAAATTAAAGTTTAACGTTCACTTGCTTGTTGAATTAGCATAATGAAGCTGTAATAAAATTTTATTATAAATAGACAAAATTACACCTTCGAAACGAGCTACGCGTGTGCCTTTCTAATATTTTACTACAATATCTGCGAGCGCAGAGCGCTTATTTATTTTAAAATGTCGACAAACTATTAATACACAACAAATTTCTGCTCATTAAAAATCTTTGAAAATTTATTATAAATATAATCTTTAAATACAAAATAGATTTACAATTTAAAAATAGTCGTGAACGATCGTTCGTTTAAACGAATCGTTTAACGTTAACAAAACCGAGAATAAAAAGCTAAAGAGAAAAAAATAGGATTAACAAACCATCTCATAGAAATGTAAGAATTGAAAATCAACGAAGACTTCATCGTGACGTATTCTCAAAACCATTTTTTGTATCGCTCGTGTATTATTAAATAAACGCGGCTCGCCGTCGACGCTGATTGCGACGAAATATTCCCGAAAGTTTAATGGTATCGTTAACGGCCGTTTGCCGGATATATAAACCTCAGTTCTATGCCAAATGTATATAAATAGAGCTAAAAGAGAAATATAGAACTTGAGGTACAAATTAAAGACGAAATACGTATAAGCTATATACGCTTTGGTTGCGCGCACGAGACTACGTAGACTTCCTCTCTTGTTTGCTCTAATTCGATAAAGCTTATGAGAGAAAATTTTGGGCTCAGACAGTATGTTAAACGTACTATATATGAAGACTGCGTTAAAGACGTATGTAATAATTGTTCGTATTAAACGTTTTGAAATTGCTTGTAATTTACGACAGTTAAAATATTACCGTCGACGTTGAATGTTTTACATATAAATATTTATGTAATATTATATTGTTTTTTTTTTATTTATTTATTTTTTTTTTGTTGTTAAATAATGATTTACTGTTGTAAAATAAAAATTGCGACTATCACGATTAAAAAATTATCGAATAAAGGATAATAAAAACATTTATTCAGTTGAATCTCTTATATATCTTACTCTTGAATTTATTACATGCTTTATCTTTCAAAATTATTAAAATAAATATATCGGTAAATGTAAATAATAAGTATTGCATTGTCATGACATCCTTTACAAATCATAATTTGTAAAACAAATTTTAAGAAAACCAAGTGAAATAATCGTAAATTGTCGGATAATCATTATATCGACAATTTAAATGCACTTTGTAACGATGACTTAAGCATTTTCACGCTTTGCTATTTATCGAGTCAACGTACTCATAGATTATCAACAAACGCACAAATTAGTTACGTAAGCGAGCACGGGTATATGTATATATCATATCCATTAACAATTTTTATAAAATTCATTCTCTTTATATTCAATTTTACTCCTGATAACGATTCTTCGTTATTAGATAACTAATTTCTTCTTGTCTCCTTTCCCCCACAGTCTTTGTGCAACTACAGGCTGATGGAATATTATATGAAGCTCAACTCCAACCTCAATGGCAACGTT
Organism: Chalcis sispes; assembly: GCA_949987625.1. Taxonomy (NCBI): domain Eukaryota; kingdom Metazoa; phylum Arthropoda; class Insecta; order Hymenoptera; family Chalcididae; genus Chalcis; species Chalcis sispes. Next base: position 23,330,054 of record OX465096.1, read on the forward strand.
CCCCGCAGAAACATAATATAACATTGTTCCGTAAGGAAAGAAGCAAAGTTTCGCCCTACCTCTTTATGTTTAAAAGCGTAACTGCATTTTTTATATTTCAATTAAGACACCTTGATTTTAGCTGTATATTGTACAGAAATCTCGCGTGAATACGCGAGCTCTAACGTCTCACGACGTATATATCTTCTTCGTCGTTGTAAAGAATACAGTCGGCGTGTGCCGGCCGGCCGAGCTAGCGCGACCTTCGCGTCAAATCTTAAGTTACAACAAGTGGTCGTCCCATGAATATATACCACTGTACCAACTGCCCGCGACTGTACCATGCCTTTTGTAAGCTTGTCTTTTTCGCTCTCTCTCTCTCTCTCTCGTTTCGTTTTTTTCATCTCTTCTTTTTCGTTATTTTTTTTTTTTTTGTTTTACTTCATCGTCGTACACCTCTCGCCGTATTATTCTTTATCTCTCGCATTCCGTTTACACTGTTTTCACGCTCGTACACACATACGATCGGACTTACGTACGCCTCGTCTCACGTTTCTTTTTGCGTGCAAACTTTTTTTTTTTTTTTGTTCCTTTTTTTTTTTACAGAGATTACTCAGCTTTTATGTCGGTTGGAAAATGCTTCCCTTGAACGCGCGGCGTTGGTACAAGTACACTTGTTATACGAGTTCTTTCTCGATTTGATCAAATAATGCAGCGTTAAAATTACACCTGTATATATATATATATACATATATATATGTTTTTTTTTATTTCTTTTTTTTGTGGGTGCAAAAATATTATGTTTCTGTTTATTATTGTCGTAAAAACGAATAGATAATGTACACTCAGTAAGTATTATGTCACTTTTATCCTTGAAAAAAGATTTGAGCGCAGATTATGTAAATATAAATACTCTCTATTAAAAATCGATAAAGACATATTAAATTATATATTAAATAGTTTATTGAAATCTTATTTTCAAAAAAAGTCACTTGATTTTTCTTTAAATAATCGAAAAGTTACTACTATTATCCATTACGAAATATTATTTGTCTTATAAATCAGGTGACGCAGAAGAAGAAAAAAATTATAATCATTCATAAAAAAATTATAATCATTAATAAAAAAAATCATAATCATTAATCATAAAAAAATGTTATCAAATATTTTTAGCTGCTTCCTCTTCGAGAATTTATTGATAAATAAGTATAGAAATGACATTTTTTCTCGCCTATAGTAATAATATGTTTTATTTTTAACTAACAATCAATATTTTAATTTTATTAAGAGATCGTTGCTCGATTCAAACACTTTATTTTTTTTATCAATACTATATATTGCACACATGCATATTTATACATGTATATGTATTTATAAATGTATTATATTGTCGTATATTGTATTGTTTTTATATACGTATACGTATTTCTATGGCCAACGGTTCCACGTCGAGTCTACATTCGACGTGCCTTTGTCTTTTCTTTTATTGATAACCTCTTTTGTTATCAGAGATAAGCAATCTTCCATGCATGCATTCTTTTCGCGCCACAGCCTTCCCATCAATGCATGCAACTCATGGGGAAGAATTACTTTTAATTTATTTAATTTCAACTTCTAATTTAACCCATATAGCTATCACTTTGAGAGCCAGCTGAGTCTAATCTATTTTAACTTTTAATTAAAGTACCAAAATCTAAGTTTAAAGACAGTTGTCAACTGTAACAATTTCTTTCTTTAACGAAAATGTTATTAAAACAGCAATTTAAATAATGGCTATTTTGTGTAGTACTTTTAATTTTACAGTTTTGCTTAGAAAAGTATAAAATAATTGATTTATTATTCATCTCGTTAAAAAACAAAGTTGTATTTTTGTACTCGCTTTAATTAAAAAATAAAAAACAAAAATTTCTTTTTTTTTAATTTAATTAATTTGGCTCGATCTCTTTTTTTTTTTGAAGCAATATATCAATTGGTTTTTGATATTAAAGGATTTTGAATAATAAAAATTTTGAACAAAAAAAAAAACTGTTTATATCTTCAATTTTTTAAATCGACTTGAACTCGAAAAAAAATAGTATTTTATTTATTATCCGATTCTCATTTAAAAAACTTAATTGAAAATTTTTATCGACAACAAGTATTGTAATAATAAATATTTGTTAAAATTTAAACGTCAAATTATTTTTCACAGTAACTCCACAAAATAGTCGATTCAACTATCTCGTCCTACTCCGCGTGACTATGCAGGTCTCGTACATATAGGTACGTGCTCGGTTCAGATTTGCCTTTAGCAAGAGGAGGGTCGGTAATAATTGTGTGGACGATTTTACTGTGAATGCAATCGAAGACCCGTGAATAATTTGTACCTTAGCCGGGCAACTTATTATGCTTCAATCGTAAGACGATACAAAGCCATTGCCTTCTATATACATTTATATGCATATACTATATATATAATTGAACTTGAATTAAGAACTTTTGTTCGCTCGTTTGTATCTTAAATATATATAATTATGAATACTTACATTACACGTTGAATTATCAATTTTTTTTGTAACATTATATATATATATATATATATATATATATATATATATAGTACATGCGTATTACAAATGTACTTTGCCATAAATCTTTACTACATTTACAAGAAAATTGATTTGACATTTAAAGAATTAAATTAATATTCTAATGGTGAATCATTTGTCTTTTGAAAATATCTGTCTAAATTAATCTCAATGAGAGGTATTAAACTCGAGAGCCTATACGGAATATAAAACATTAGAGCATATTTTCACAAAATTTCAACACATACATCTTTCTGTAATCTAAGCGTAATAATCCTTTCCTCCTTCCAAAACTGAGCCACAATGAAAGCAACAAAGCCGAAGCAAGCATAGGTGTATATAGACATAGGCTGTTGTACGAAAATGAAAGAAAAGAAAAAGTAGTCGGAGAAGGGTATCTCCGAGAACGAAGCAAGTGAAAAAGAGAGAACGTAAGTCGAGAGAAAATGAAAGAGGGAGAGGGAATGAGAAAGACGCACGTCGCTGTCACTCTCATCTTTCGTTGAGCACACATACACTCGTTGTTACTCTCTCGCATATAAGTATGCATATATGAACATATGTATATATACGTAGTGGAAGGCTGAAGGAGTTAAGTATGCACGTCACGCGGCACGGCCAATGAAGCGACAATGCATTACACGCGTGGAAAAAGCACACGAAGCGGCGCGCCGCGAGAGAAAAATGGCAGAGCGTAAACCAAATGGGAGATCGGGCGAAGCTCGCGAAGAAAAAGAGGAAGAATGAAAGCTGCCGCTCTGCCGGTGCTGTATAGCGGAAAGAGCAAGAGAGAAAAAGAATGACGTGGAAAAAGAAAGAGAAAAAACGCGCACAGTCGAGAAAGAGAGAGAGAGAGAGAGAGAGAATAAAACAAGAGTATTGCACGCTCAAGAGAAAGATGGATAAACGGAGAGCGCGTCAACAGGCACGCGGTATGCGCAAGCTATCAGCGATCAAGCGATGTATGCTCGTCTCTTGACGCCTCTCTCGCTTTCTCCCTCCCATTTTTTTTCTCTCTGTCATCAAAGAATGACGTTGATTCGCGCGCGTTAAATAATCCAGCTCCGTTTTTATTCTTTTTTTTTTCGGCGTACGTATATTACGAGCTCTTTCTTTTTTTTATTGCGGAGAATAATTTCGGTCTCGCTCGTTAAAAAAATAGAATAGTGACTAAGCCTTGAAAATTTATTGTGTGTTTTACGATTGTTATATCTGACTGAGCACTAAATGCATAAAGTTATTCGGCTTTGTTTAATTTTATTCAATTAACCCAATGTGAAGGAAAATGGTATATTGGAAATCGGAAAAAGTATACTATTCAATAGAAAGTAACACGTAAAACTTTTAATCGATTGCCTATGTAAATATATTTTAATAAAATAATAATTATGCGGTACAGTACTATTTCAAATTTTCTTACACCGATGAGTGATGCTTAAGATTAAAAAAATTTATGATTGCATTTGAATGCAATCGTGAATGTATTCGATTGTGAATAAATTCATTCATACATTATCAAATCAATCCATATCCATAATTCATAGTTACTTTTACGAAGTTCAATTTTTCTTATATGATTATTTTATTGCTTTATTCATTCCTCAAGCATTTAAACAAAAAATTCTATTACTGAGCTATTAGTCAATGACTAATTTAACGAATATTTTTATCAAGTATCGCATAAAATCTTTTACTATAAAAATTATACATCAGGTCTGTATACGAAATTTTCATCATTTTAATTTTTAAAAGTTTCAACTTTTCTAAAGAGCAATATATCTCAACGATAAACGCATCGCAATTATATACAAGCGTCTACAAAATAATAACAGCCCTTGCGCCGAAGCGTTAATGTTCAGCTCCGCATCGTCCGTTCTCCCTCAGGGAGTTAACATAATTATCAGTCGATAATCCTACAAAAGAAAAAGAAGAAGAAAAAGAAGGAAAAAGAAACGAGAAACGCGAACACTTAGCGATGGAAAGTAAACGTACAAGCGGCGGAGAAGCACGACTCCTTTTCGCTCTGCGTGAAATTGAAAGCGACGCGCGCGCTTCGTAAGGATGATCTTACGAGATAATCGGTAATGAGTGACGAGAACTAAAGCGAAAACGCCCACCCGCTTATATATCCATATGCGAATGCGCGCAGGCTTTGCGCGTGCGACCGTGTGTGCGCACATTGTCATGCTCGCAACGGAAGAGAATGAGAATTGTGATTCGCGCTGTAATATACACGCGTGCACGTAGAAGCGATCACGCATGTGTATATATATGTGTATATCTAGATGCGCGAGAGACGTAACGGCTCGCGCGTGCGGGAGGCGAGAGAGAGCGCACCTGCGCCGGTAAATCTATCGAAATTCGGATCATAAATTTTATTGCGCTTTTGAGCGAACGGACGATGTGCGGCGAATGTTCAAGTTTTGCCGAAAGAGAGAAAGAGAGGGAGAGAGAGAGAGAGACGATGACGCGTTGCTGACCTGGAAAGTTTTTCAATCTCTCGAACAAGGCAAAATTTCAAATGCTACATCGGTGAGTTTTGGGCTTCGTGTTTACATTTGATACTCTAACGCGCGGGTTCCTTGTACAATCGCTATTTTTTTTTCTTTCGCTCCGTCCTCGAATGCACGTTTTTATGGAGGAAGAAGCCATTGACAATTTTTCGCGTAGGTATGTATACGCGTAACGATAACCGCTCGCCGCTAATTTCATTTGCTAGCTGGCATGTTTACGCGGGACGCCGAGCGAGGTATGCCCATCGCTTCTAATATTAACGAACGCCGGTTATTCGCCAGATGCGTTGCGCTTTTTGAATTTTTGAGGGAATGAGAAGAGAAAAAAAAAATGATCGCGCGTTCCAGAGAAAATTTATCGGTCTCATTTGTTGGGGATTGCGATTCGTTTTGTCTTTGTTAATATTTTAGAAGGTTTTATGCCTTTGACTTGAGCGTTTTATTCATAATAATTGACAATTTCTTTTTTATGAAATAATTAAAACGAAATTATGAATTATTTAATTATTCTTCAAAAGTGGTTTCGGATTTTTTCTTATTATTATAATTTTACTATTTAATAAAAATTTGCCAATTATTTTAATTAAGACGATAAATTTTATTTCAATTTATTATGAAATCAATAAATCAGCATAATAATGCTATTATAATTTTAATTCGCTCAAGTTTATTACATTTTACACGAAATAAGAAAATAGATGCAGTTAAAATTATTTCATTACATTAAAATAGCGCTCGATGTGTCTGTATACAGGCTTATCATCTTCGGTAAACGATTTTACAAAGATTTTTATTTAGAAACTCCGTTTCAACATAAACATCGAACTTTTAAAAAAAAACAAATATAGAAGTACCCTTAAGTGGCTCATTAGTCGTCACTATTATTAAACGAAAATCGTAATCGTTGGAAAATCATTCGTTGCAACGAGTGAGAGCCGAGAGAAAGAGCGCTGGCGCGTACCGAGGCGCTCACTTATCTCAATAACCCATCATAATTCACCTTTCAGGAAAACGTTAATTCGACAGCGTCTCGGAGCAGCTCTTAAAACACGATTTACGTCATTTCTCGCCGTGGATTACAAGCTAGCGTCGTCGGAGCAGAACTCTCTCTCTCTCTCTCTCTCTCTCTCTTTTTCTCTTCGGCGAGAGAGTTGAAGTATCGTCCTCGCGGTCACGTACTCGCAGACGTAATTGAATCGATGCGACGTGAGTTATGTAAATCAAAGAGGTGGGTTAGAGGGGGTCAGCGGGTTCCTTCGCTCGTGGATTTATCATCTTTAGCTCGCTGGGGGAGGGGGCGACTCGCGTAGGTGTTACAGCCCGTCGATCATGCGCG